>JAOXJM010000004.1:8931977-8946147 GCA_026413425.1 Tringa solitaria
ATTGTAAGTGAGCTTGTCATTATTGCTTCTGTATGTGCTATCTCTTCCTCATTGCTTTTGTGGATATAAGACTGAAGGGTACAAGGCTATATGCACCAGGAGTTTCTTGAGAGATGAGACAGCCATAGTGAACTGTATTTATTGTAAATCCAGAGCCCTTTTTACCTTTTTTAACCTAAAAAAGAAGCAGCTTATTTCTGCATAAACAAAGGAAAAAACATTTATGAAAGACTAATAAATAGACGAAATAAATAATATATAAATATATATTTATGTATATAAATAAATAATAAATAGACTAAAGACTAATAAAGACTTGATTTTTTTTTTGGTGGATGAAGAAATGTTTTCCCAGCCTTGTACTATGTTAATCTAGACTTTGATTCTCGCTCTGTATACACAAATATACCCCAATCAAAGGTTTTCTTCAAGTGACTATTTTTGAACTCAGGTTATGTGAAACTTGCTATCCCAAGTGAGAGAATTTTTGAAATTCTATTATTAATGAGAAAATGTCTGTAAAATAGTTTTAACACTTTTTTTTTTAAATAATCCCCCTTAACATTAAAGAGTCCCACAGAAATAATCTAAATTTTAATGCATGTGAAAATATAATAATCATCTTGTTTAAACAAAACATTCCCCTAGCCTTCTAATCTTTCTCAGGCAGGTGCTAACAATGATTTTCCAGTGAAAACCCATAATTGGCATAGGATACACTGATTCTTTCCAAAACTGTTCCTGGTTTCTAGAGACTGCGAATAGCAGACTTTCTTATTTTTATTTTTGTTAGGTCTAGTTGGGTTACACTTAAGTGTTTGCTTGAAGAATTTTTTGAACCCATCTAAGCTTTCAACATCCACAGCCTTTTGGTTTTGTTCTTATGCTTGGGGTGGAGGCAGGACAGAGCAACAAATAATCTTTGCAACCTTTTCCAAGACCACTTGCATTGGTTTTTTTTGTTTGGTTGGTTTTGTTGTTTGTGTTTTTTTTAAAGAAATCTGTGTCATGTTGTTTTGTCAGTCATCTCTTCACAGGCTAAAATGCCCTATTTTATTTCATTTTTCGTTGCATGGCAATCATTTCCTATCACCGATCACCCATGTTATTCTTCTCTGTAGCATCTGCATTTGGTTTTCATGAGAGTATCAGAGCTACCACAGCTGGTAGAATGAAAGTGCTCCATGGGTTTGTATTGCATGTCCTCTTTTGTGCTCTGTTTCTTTGTAAATAGTGTTGGTGAATAGTGTATGGTTTGCTTTTTGACCATTACTGAGATCAGTTTTTTTTTCAGTAGAACTATGTATTCTAACTCCTGAGTCTCATTTTTGAGTGGTAATGTTCACACATCACTGTGTTGATTAAATTGCAGTTATTTGTTTCCTACATGCCTGTCCTGGTTTCAGTTAGGATAGAGTATGATAATAATGTTGATAACAATATTTTTTGACTTGTTGCTAATGTTTAGAGTAAGTTGAGGACTTTTTCATCTTCCCATCAAAGCTGAGAGGGAGCATAGACAGGACAATCTGGCCAAAGGAACATTCCATACCACAGACAACATGCTAGGTATATAAATGGGGGTTGGCTGTGGGGCAAGAATCTGTGATTGCTGCTCTGGATAGGCTGAGTGATTGATGATCAGGGGGTGTAAGCAATTTGCTGCATCACTTTATTTTGTATATTTTTTTACTATTTTCTGTTACCGTTCTCTTAAACTGTTTTTATGTCAACCCACAGGATTTTTTCCCCTTCTTTTTTTCCCTCTCCTCCCTATTTTATGGAGGAAACAGGGGTGAGTGAGCAGTTGCGAGGTCCTAGTTGCTGGCTGGGGTTAAAGCATGACAGTGCCTTACCTTACAAATAATCAGTATATTCAATTACTGTTTTTATCACTAAATCACTTGTTGTGAAGACCCTAGTAATTTCTAGAAGTTTTTGCAAGGTAATTGGCCTACAAATCAAGAAACTGAGCCATGAACTAATATGCTCTCCCCTTGCCTTGAACTTTCCACGTGTAAAGTGAGCTAATCATAACTTGCCTTTCAGTATAATCTGTTCTGTATCTCAATGAACGTTCTTCAGTCATGTTAAATTAGTGGTAACTATCACTTGCCAAGTAAAATGCTTGGTATGGACTTGCACAATGCATTTCTGAATGGGATACCTTCCATCTCTCACTTGAATGCCTAAAATAAAGTGCTTGGTGTGTTTTAACACATAGGTGAGTCTACATGTTTTGCCTGTCATTAAAAATAATTAAGATTCTCAAATGCTATAGTTTGCCCTACCAGCCAGTTGCTGGCTGGAAAACTTGTAAATGTTGAGACAGAGGGAGATATGACTTTCTTCCTATATGGCTATTAATTTAATAGTATTTTTATTTCATTTATTTACAGCATTAATAAAATATCTATGTAAATATAGCTATCTTCAAGTATGGCTTTGTCAGCTTTTTATGAAGCCTGGAAACCTTTAATAGGAAATACCGACATGTGTGACTATGTAAACCACTTGACATCTGTCCGTATTTATAAGCACAGTTTTCATTTGCTGCAGTTTATTTACTCTTGGCAGATATAAATGAAGTGTGACAGACACCCTGTGGCTTCTATTGATGATAGGATTAATAAAGCTTGTACTTCCATTATGACATCCTAAGCCATCAAGCATGAAGACTTCAACAGTCATTGTTGAACATTGACACATATTGCGTCAGTAATCAGAAATGACAGAAGACAAGAAGCTGGCAGAAATGTGACTTTCAGCTCCCTTGAGAATATTTTGTCATTTAATGTGTCCTTAATAACGTATAGCTGTGGACTTTGTACACAGTTTGATTCATTTTTAGCTATAATAGTTGTCCTTTAAGAGCATGTCTTAAAAAAAAAAAATCTTCTTTTTATACCTCTTTTACTGAGATGAAAGTGGTACCTAGCACCAAGATGTTGTTACTTGATAATGATAACCATCATGGCTTTGGATGCTAGAGCATCTTTTATGGGTTTATTTCAATATGTAGTCTTCATAGATATATGCCCTTGGCAGGCCTATGTCTTTTCCCACATATTAACAAGGAACGGTATATTAACTTCAAGCAAAGTCTGAAGTAACTCCTGGAATGGGCCAACAATCACTGCATAGAAGAGTGCCCTGATTTCATCCATGTAGGAGAGTTAATGCTGATGTTTCTCATACGTAGACTCCTGAGTCATTTGAATCATTCAAATGACCTATCTAGGTCATGTGGAGGCAAGTGACATACCAAAGCAGTCTAACTGTTTTGGCATCTCGTCTAGGTACTCTACTTTTTTCTAATTTCTGGTGCAGGGATCATATCTTTGGGTAACGTATGTAAGGCTAGAATCGCAGAATGGTAGGGCTTGGAAAGGAACTTCAGAGACCATCTAGTCCAACCCTCCTCTCACCTACAGCAGGTCACACAGGAATGCGTCCAAGTGAGTTTTGAATATCTCCAGAGGAGGAGACTCCACAACCTCTCTGGGAAGCCTGTTCCAGTGCTCTGGCACCCTCAAAGAAGTTTTTCTTGTGTTCAGGTGGAATTTCCTGTGTTCTGTTTTGTGCCTGTTACCCTCTAACCTGTCACTGGCAACTACTAAAAAGAGTCTGGCCCCCATCCTCTTGACATCCACCCTTTAGATATTTATAAGCACCGATGAGGTCCCTTCTCAGTCTTCTCTTCTCCAGGCTAAACAGAAAAAGGTTGATGAAGAGGATGACAAGATTACAAGATCAGGCTGGATGCGGCTTTGTGCAACCTGGTCTAGAGGGAGGTGTCCCTGCCCAGGGCAGGGGGGTTTAGCTCAATGATCTTCAAGGCCTCTTCCAACTCTCACCATTCTATGATGACTATATTTACAGTAAGATGCAGGAAACAAGTGTAGCACTCATTTTTTACTGTATCTTTAGGGTAATAGCTGCTGAGTATTCTCGCAATGCTCTTGTTCAGCTCTGTTTAAGATGTTGAAACTATTGCAGGGATGTGCATGCATTTATTGCAGGATATGTGATATCAACTGTCCTTTCACTCATTGTGTCATGAAAGAAACTCTGAATCATTAAAATGTTTTATGCCTACTCCCTATATGGCATATTCAGGAACTGCATTTTGGATACAGCTGAAACAGCCTGTTGCATGTGATGAGATTGTAAACTCTGGTTACTGACCTCAGGGCTTCTGTGTCGTTCACCACTAAGGCGCTGTTTTTAAGAGTCTGCTGTTATCTATTAAAAGTAGTGAGAACAGTCAGCTTGAAATCACCCATTTGTGTCACTGAGCCTCCAGAAACAAAATTCAAAATGCTCTGGGAAGGGTGATGGCACAGGAGAGTTCATTGAATACTATTCCAGATGTTGTCACTACAATTTGCNNNGGATTCCATGAGTGTATGTTAAATCCTTGCTTTTTCTAGATCTTGCCTTTCTGATACTTATGAGTAGCCTGACTGTTTAAAGAGAGGAAGATGTCAAATTAAAACAGATTATCTATATTTGTGTATGCTTGCATTGCACACTTGCATAAGGGAGAGCGAAAAAGAATGTATTATGTATTCGTGTGTGCTGTTATTGTAGAGATTAAATTGCACAGAAAGATTTGAACATGGGATAAGCAAAGGTGTTTCATCATCATATAGAAGAATCCCTTTTTAAAGATCTTGCCTGTTCCTACCTGTATCTTATATTAGACGTAGAATTCCAGAAGCAGATGCAGACTGAGATTTTTTTCTTATATTTTTAGCAAAATGTATCACAAATATAATAGCTTGAAATTGAGAAAAGGAAAGTGCAATAAAAAAAGGAAGCTAGTTTGTATATGTTTAAAACATACAGAAGCCAGGTGTCTTTAAATAGAGCAAATCATTTTACTATTGTGGGTATTTTATTCACCAAAACAGTTTAGTGGACTTATAACAGTGATAATTGATCTTGTTGGCTGCCCCAAAAACGATTGGGGCAAAAAGTGGGATTAATTATCAGATTTCAGATAATAAATGGTGTTTATGAAATAAGTTTTAAGAAGTAAATTTAGCTAGATTCGGACCTCAACCAAAGCTTTGCTGGGATTGCTATTTTTGTTGTTTATGAAGGACTGACGTGTCCAATCACTTGATCTTTTAGCAGTTGCAACTTTTGAAACAGTAATTTAGCTCAGCTGTGATGGAGTTTGTGTAGGAGACTTGTGTGTGAAATAAAACACTATGAGTTACAGTAATGTAATTTGCTTCCACGCCGTGACTAGTTCTGCCAAGTACAAAAGCTCTGTTTTTTGAAAGAATATCTCTGTCTGAGAGAACAGAGTAACCCGTGTAAACTTATCACTGAGACAGAGATTGATAGTGCATTGTAGGGAGAGGAAGAGAGAAGTTGGGGGGTGCGTGGGGGGATCAAAGTGCTATTTTACTGTGGTATCACTGATGGCAATAACTGAAGGGATCACAGAAGCCAACTCTTGACATTGTACTGTTGTATTCTGTGTTGCTTTGGTGATATTCTTATCAAATTATTTGGATGGACATCTACCTCAGTTCAGAGCATTATTAGAACTTTGAAGCTGCTTGCTTCATAGGCAGCACTCATGACATGGCTGATCTAACATCCTTTTGTTCCAAAATATAATTAGAAATAGGAAGAATCAGCAAGAAATCATATGTAATAACCCGAACTTTACAGTGCAGGTAGCTAAAGCTTTAGTCTATGCTTTGGAGAAAAATTTGGGAGGTGGCTACTGCGATATCATCCAACCAGGATGATCTTATGCATTATCCTGTGTTCTGTGTCTTTAGTTTCTCTTTAGTTTTGATCAGTATAATTTTTAGTTTTGTATTTTAGGAATTCTCAAAGTTTCAGTTGAACTGAAGTACGTAACAACAGCTGAGGTCACAAAAGTCTGCAGAACAAACACTGTTAACTAATGTCTAATTTGAGAAGCACTTTCTCAGTTAATGGCAAATGAAAGAAGTTTGGTGCTGTTTCACCAGAAGTATGAATAGTCTCTTTTCTCTGCAACTTTACGTTGATCAGCAGAAGTTCTATTGCCAGCCCTGAATTACTAATACAGCACTGGAGCAGCTCCTTGCGGGACTTAATGAAGCTCAGGCATGTTCACAACAGTCCAGCCGAAGTCCTAAGACTGCATTTACAGTGCTTATGCAATACCAACTATTAAACAGGAAGATTTTGCTTCAGTTCATTGAAAATCCTGTTGTTGCAAGGAGACTGCATTGCAATAGGGCCTTCTTGCTGGTAAGGGAGGAAATTCATTATTTCCAAACATGCTCTGTGGACGTTTTGTACAATCCATGGGGCATTTAAAAAGAAACTTTATGATATTGAGGTGATGTAAAATGACAGGACTATAGCTGGTATATTTCTATTGCTGAATGTCAACTCGGAACTCTAGCATTTGTATCCCTTGAGAATATGGCACTAATATGCTAAGGCCCTGTGTTGCAGTGAACCTTAAAAGTGTGATAATTCAACTGTCTGTTCTCTACAGTTAGACAAGGCAGTAAGAAATACAATTGCCTGTCAGCTTTTCCTGTCGTTTACACCAGTGTTTCTAGACTAACTTTATTGTCCTACATGTGCCTTAAGATGGAGTACTTGTTAACTATGGCTGAGTTCAAATTCTAAGAGGCTCCAATATCCAGGTGCCTGCCCTGCCACTTCCTTAGAGTTACTGCTGTGATAACAGAGCACGCTGAAAGCATAGTGTCTTTATCTGAGCTTCTCTTATTCCTTTAAGCATATTAACTCCCCCTGTCATTGAAAGCATATATCGCTGTAGAATATGAAAAAGCATGTTCTAATTTGCAGAATTGGATAATGCAACAATAAAGAGCTATAATATCTTATATGACTATAGATATTAAATCTGAATGTGAGTCAGCCTTCAGAATAGAACTTGTTCTCTATTCTACAAGCTGCATGAATTTTTGTTGCTATACAAAGTAATGTTACAGGAGAATAGGATTTGATACAGGTCTAAACATCATTGCAAATAAGAGAAGAAAATATGAATACTGGAGAACAGTAAAAAGAGGTGAAAAAGATTGAGATGAGGAACAAAAAAGTGAATTAGATGACTGAATAAAATAGTACTTGGAATAATATTGCAAATGAAATGAGAGAGGAAGAGGGATTGGTAAACTATTAGATGTCATTACTGTTGAGCTGGGCAGTTATATTTTCTCATCACACAGATGTATAATGATATGGGAGTATAGCGTTAGTATTTTCTGTTTACAAAGCACTAAACATTGAAATTATATATGTACTTTCTAAATGTTCTAAAATGGCAGTAGTGCAATCAAATAGCATCATGATGTGCTGTGATAAGGATCATTGAGATATTAATCCCATGCATGAATGGCGATAATAAAATAATTTGTATGAACTAGAGATCATCAATTTAAAGAACAAAAATTATTATAGAAATTCTGGTGAAAAGCAGCAAATTCCTCCCCCCCTGCTTATGATTACCAAATAACACCTAAGTTTTCTCATAAGTAACAGAATGGCGATAAAGTATTCCAATTTTGTAATGGTTTCAGTTATAAGGGTTTCAATATTATAAAATTTAAGTATTTCTTTCTAATCCTTTTTCCAAAACTTATGGTGGAATGGATGCAAATACTCGTTATTGCTATTGTTTTACTTCTTTCTAGATATTGCTGTGTTTATCTTTCACATTTTTGTGGATGTTGCTTTGCCGTTCAGGTTAGTGACAACTGAGGGACTTCTTAGGCTCCCCCTAACCTGGATTGAATCTTGAAAGGTTTATGCATACAAATAGTTATTTTCTTCCTTTTATGGTATTTGTTTTGACTTGCAGCTTTCCCTAAAGTTTTCTGTCATTCCATTTTTTCTGTTGCTTTTAGTGTGATTTATTTGTAAGTTTATTTTGCAAGAGTTCAACTACATTTCATGTCCTCAACTTACCTAACATCGTGCGTAGTGAATTCATACTGGTTTGTCTCTTATTTCTGACTTAGGGATTTTTTTTTTCTTTTAGTTTTGCTAATCAAAAAGAGGGCTTTGTCTTGATTTCCTTCCCTCCCCCTGCAGACTAGTTTTTCAAGCCTCCTTTCTTTAGCACTGTCTGCGTTGGTTGCCTTACAAGCCTGCAGCGACACCAGACTTTATGCACAAGGCTGAGCTGTGCCATCCTGAGACTTGTTTCTGTTTCTGGTGGTCACATAAAGGTTTATGTGTTGAAATTGAACTTTCCTTGTACAGTCTGACCTATGTTCCAGAATACAGATTACCATGCACAGCAGGTTTCTGTGTAGTTGCTGGAGTTGTGGGTTTAATGCTATTTTGCAAACTTTGTAAGCAGCAGATCAATCCCTTTATAAAAGCCTAACTATAAAATGATGATACATTATTAATTGGCTTTGAGAAAGTGAATTTCAGAGTATCTATGTTGTAGGCAAGTTACTCTTCAGAAAGTTTTTTTAAACTATGCAAAGTTTGAAAAACTTTGAGTGGAGATTGGAACCTGCCTTAAGTCACAGAGTAGGTGTTATTAAAGCTGTCTAATAGGTTTGGATTGTTTTTTGTTGGTACATTAATGTTCCACATTAAGTTAAATTAGTTTTAATATAATATAGATTTAACAGCAGATCGTAAATAAAATCTTAAAGTACTGAGTTGAGAAGGAGAGGATGTACTCTGGACCCATTTCTACCGGGGCCTACTTGATGACCTGAAACCTAGGAATAATAGCAGTGTCCACAGATCTTTATAGTGGGCTTGATGCAATCAAGATAAATTCTTTCGTGTCTTTTGTTTTTATATCAAGAAATTTTGGGCTCCCTGAACATACCCTCTCAATTTATATGGCAATTAATCTGGGCTAATGTAGCTTCATGACACAGAAATTGGTGTTTTCAGTCATCTATACATATGAAAATAGACGTATGGAAGGCCTAAGACCATGCGGTTCCTTTGTCATGAGGCTATATCTTTTGTAAATGAGGCTATCTATAGCTGCTTTGGCTACTGAAGGGCTCATCACATGAAATGCAATAACTGCATACAAAACAACCACCTGATGAACATTCTCATTCACTAAATATAACAGCCATCATTATTGTTTTCTCTATCTTGTGTTCAGAAGCAGAACCCAGTCAGAATATTACACACAAGCTTTTGAAAGGTACCCATAAAGGTACTCTTTCTTCATATAGTTTGTATTATACCACAAATGCAAGCTCTTAAAATGCAAAGTTTTTAAAGTTCAAAGAGTAAATAAACATTTTGGTGCAGGGAATTTAGCATAACTTTAACTTTTTATGTTAATCATCAAAGCAAATTCCTGACTATTTCATAATATTTTATAAATACACACAAATTATCGCTGTTTTGATAATTAAGATGCCAGTTTTTCACAAACCGGCATCTTAATTACCAAAACAGCAATAATTTGTCCCTTTTCTTCCAGACCTGGCCTCAAAACTTATTATCTGTTCCAGAATGCAACCCAAAAAAAGTATGAAGGTTGGAAGGCAATACCAGTTTTGGGAGGGCTTCTAAGGAAATGAAAACATGTAAGTTGTGAACCCCTGATGAAATAGAAAAATGCCCTGCAGTATTTTTTCAGCCAGTAGTGTGCTAAATACAAAATTTAATTATATTTTTGGCAGCCGCAGTCACTTCATTTGAAATGCCAACCTCCCCAAAGGCTTCTAGGAATGACATTTCTTTGGGCTTGCCTATTTTTTTTTCTTTGCTCAGAACAGAGGGTACTGTATAGAGGATTCTCTTTTTACCTCATTAATATTTTCATTCAGTGAAAGTGTATGTTAACTTAAATTTTTCCAAACAAAGAAAAAATATAAATAATAACACTTGACTTCTGAAAGGTAGGACTGACAGAATTGCCCTTACATTGCACCAACAAAGTACATAAATGAAAACTGTGAATGAATAAGATAGATAAATGGAGGACTAAGAGGAAAACCTTATGTGCAGTATGAGAAATAACCAGCCAAAAAGGATGGTAAAAAAGCCTGTACTGTTTAGTATGTGTGTTACAAATACATAAAACAGGGAATGTTATGTTGATACAGGAAAGAAATGAAGACATACATTCATTTACATACTGATAATGCAGAAAAAGAAAGGCAGTTGTAACTTTACATTATTTCTTTCAAACTCAAGTATAAAACTCTATACTCTGAACTATTTTGTTTGTGTTTTGGAATGGTAAAACTTGTAAAAAACATTATAAAAATAGCAGAACAGCATGCAGAGTAAGTCAGGTAAATCATGCAGGCTGTTACATTTTTCCAATTAACAGACTCTTTTCCCCCAAACTTATCTGCCTTTTATGTACACTCTACATAATGTAGCAATTAGTATTTTTGTCTCAATTTGTTGTAACCTTCCTATTATCTAGTCTGCCCTTGCAACACTTTGAGAAATTACTAAACCATGTGAAGCACAGATTAGACTCCCAGATCAGGTTATTTCTATGTCAACTGTCTTTAGCAGACAATTCCATTAGAACCTTGGCAGTGACAACGGAGGGAAACAAAATGCCATCAGCACATTTATAATGCTACACCCTCCAAAAGTTACTGCCAATAGTAAACTCATCTTACTGCCCAAACCTTTTAATAGTCTATAAGCTAATTTCATTGATTTATAGAACTATTTTTACTAAGCAATTCATTGTACATTATGCACTAAGGAACAAATTCTACTGCCCTGAGCTAACTTCTTGTCTGTTTTTGTGTCCCTTAATGATCTCGTTAACGTGGTAGAGCATTCTCTATCGTATATGCGTAACTCATAGTAAGCAAAGTAATATACTCCTATTCATTGTGGTTTGACACAGACACATGTTCACAGCTGGTATTAGTTGCACAGATCCACAAGTTCAATTTTTATCAGTTGGACATCTGCTTTGTAATATTTCAGGTATTGCTATTGTTTTCTAAGCTTTTGACAGATGCAAACATTCTGCTTTATAAAAAAGAACATCTTCCCAAACTGCAGCATATGATTACATATATTCATATATATTTTCTGCACTTTCTCTTTCTTAACCAGTTGGGGTTTTTTTGTTCCAAGAGCTTTGTGGAAATGTAATGTCGTATTATTTCAGCTGTAACTTGGGATATTCATCAGTGATATGGAAACCTATGATCTTTTGAGAGGTCCAGAAATGTGCAAGTGAAGTGGTTATAAGAAACAATGCAAAATAACCATGCCTGGAACTTGAGTATAAGGCAGTACCAATCTAGTGCTTCATGTGTACAGTAAAAATGCATGGAATTCAGTTATGTACACTAACTATGTTTTAGACTACAATTTTAGGAGCAGATTCTTTGAAGTACCTGATTCTCATTTGCATTTTCTATATAAAGGTGCCATTATGCAAATAAGTTGAGCTGACCTACTTATACTTTTGAAGTTAAGCATGTATTCCTGCATCTGCTGCATAAGATCCTGGATTGGCAGTTCATTGACTTCAAAGTCCTTTCTTTGAATCACTGAGTTTTTCAGCTTTTTTGTATGTTTTTAACCTGAGCTGTCAGATATACTTTTACGGCTGACCACTGATTGTGAACAACAATTGGCTTTTGTTTTCTTTCTTTCTCTTATGTGTTGGAGCGATTGTCTGTCCTGTTACTTTGTTATTTTATGCCAAGTTAATTGGTGAAGTTAATTGCAAGGGGTATCTCTCAGAACAGGAGCAGAAAAAAGAGATTAATATTAATCGTCGCTTCTACAGGACTTTTTCTATAGGGCACTCTAAATAGAAACATGGAAAAAAGTTACTTGTAGTAAAATCATAGAATGGTTAAGACTTGGAAGGGACCTTAAAGATCATATAGTTCCAGCCCCCCTGCCGTGGGCAGGGACACCTCCCACTAGACCAGGTTGATCAAATCCCCATCCAGCATGGTGGGGCTTCCACAGCTTCTCTGGACAACCTGTTCCAGTGCCTCACCACCCTCACACTAAAGAATTTCTGTCTAGTGTCTAACCCTTCTTTCAATTTAAAGCCATTACCCCTCCTCCGATTGCTATACTCCCTGATAAGAGTCCCTTCCCATCTCTTATGTAGGCCCCCTTCAGGTACTGGAAGGCCAATATAAGGTCTCCCCAGAGCCTTCTCCGGACTGCACAACCCCAAGTCTCTCAGCCTGCCTTCATAGGAGAGATGCTCCAGCCCTCTGATCATTTTTATGGCCCTCTGTTCGACCCATTCCAACAGGTCCATGCTCTTCCTGTGTTGAGGACTCCAAAGCTGGATACAAATCTATCTATCAATTTTGCAATGGCTTTGTGTCTTGACTATAATGACAACAAAATCAAATCATAGGTGGTGTCCTCAAATTAATAAAGTTATAAAAATTCTTCCACCAAAAAAAGTCATTAGTGCTGCTGGATGAGATTATCTGACAGTGTAGTCAGTCACAGACTGTAGGATGTTTTTGGGGCTTCTACATGATGTGATGATTGTGACTGTCAAAATGGAATTTGTCTGTCAATGAACTTCTGGTACACAGAAAAATCTATTCTTGGAATTAAAGAAAATACTTATTAGTTGTATATGCTGACTGTATATAATTTAAAAAAAAAAAAACCAAAAAAACAAACCACAAACTCTTCTAGGTGATATGTCATACAGTGGGGAAAATAATTAATTTTGCCATGTTATGTAAGCTAGTAAAGAGAATACCAAAGTTTAAGCAATAAAACTTGCTGTATTCAGTTTGAACAACAGTGACTTCTGAATAAGTTTCATTTCTGAAGTACTCCTCTTTGTTTTATCTGTTCCTGCTGGTTAGGTTTTAAAATTATACTACTTGAGATTGTGTTATTTATGTCCATTACACCAAATGCACAAGGCAGACCCAGAGCTGACATTCAGTCCCCATTTCATTTCAGTAAAATGATTGTGAACTGGAGGAGTGCTCTTTCAGGGAGAGTATCCCACTGTTAGAGAAGGCTCAGTGCCTTCTGAAGGAATCAGAAATTATAGCTTTTTTTCCTGGTATGTATGTGAAGAGAGGTAGTGCCAGCTCCAATGCATTATCTGTTGTCTCTTCTACTCTTTTGGGTACAATACACTCTACTATTTCTGGAATTCTTTTGGTGCAATTCAGAGATGCTACATGAAATATTTCTGCAGAAAGGTGTCTTTTTATTCTTTTTATTGTTAGTTTTAAAATTTTTTTCTGTGGATGAAGTGATAAAGGCCCAGTTCATAACAAACTGGGTTTAATGTGGAATTTTCTGACTCTCTTACAAGAGGTGCAATAGAACTTTGTAGAAAGTTGGACCTTTTTTGTTATTGCACTGTTATAGTGATCCCCTGAAAATACTGAAAGAGATGGCTGAAAACAGTCTGAAATGAAAAACATAATGTTATATTGTTTTCTCAGGTGTAAGACATTTATTGGATTATGCAGTACAAGTTTCTGAAATCGTCAAGAAGAAATATTCTATAAATATTCATTTTTGGAAAAAGCAGCTGTGATACGATATAGACTCTTTAAATATGTTGTCAAAAACATGGTAGTGTTGAACATGTTAAGCTTTGTTTACCTGCATAGATTAAGGTAAATTACCATTCAACAAACTTATTCTGAATCATGATGTATCTTACTGGAACGTTACTTGGAAGATACCTCTTTAATTCTAGTCTAATGTTCCCTGTGAAGTAAAATATGGAAACTTATACCTAGTTCACATCTGTCTCCATACAAAATGGAAAACAAACAAAAAGATGAAAAGTAGAAGTCAGTCACAACTCATAAATCCCCCCTTCTTACTGTGCTGTTCTATAAAATAACTTGATGTACTTGAGTTTTCATGAAAAGCCTAACCCTTTTTCATTCACATATTCACTTCACAAAATTAGCCGTTGCAGTAGTAACAAGTATTGCCAAGTAGCATATTAGAATGATCATCTAAAGCCCTTGTTGAAAAACAGGGCCACGAATGTGAATTCCTTCCTTTCTCCTCTGTTTTACTTACTTTTATGCGTGGATATAAAGAGACAAAAAGCCCATTCCTTTTAGTTTTATGTGCATGGGGGATCATGGTGATGTGACCCTTGACCACATGTCACTACAGACTCTAGACCTACTTATTCAGAACTTGAATAAGAATAACGACTACATATTGT
>JAOXJM010000004.1:8947716-8957748 GCA_026413425.1 Tringa solitaria
ACTATATATTGTAAAAATAGCTGTTTTGAAAATTGTCAGAATGTATTATATGTTATAGCATGCATAGCTCCCAAAAGTTATGAAGTTGTAGTTTATCCCAAATCATATGCACTGAGGTTTCTTTATAGATTTTTAGGCATTTCAGAGTAAGAGTTATGATTTGTTAAATGTGAGCGATGTTGCACCTCAGGCCAGAACCTCAGTCAGTTCAGTTTTTGTTGAAGAGCTTTCTTTACATATGTGAATGATAGGATAACTAGCATCAAGAGTATTTGGTTTTTTTTTCCCAAAGGATTAAAGAAGTATTTTACATCTGTTCTTATAGTACTTGGGTCTCTATAACCTATTTACACTGTGCAGTATGCTATATCCATTCAAAACTCTAGAGTTGAAATGAAACTTGTAGAAACTGTCCAGTTAACTCCTTTGAGTTACCCAAGATAATAGCTGTAAAAGTGAAAATTAACGTAGAAAGAAAGGTTCCATGTGGCACATATAAGGCATAGCAAACACTGTAGTATCCATTAAAAACGAAGTGCCTTCCAATAAGCAGGTACTTGTAAACTGTGCTTGTCTTGACTTAAGACCAAATTGACAGCATGGAGACTAAATGGAGCTAATGTCAAAACATTTTAATCACAGCTATATAAACAGTGTGATAAATAATTTCCCTGCTCTGTGAGGGACATGGCGCAGTTTGGAAAGAAGTTCAAGTTGGTTGGCACAGTGGTTCCATTTATGCTGCGCAGAGACAGGGTGCTGCAGGGCTACAATATTCTGTCTCTTTCAACTCAAGTATTCAAGACTTCTTTCTAGGTCTCTTCTGGGTCTCTCCCAGAGTTACTCCACATCAGTTATAGGATTAGGTAGAAAATAGTAAATTCTGACTTGTTTATTCTGTTACTCCTTAAATCTGACTCTACACCTTTGGATTGCAGACCTGAGACCTAACTGATGGAGGTGGTTGCAATGTTGATTGGTGAGGTAACACATCTGTGCTGAGGAAAAAAAAAAGAACAACTCAACCAACTAATAAACCCCCCTAAACTCATAGAAATTTATATGGATAAATTCCTATATTTGACTAATTTATTGTTGATTCACAGTGTCTGTCTTATTTCCTGCTTTGTTCTAGACATGGCTGAATCCAAGCCACTTTGAAAATGCACAGAATTAATATTTCTGAATAGTGGAGCCATTTTCAGAATGCAGTTTTCTGTTTTATGCTGAATTATGAGGTGCTTACTTGAGAAAATGCCTTGTACTTCTATAACAAATCAATATTTGTGTAAATATACAGAGGGTAATACTCTGCCTTGAAAGTATAGCTGAACAAAAGTCAGGTAATCAGAGCTGGAATTGTTCTCTTGTAGGTTCTGTCTGCTCTTCAGCAAGAAGAAAGCTCTGTTATTTCACTTCATGTAGTCCTTTTCAGCTATAAAATAGCTGAATGTTTTTCTTTTCTTCCTACCAGCTATAATGTGTTTCAAGACTTTTTATTATTATTATTATTAGAATCTTGCTCCTATCTGACTTACACAATCTGATCTTGATTTGACGTAATTTATCTTACATAGTTCCATGTCTGCTCTGCAGATTTTCCATATGATTTCATATTGTCACTTCACTTCCCTAGACCAAGTGTAATCTTTTTGCTTTTTCACTTAATTTCATTTCTCTCTCTTATGATTACCTTTGTTGTCCTCTGCAGCGCATCTGTCATCTTTACTTTTTGGAGAAGCATTCACAGTTCATGTTGCTGAAATACTTTTAAATAGCCTGAAATTAATTTTTTTTTTTTTTTTTTAAGATCTGTGAAAAAGCATGTTTGCAAGAGGGATTTTTTGCTAATAAAAAGTATTGGTATACTATTATGGGTCAAGGAAACCTTTTTGTCTTGAGAAAAAGTATCCTAATTCCAAGTGGTCTCGATTTCTTCACTGGTGCATAAATATATAGTTCTTAAAACCAAAACGCAGGATTAGCCTGACCATAAGACATGGTCATCTTAGTCTGAACACTGTTAGATGCTCGTTAGAGGATTTCAACATCAAGTCCATGTGTTATATTTGAGATGTAGCATACAATTTCCTAAAGCATCCTCATAATATCATTATTTTAAGATCAGAATTATTTGGAATATCTCCTTAATTCTGGAAATTATGATATCTCATGGTGTTTATTAAACGTACATCTACTTTACGCATGCAGTATAACTGCACAACAAAATAGAATGTGTCCTGTAGTTTAACAGCACAATTCACTGAAGAGTACACAGCTTTACCTGAAGATGGAAGATATGCTCTAGTCTGAAGATTCTCTACACTAATAATAAGCCATGCATATGGAGCAGCTTAGTAGGCCTTCCATAATATCTTCATTTGAGACTGGCCCGTAGGAGACAAAGGAGCAAGTAGCAGTGGATACAGGCATATCTTTTATGGATGCAGTAAGTATGAGTCATGACATAGAAAATAAAGAAAGGCAGGATCAATTCTACAGTAACTTAGTTGGGGAGTTCTAATCATTGCTTGATTCGGAAGTGTGTCACTGTAGTAGCGTTTGCAAAACAGCTGTATTACTGGACCACAGCATGTGAAAAGAAACCCATTCTTCTAACACTGAAAGAAATAGGGACGGTTTGATTACTTGGATACGTGAGGCTATACTCTCCAGAGTTTCAGCATACGAAATATGCTCATCTGCTTATGCACAGAGTCTCTAAAACAATGCCAGTAGGAGAAGATAAGATAGTTTTATCAGTGCATCTTGAATGTCTCTTTTACCACCATCTACATAAGCTTTTCCATGGTATCTTTTCTTTGTTCCTGTAGCACCATTCCTAATGACATCAAGACTATCGTTACTGTTCAGACTATTCAAGAAATTAGAATTGTGACTTTATAAAAACATGAGTCAGTACCGCAGAATAATTCCTCCCAAGTTAGTTTCCAAGAGCTATGATTTGAGCAACTTGTCAATTCTGGGTCCCAAACAAGAGCTGAGCTTGCCGCACACTTTCCTCAGTATTCCCTGCTATACTTCCCAGTGCTTGAAAATGGTTGGGTTCTTTAGTAAAGTGGCAGTCAGAATTCTACCTGTTCTGTTTTCAGCATAGATTATTACTGCCTCAATTTTATTGCAACTAACTGTAGCAACAACCACCAGCCCTTCTTCCTGCCATCTGAATCCTCCTGTGCAGCAACAAGACAAAGGGAAGAAAGGCAGCAGTGTGAGAGCATGTGTCAATTCTACTTAACAAGTACAGCCTACCAGCTGTGAGGGTATTTGTGGTCCATGGTGCTTTTTTCACCATGTTTTATCAGCACTTTTCATGATTACAAGTTATCCCAAAAGTTGTTTCAAAATGCAATTGCTGGTTATTTAGACTGAGTATGAGCACCTGGGTTTAAAATACCAAAAAAATATTTTTCCATTCAGAACCTTGTGCTATGAATTTCAGAATTATCCAGGACAACCATAGTGAATTCCTCTTCTTCAGTAGATTTGCCTCAACACAGTCCTACAAAATCCCCAGAATCACTGGCTTGCCCGAAATTTCTTTTCCATCTGTGGTGCTCAGGATTTCAACCTAAGTGAGATGTTTTATGCAGCTGTTTTGTTAGTAAACAGACTGTCCCACACCTTCAGGAATAACATCTCCCAATCACATAAAATCCTATGCAGCCTGATGAAAGAACATGTCAAAACTGACAGTGGTACAGCACATGTCTTAGTCTTTAGTCTTGCCCCTGCTCCAGAGAAGTGAAAGAGGTTTGGTCTATAATGAAAACAGGAACATAAGCATATAGTTAATATGCTATAGTGTCACCTAGAGACCCCAGTAGATCGGAAAGTATGTGGACACGATTTACAGATTGCCTTTACCTCTGGAAGGTTGAAATCTGTCACTTGATAATTCCCATTCTATAGCCCACTCTATTCCCTTTAGGAGTAATCACCAGCATATGACTTCCTATAGATTAAAGAAAAAAAAAGACAATACAAAAATATAATTTTCTTCCTCTTTTGCTAGGTGCTCTGAACTTAATTTAGTAAATCATTCTTCCTGGACATGCAAGTCTCCCCAAACTATCATAAGCACTAATTATTGCCATCTATTATTCCTATATTTTCATTGAAATTTCTTTTTCTACAGTAGTTATTGTTGCACTGTATATATAGCTGCAAGATTACAGTGCTTATATCTCTCTGTGGACCATGTAATTGCCACTTACAGCATTTACTTTCAAGGAGACATCTGAGAGTGATACAGCCACCTATCTCCAGAGTCATTAAGTCTCAGGTTTGACTTGCAATGTAATAGTAGCAAAGTCACTCTGTGTAATACCTTTCATCATTACATAAACGTTTTTATCCCTACAAAATGGCTCAATGTTATTTGTTAGTGTACTAATCTAAGAATATTACAGTGTATTAAAGTGATGGAAAGAAGATCATAATCATAACAATCTCTTTGATTATAGTATTCTGTCAGATATTAGGAATTTTGTAGGGGAGGGACTGTCCTTTAGAAAAGACTACCCAAGTACTTCTGTGTACACAGAAAAATCATAGAAGACCCAGAAGACACTTTAACAATAGTTATGGATTTCTTCTAGCTTATGCAAATTTTCTTCAGTTATAACTCCCAGTATTTTAATGTAGCTTTTCCAATTTTGTCTGATGAACTAAAAAAAGGAACAAAGTTACTTAATGTATATAAATCATAGCAGTGTATAATATAGTAACATGTATAATATGATATGGGAAAGTGGTAATATTCTCTTTACTGTTGTCTGATAACCTGTGCATAACTGCATAGTATGTTACAAAATTATTTTTCTGGGGAGCTGTGAGAGACAAAAAATGCAACAGAAGACCAGAAGCTCAGCTGTTATACACTGAGAAACTTCAGCACCAACTATAGCTGCTGAATTATTTTAATTTGTACACATTGGTGAAAAATGCTAACTTCTTTCTCCCTTTAACTTATGTCACATGAAACCTTCATCCACGCTGATTCTTTTGGTCCACTGAGAAATTCTTGCCCAATTGAATTCAACCATTTTGCCACCAACCATGGTAAATAGATTTATTTTTGTCTTCCTCCTGTATATTCCAAGCCACTCAGTGTGATCCTCCTTACCTGCAGTACTTGCTAAGGTATATGTGACGCATTTGATGTTATTTAATGTTTGTAAAGCAGTCTATAGATGGAAGACATAACTGTAACATACAGTTGTGGCTGCTACTATTAGCTATCACAGGCTATTTTGTATTATGCAAAGAAAAAAAGGACCAAATACAAATCCCTTTTATTCTTAATATTGATGTAGTTTTCAATAATCAGTCCTATGTCCTGTTTCAAAATATAATCTGTGTCACTGTTATTGTAGTTACTTAAAGAATCATCTATATGTAGTCTAGACAGATTTGTTCACATAAGTTATTTGTGTTCTATAGCCTTTTGTTGGGTAAGAGGGAAGATAAATGTCACTGATTTTTAAGAAGAAAAAGCTCAGTAAAGAAATTCACTCATACTATACTGATTTTATTAACATGAAAGGTATTTTTACATTAAAATAGTATTGTAGTCTTATGTCTCTGAAGAAATTGATTTAATAATGCCAAGTTGGTCTTAAAACAATTCAATTTTAAAATTGAGTGTAAATAAGTTGCCAGTAAGAGGAAATGTCTGTTCATTCAGATAATTCTAGTATGTATTAAAAATATACTGACTTCTGAACCCATATGTTGTAAATAAACTGAATTTCTTTACTTTCTTTAGAGGAAAAGGGCTGTACAAATAGCCCTTAAAAATTCTCACCCTTTAGACTTTCTCTTAAGTCCATGCTATTTATTTTAAATAGTGCTATTTAGGTCACTTCATTCGGTACATTGAAAAACAAATTTCCTTAGATGCTTCATTACCTTAGTGTTAATTGCACCTCTGTTGCTAGAGCATTGAAAATAAAGACTGTAGCGCAACAGATGTAACAGAAAATATTTTAAAGTGACTTTTTCTTCAATAAGTATTTTAATATTTAAATGGATTTGGACATTAAATTATCAGTAATAAATTTTAACTGAGATCCTAAACGTTTAAGTTATTAATAACAGCTAAGTTCAGGTTCTGTCTTGCATTACCTGTATAGCTTTGTTGTGTACACTTTACCTGTTTTTCTCAGTTCTATTAGTTTTAAAACAGCCAATGTATTATTGATACGGACTAGCTTTGATTTGTATTATGTTGGGATAACTAGTCTTTTGTATTCAATAAATTGGGTAAATAAACTTTTGGAGTGCAAAGTTGAGGCTTGACTATCACCAGATGTTCTAATGTATGCAATTACTCATAAGAAGTGGTGTGCTGGGTCTTTCTGTCTGTCCACAGCTCTTGTTTTCTGTGGATAATGGAGAAGCAAAGATGGCATTAAGCTACTTCTGTGCTTAGCATGTCCCATGCCATTAAGTGTGCCAGCTGGGATGTCCAGAGGCTGTTCAAGAGGTAGCCTTGCACAACAATACGTGAACAATAATATCTACTGTTGAAACTGTCTTAGTGATATTAGTGTCTAAGGAGGAACTGTGAGCTGTGTACTGACAACAAGCATGTGGACAATGAGGGGGGGTCTTATGCTCAGTGTCAATCTGTACACACAAACGTCCACTGTATCTTGGTAGCTTTGTGCTTGAGTAGGTATAAAGCTACTCTAACCAGTGGCAGTGATGCACTGAGTTTGCAATCATGTGAACTTTATGGAAATCTTTCTATATCAAGAAGGTTTAGGAATTTTTTTCTAAAGCAAAAACATTCTGAGACCTAAATGATAACTCTTGGACATCTTAATCCAGGGTAGCATGTCTGGGCATTCCTAAATTAATTCACTACTTTCCTGAGTCAGATCCATAGAGTACCGATCGATTAATTAGTCTTTTTAATAGACACAGATATGCTGTTGTAGGCTATTTGGTCAGTCTTGCAGCTGATCCTCTTGTTTTGTCTTGTATAATGAAGTTCAATTCTACTAAGTGGTACAAAAATATAGCAGTGTGATTTGACAGTGCTTATATTCATTGAGCTGTGATGTTAATGGCTTGGTAGACAGAAGGAAACAGAGAAGGAGACTTAGTATGACTCCTAATCTTCCTTTGCTCTCTATTTTGTTCTTTGTAAAGCCCTTCTCTTTTTATCTCTTTTGATCATTACGTATATACAAATAAAATTGCACTCAGCATCATATGAAATGACATGAAACATTAAAAACTTTAGAGAGAGTAATTTTATGCTCTTGATAGTGACAGTAAACATAACACAATATTGCAATGGATGTAAACCAAAACAAAGGAAATCCACCACCACCACCTAAAAACTTTCACTGATGACCTCACTGACGATAGGATGAAATCCAAAGATTGTTAGACATGGGGAATCTTTTGATAAAACATGATTTTATAATAAACTGCTGACAAATAGAGCCAGCAGTAATGGAATACACATTTATTCAGATTTCACTATTTGTAAGCCCCTCCTACATTTCCCACTTTACTTTTGTCAGCAAATTTTGTTCTACTCAGACTCTCTGAACCAAAAAACTCGTAATCAACACTAGTTTCAGAAAATTTAAATAATGTTATTTTTTGTTTATGGACAGGAATGCCTAGACAGGAAAGTAAAACGTTGAAGAGATTTACTCAACTCCAATTTGACTCAGCTGTTTTAAAATTACATATGCAATTGTTTATCAAATTATGGTTTTTCAGGCAACCTATTCAAGCCTTTTATAACTTCTATTTTTTTCATATTATGAAATATAATTTTATAGCTATTTACATGTCATTCTCAGTGGAACACTTCAATACTTCCAATAGGTCCCCTACCAAATTTGTAGAAAAATGTTATTAAATGCACGGCTTTTTGCCCGACACGTCCAAGATGTTGTATTTTCGTGGAATAAAATTATATGAACTCTAAAATATATCACTTTTATGAAATTAAGGTTAATTTAAAATCGCACAAACGTTTTTCTTCAAAATACAGGCAGAGTCACTGGATATCGTCTTTAAACAAATCTTCCATGGGCTGGATAAGTTAAGCTCCATTCTCTTTGTTCTGATTATGAATCTAAATGTAAAAGCAGTTCCAATGCTTGATGTGCTCAAAAGCACCTGAGAATTGATTGTTGAGTACGGAATATATGCATACAGAAGGTGGCTAGAACTGCGAGTATGTTCAGAAATAAATATAATGGAAGCTCACATTTGGATGAATGATTCTTAAAGGAGACTTCTGATAAATGTGCAGATATGGCTAAAACAAGTCAGAGGCATGTAGACCATATATCATGTGGATATCCATTTTCTACTCATGCAACATGATTTAAGTCACACAGCAGTTTTGCATTTTCTCTCAGGTCAGTCTTAAAAAAAACCAAACAAAACAAAACACAAAAAAAGGGCCAAAACATGCCACTTAATTTTCCCACTAGTTTTGTTATTTTGTGGCTTGTCTTCAAGTTTGAAGAGACTAGTGAAAGAAAGGACAAATATTTGGAGATTTGGCTTAGTTTAGATGGTTTGTTTAATGTATGTAGACTAAATTACTTGTCTTTTTCCTTTATCCATGGCTCTCTGTGATCTCTTTGCTGATGCCTATGCATGCTACATGTTCAAAAGTAGCATAAAAGCCTGTAATACATCTGGTAGACTGGTAAACTGGTTAGTTCCTGTATGTTGATGAACAGGAGATATTTTCTCATTAGTAACTGAAAATGGGAAAATATCTACGTGGCTGTTACAATGATAATTTTTTACTACTTATTAAAATGATCAAGTCCCCAGTGTATGTTTCTAACTTATTAAGGAGTGAAAGGGGAATAGCTGGGTCACTTGTTACATTGCTCATCAGAGTCTCATCAAAGTTGTCTTTTGGTTTTTTTTTACTATTTCTGGACAGAAGTATACATTTGATGTCTTGAGTATTATGCCTTTATGTTATCTTTTACAGCTAGCTTTCTCGTTTACTTGCCAAACTAATTGTAGGTAATCATCATAACATTTCACTTTAAAGTCATGCCTGTATATCTTAGATATTTTCAAAAATACACTCCTAACAGTTTAAATAGGGTGCTTCCATTTGCTCCTCTCAATCTGATTGTGCTTTCAATTTGCTTGACAAATTTCACCTGTTATTTTCTACTGCAGTATACAGATAGAGTTTCATGTTGGTTATAGGAAAAAAAAAAAGAAAAAACAATAGTTAGATATGTGCATTACATTATGTTAAAATATAATTAAAAGTATGACTGACACATTTGCAATGTTCTGTAGAGAATTTTCTGAATATTCCCTGTTTATTTAATGACTTAGAAATCTGCATATCTCAACATGAAAGTTTTTACATCTTTTTTTTTTAAGTGATCTAATTTTCCTCCTTTTAAAGAAAGCTGGGAAGTGAAAAAGCTATGCTGTTTAGCATGTCACAATACTTTCCGATAGCACAGAAACAATCTGTCATACAGATTGTCAATAATCCTAGCTTGTGAAGGAACATATTATACATTCCCTGTATTTGTGACTTCATCGATCTTTTGTCATTCCCACAGAGGGAACCTGATATTTTCCAACAAAATGTGATTTGCTGGAACAAACAAGCAGTCAAGGGCTGATGAAAAGAGTTCTAGGAAACGGTCACTGTCTACAGATGAGTTATCTAGGCCGATTCTGTGTAGTTGATATAAGCTTTGTATGCACTTTCTGATGCTCACAGTCCTTATTTGCACTGTGCCTTTTAATTAAAAAATAGCTAAATTTTCCCTTGTTAGCCTCAATGTTCCTAAGCTCATTAACTGGAATTTTCCAAAGTTCTAATAGGAATTATTCATCTAACTTCCACTGAATTTTAATGATATTTTATACATGTTTGCAGTTATAAAATACTTCCTAATATATATATATATAGGAAATAGGGAAATAGGGGTCTGGAGAATAAGTCTTATGAGGAGAGGCTGAGGGAACTGGGGTTATTCA
>JAOXJM010000004.1:8957763-8976089 GCA_026413425.1 Tringa solitaria
CAAGATGATCTTTAAGGTCCCTTCCAACCTAGAAGATTCTGTGATTCTGTGATCGTTCAGTGATACTTGCCTTTGACCTGTGGCTAACACCCTTGTGAGAAACACCCAAAACCCACTGGTGTTTTTTATACTAAAAAACTGGCACAGATCATACAAAATGTTTCTTTGTATCAGACTTTGTGGTACTAAACTGTCCTGTGCACTTTTTTATATTGGCTTATATGCGTACTCAAAAGAGAAGGAAGGCACATTATGTAGCACCGTGCTTTGCCCTTCTGCGTGCAGCTTTGTGAACAGGAGGGAGTGCCCAGGATGTGTTCTGGATAAAGATTTTTCACCATAATTCATACATAATTTTAATTTTGTTTTGAAATAGATCTATTATAAACTACCCTGAAAGAGCAACTATTCTTACAGTGTCTAACTGATTATTAATGTGCTCTTTCAGAGTGATTAATAAGAGTATTACAGGTAGAGCAAAAATGTTTTGCCTGACATGAAAAAGTAGTTATGTTTGCTCCTGGATAGGAACAAGCTTGTTCCTGGCAAACTTGGTCTGCTGATGGGATGTCATTGGAATGAGAAATAAGAGAACAGAGAGGAGAAGGTTACCTCTATCTTCTCTTGAAAGAAGTAAAAATGGAAGATGGCTGATATGTCTTAAAAGCTGTACAGCTAAGATAGTATTATAAAGCAGAAAAAAAGAGTACAAGTAATTAAAATGTTTGTTTTACTGCTAAATACCTAAATACTAAAGGCTGCTTTAAAAGAAAAAACAGAAATAGTAAACTATTTTGATGTCTGTGTTCATTAAAAGTTTTCAGAATTTAAGCCCCAAAAAAACCCAAATGAAAACCATTTTCATGGAAATAATTCCATTGGTTTCTGTAAAGTACTACAGTGTGATAAGTTCTCTTAGTTTATGTGAAGAATATTGCACAAGTTTTCCATTTGCCCTGAACAGAAAACCTAAACAAATATGAGAAGAATGTTAACATAACTTTATTTTTGGGCCCTTTTTATTAATCATATTACTGTACTTATGTTATTGTTACTTTTATTTCAATCCTTTTCAGGCTTCTTTAGAATTATTAGTTTCATTTTAAGTGACTTGTTTTACTTTATATCTGTATTGCCTTTTTGTCATTTAATTTGAAACACACTGAATTTTTACAAATGGCAACCAACCGGTTGCTCTGCTGGTTTTTTTTTTTCCTTTCTTGCTTCTCCTCCATATCTGACACCATTATTTTCTCGTTTAAAGATATTAAATGTCTGACAGCAAAAGTTAGACTATTAAGCCTCATCTGTTTCTAACTGTTACAAAGTCCACTGTAACTGATGATAAGATTTGACTCCATGTTAGTTACTCATCAATCTAAGATTAAAGAAACCCAGATTTTGCACAGGCATATTCAAGAGTCAGTCTACTCAAATGAAAACAGCAGTGGGCCTGTGCATTCTTTATCACTGTTAGAGGTGTCTGCAGCGGTAGAAGAAATCTTACCATCTTATTATCCATAAAATTGCTGATGATAGAGGGGACCTCAGGACGTCATCTAGTCTCTGTATGTCGCTTGTTCAAGCCTAGCCTGTAACCATCTCTTCTTTCTTGCATCCTGTAGCCATTGCTCTGTACCTATGTAAGGTCCCTGTGAAGGTATTTAAGACTAAATCTAGGATCCATTTATATCTGATACCTTTGACACAACTCTTGTAAACACAAAGGATCACAATGGAAAGAACGTAAAACATTGAGCTGTTGCTTGCACCTTCCTAAACTGGAAGTTCATGAGATGATATTTTCCCCATATAAAATAAAAAGGACATAGAAGTTCTGTGTTTTCTTTATTTTTCCATTAATATTTATGAAAAAATCCAGCCTTAGTACAAAGTCCACTTGCAAATAGGAATACAATGTGTTTCTCGAGGAAAAAGGAGTACTTGGTAGGGGCAATGGAAAGAGCCTTTGTTCATTTCTTATAGCTAAGTGAACCAATTTAGAAGCAGGAGACAAAATCTTCAGTAAAAGAACTGATTGTTTTGTGGGGACAAGGGCTAGGAAACAGTTTTGACCTAATCTTAAATGTTTAGATGCTGTCTTACTTCACTGAATTACACTCTATTTCATACAGTTAGGGCGAACAGGTATTCCCTAAGACTTCTCTGGGACTATAGATACCAACAGTAATATAAACAAAAAAGAATAGTTACTGGTCATTTATATTATGTCACCTATTCCCACATTTCCTTAGTTAACAGTTACTTATTGTTCCAAAGCAGATTGTGAGCTTTGCTGGTATATTTCTACAGATTTCTCTATTTGATATGAGTTAAGTAATATCACTATCAATAAACAAATGTGTTTACTGCAGCAAGAAGAGAAAAATCAGCTATGACTTGATTAGATTTAGTTTTAAGCTAAAAGCTGAAATTATATTGGGTCACAGCAGGGCCAACTTGAAGAACCACAGCATGCAAGGAAAATGTAAGGATTTGATCCGATTTTTAAATGAGTGTTATTTGTGCAAAAGTGATTTAAATAATCCTACTTTTCAGGGATTAAAAGAGCTTTCATGATAAACAAGAAAAAAAAAAATTCCCCCTCAACCACCCTAAAATCCCTGAATAGTCTGTGGGTAATTACTGTAAAGCCTAAAATTATTCTCTGGGCCAGTGTAGCTTGTCCTGCCATAAATATTGTCCTCATTGAGTTCTGAATTGTGTGTAATGGTGCCATCATCATGTCCTGTCCCTTTGTTTATTTTCAGTCTTCTTGTCTTTGTTTCTTAATGGTGCATTTTTAGAATCCAATCCTATTGCAGGTCAGGCTATTGTATTACTGATGTATATACTCAGATTTGAGGATAAAACTATAAAAAAAAAAAAAATCAAAACCATTAAACTCTAAAGCCACTTTAAAATTACTGTGGATCTTGTAAATAATAAGAATTCCAGGAAAGAGGAAAATAATTTTAACCAACTCAATAAATGAAGGCAGCAATTTGCAACAGTGCTTGTACATGCATGAAGTAAAACCCCCAAAAAAATCAGACCCAGGAATCATATTGCCAAGTCAGGTAAATGTCTTCAGTGGAGACGTGGGGAAATCAACCATAGTGCCTGCTTAATTACATCCCTGGTGGTCTTTTAAGTTAGAGTTATGATTCTGATTTTGAAGTAATTAAAAGCTGATGAACAGATTCTTTAAAAAAAAAAAACACAAAAAAACCAACATAGATTTCCAGTAAAGAAAAACTTAAGGAAATAGTGACTCAACTTAAGTAGAGTTTTCTATTTACTTCCATGAAGCCATGAGTAAATCTTTAATGTGGTGGTGTTTTCTCGAATGGGCTCTACAAATGTTCTGACGTAGTCTCTTTCCAGGCTTTTTTTGTGTCCATACCCTAAGCGTATAGAAGTGCAGAGAAAGCGGTCAGAATGAGGGCATGTAGTCTAACTTAAGGACATGGAGAAAGTATTCAGTAGGAAGTGCCTGACAGGAAATACTTGAGAATGGAGAGACATGGAATTTTCCATCACTGCCTAGTTCAGTAAGGAAGAGGGCTCAGCAAAAACTGATCTTTATATTGTTGCAATTTGTCTTGACCGGAGAGATATTGACACGGTGAACAATTTTTTGATAGTATGGTACAAGCTCATTAAATGCTTTGCAGGAATTACACACATCAGTCCATCAGACATAGACTTCTGTAACTTTTTTTTGGTGTGTGATAGCTACAGATTCTAGCTTATAATTTTGTTTTGTACAAAATATCTTTGTTAGGTTTTTCAGTCATATGTTGCAGGACAACAGTGTATGAAAATGTGAGCAGAAAGAGCAGGGTTTTGGCATGTTTGTGAATTACAAACACGTGTTTGACTTCAGAGTGGTCAGGAGTCATCTTTTGCAAAGTTAATTAAAAAAAAAAGTTCCCTAACGAATAAGACACAAACCATTAAAGCATTAAATTAAATTTGCATGCTCTGTCACAGTTGGCATTCTCCACTCAAGAAGGTGAAGAAGAGCATGTAGCTGGGATGATCCTGAGTCGTCTGTCAGCCTGAGAAATGCTTTATACATTGCCGCCTTTGCTGTTTCTGGGTACAACACCACTAAACATAGAAAAATGAAGTAATTTGGATCCAGAGTAGTTGGAGTTTAATCCAAGTAATCACCTAAATGCTTTCTTCCTGTGGGAACATAGAGGGTTCCCTTAGAGCACAATCCATACTAAAATTGTAATGGCGTTGCTTAAGCATAGGGACTTAGTGGAATTTTCATCAAAAGAGGCTTTTTCCATTTTGACCTGAGAGGAGTCCCCTTGCTAAAAGACTACCCAGCTAATGAGAACAAAAAAAAAAATATATGTTTTGTTCAAATGTAGTAAGCAATAAAGATAAAAACACTTCTGTGGGGAAAAAAAAAAAATCTCTATGCAGTACTTTACTCCAGTTGGTTTCATAATAATAAGACTTCCCATGTAATAGGTCCTAATTTCAGCAAAAGTCTCAAAGTCTGTTGGCCCTTTACATAATCCTAGATATTACTTTTTATTGTCACTCTTTTTGCAGGTCAATATTATATCTAATATTTTTGGTGGAATACTTTTTTCAGAGGTTCTGTGCTTTTCATATGAGCCATTATCTGTTCAGAGCTTAATCTATTTCTCTTAGAATGAAAGAAAAAAAAAAAAGAAGAAAGAAAAAAAGACTGCTTGTGTTATCAGTATAGTTTTACAGCCACAGGAAGGACTAAGTCTCCTTAAAACTGCTTTTGGTTAATGCTTGAAAGGGCAGTTTCTAAAAAGGCTGCAGATAATTTGATTGTATGAGGATGGCTGCTATCTGTATGAGCATACTGTGTGGTATTGAAAAAAAAAGAAAAAAAGGGAAAGATAAAATGAGGCAGAGAGAGTAACAAGTTTGCCCCCTATGGAAAACTTGAATACAAGTGAATAGAAAATGTTTTAAATATTGGACAGTCTAAGACAGTAGATGTTTCTGTACTTTATAGTAGAATAAACAATACCAGGTATTATTCATAAGAACTTCTTTAATAAGTGGCTGAATGGTTTTAAATCCTGCATACAAAAGAGGCACCAAAAATGGTATGCATTTGACTTATACATATTACAGGGATTACATTGTTTTAAGCAGCATCAGTCAGAAAAACAGGAGCAGTGAATCAGAGTTGTTTGTTCTCTTCATATACATACACAGATTTGTGTCCAGGCAGCTGAGGCAACAGTCTAGATGTAATTCATTTACGCATAGATTTCTGTTCAACAAAACTGTTAAAAATCTGAGCAGTCCCACTGAAGAATTTTTTTTAAACATAAAGTGATTGCTTCTCATTATAGAGACTTGGGTATAGTTGTTTATAGTTTGTAATTTTTCAATTTGGAACACAAAGAAGCCCAAACACTGGACTTGTTTACTTATTTTACTACAGTTGTTTACTCTTTTGTCTAAGTCAGAGTTATATTTACTTTTTTAAAATGATCGGCTTTTTTAGCTTAATACTGGATATTATTTTTAATGATGCCTAGATTTCAAAGCATAAGTGTATGCTTAATGGCTGATCTTTTGAAATTCTTCATAGAAGTGTGGAACATTGAATATTCTTTTCAGAATTTGCATTACAATCATGATATTAGAAATATGAGTCTAGTTTTTTTTAATTGTCAAGTAAGGCATATAATTTGCATTCTCTGTGACTGAAATAACTTCCACTCAAAGAGGTTGTGTGATAATTTTCTTCATGCTATAGAAACAACTTCTCATCTATGATTGTGCACCTTAAAATGAGGAAGATTTAATCATGGAAATCTGATGAAATGTACTTCTATTACAGATTTTATAAAAGAATGCCATGAAAATTGGATCTTTGAATATAAAAGATTTAGGTAAACCATTTTATTGTCTATTGTCAAGCCTTTAATGTTCCCTTTTGTTATCTGACTTGAAGAAATTTGACATTCTGATTTTCTCATTGTGAGCTTTATGAGCCTTACTAAATGTTGGGTCACCAGAGACAGAACCTTAATGCATTTTTTTGCACTTTGAAATGAGAATGTGAATGCTTTTTTTTTTTTTTTTGTTTGACTTTTAATACTGGTAAACGGTAAGTACTGGTAATGGTAAAGAGAGATGTGAACCCCAAAATCTGCAACACTACCTTCATAAATAAAGTATACATAATATACATAATGATATATAATGCCTGTAGAGGTGTGTCTTTCAGCAAGATGTATTCATATCACTTAAATAGTTCCTCTGTTGAAACTATCAAAATATTATGCTACTCTCTTGGGGTTTTTCAGTCATGCTGTACCAGAAAAGATTAATATCCACAGCATTAACACAAAGAGCATCATAATAATATACAGCGTATATCTTTCTGGAAAAAAAATGCTGGGCTGTGTCTCATCAGTATTTACATTTTACCCTCAAAATAAGTAAAAGATCTGACGTGTTTTTAAGAAATACCCCTTGCCTTTTGCATGACTGAGCTGTGTTGCAGTATATTGTATGAATGCATGTGAAATAACATTTGGGAAAAGTGGGTGACTGAACTGTGAAAGTCACAGAGAAAATATATAGCAGTTATATCTGACTTGCATTTTTTGCCAGTATATCAAAACATTCATGTCTGGTTTCATTTGTAACTTAACCATGAATTGCTTTCATCCTAAAATGAAAAAATATTGTGACTTTGACATTATTTTGACAACTGAAAATGTAATTTCAGTCTTGAAATACCATTTTAAAAGGTAGCACTAGGAATTTTTCAGTAACATAAAACAGTATTGTTAATATTGTTAATTCATAGGTGAAAATGCCCCAAGGCCTCTAGTTTCTATGAACAGAAGTAGACAGAAAGCCATAATTTAAAATTATTATTTCCTGATTAGATCCAACACAAATTAATAATTAAAGAGTCCTGGTTTCATATTTGTTTAGCATTTCATCAGACAACAAGAATAAGTTTATTGCATGCAGAGCCAGAAGCCTATCCTTTAGTCAGCTGGTGATATTGTCTTTTAAGAAGGACAATTAAAATCTGTTGGTTGTCCTGTAGTGAAACCACTTTAAAAGGGTTTGAGAACATAGTAGTGATGTAAACAATGCATTTTTCCAGCAGAATTTTAGATGCATGAATAATTCCTACTTACGTGACTAGTTCGGCTGACTGCATTAATATTACCTATGTAAAAAATGATTATTTAAAGAATCTTAATTGAAGTAGTAAAACCTTATTCCATTAAAATAAAAGCATGAATTCTTTTCTGCATTTTTAAATTATTATCCAAGTTATACTTTTGTTATAGTTCAATGGGATTCAGACCTCTCAAAAAACAGCTAATAATTTTTTCCATTGATTGCTTGGGTTTGGAACCAGTAGATGAATGAACCTTTCTATTGGGTCCAGCTAAACATCACATCAGCTTGATGGAAATTCACTAGAGTAAATGGAAATTTTGTAACCTATGCCTAGAAGAATGAGTCCCTCACGATGACTTGGCTGAGTAAGGAAATAGATCTGAACAGGAAGTGTGAATAGGGATATTCTACATAACAAACGTTTAGCGAAATTACAAGTGGATAATGTGCAAAGACTTCTCTGCATGGAGCCTTTTAATTTTTTTTATTTTTTCTTAAGGCGGAAAATGTAAAAAACTTATTTATCTGTATTAATACACATGGCAGCTGGAAATGGAAGAACCTCTATTTTTACAATTCATAAAATATTTTTCATAATTTTATTGTTAATTTTGTAGGTGGACAATCTATTGTAAATCTGCTTATTTCTGTTAATACAATTAACCTACCTTGTCCGGTAATTAAAGTGAAGAATAAGGAAAGACTAGAATAATTTTACATGGGGGGAGACATGAGATGGTGTTTAGGCTGCCCAGATGTAAAATAATTTTTATTAAAGTTTTGAGCTGAAAAAATCTTTTTTTTTGTTCTAAATATACAAGGTGAGCTTTTTCATCTGGCAAAATAAGCAATACTATTTAATACCCAACTCTGTATCAAAGGCCAAGATATCACTTTAAATGTGCACAGCCCAATTTCAAGATCAGGAATGTTGAGCAGGAAATAGCAGCTTGTATCTTCTTCCCTCGTGTCTGCAGTCCTAGTACCTGACAAATAAGATGCCCTGTAGATTAGAAAATCTTTGCAGTTACTCTAAACTGGACCTGATTGTGACAGGCCTCAACAAGCAGCTCAGGATGCTTATGGAAGAGCAGTGCTCTTGGTCTCTGTTAAGTCTCTGACCTGATATCGGCGCTGGGAACCATATGCTGTTTCTGTGAAAACTGGGCATTTTTTTGTGCCAGTAATATCATAACCAGCGGGTTGCAATGACTTGGCATGCAGCTACATTGTAGGGACTGTGCAGAGGAGGTTGAATATGTCAGCAGGTCTGACCTTTTATAGTGGTAAAGGTTGTCATAGTCATGTGAACCTCAGATGCATTTGAATTCTTGAGCACCTCATTATACTGGGGAGCACCATAGATTTGAATGACTTGAGAAAGGATTGAGTGTAACTCAGCTTTTTACAAGATTGCGCTCTTGATTTGTATTTTCTAATATACATATGTCTATTTTTATCTAAGACACTTAAATTAGAGAGAAAAAAAAAAGCCTCTATCTAAAGGAAATCAGGAAATCACTTTTTAGACAGCTTGGTACCATGAGCTTTGTCCTTGAGAGCAGCTGAGGCATTTTGAACTGTGAAGACAAAATTACCTGTAACAGAAAGTATTTTTAAACACATGTTATTCCAAGGTAGGCAGCTGCTCACTGCATGAATCCTTCACTCACTGCTGTGCTCAGCAGTTAACTTTCACTACTTACAGGCAGTAGGGCATGGAAGACAACTTCAACACGTTGTTTTTCTATTATTCTTTACTCAGTATCAAAGTGACCATATTTTGATACCAAGAAAACGTTGGAAACCCAACAAGAATGTAGCTGAATTTAAGTTTAATCTCTAAGAAAACACTTCATTCTTAGATTAATGTTGATACAAACAACTCAGAAATAAAACTCTGAGGCTGTTATTTGGAACAAGTATGATCACTTATCTGGGATAGAAAACAATTTCCTTTTTTTAAATAGAGTATTAACCTCTCTCCTTTAACATTGCAGTTCTACGGGATGCCAGCATATTGTTGTAATAATAACCAGTACATATTATCCTTAGTAACATTTCTATTTATAGAATTCTAGTCTTACTTGCTCTTATTTTCTTAGTTAAGAAAATTAAGAATGCCATCAAAGTAGGAGTTAGTAAGGGAAATTTGAAATACTAAGACTGAAGGAACAGCTAAAATATTTCTGGGGTAACAGAAAAAAAAACCCACAAAAAACCCCCAACAAATTAAATATACTTTGTAAATACCGCATACTTACATAAGCTACTATGCACTCATTAAATATTGTGAAATTGCAGAGGTCGGCGGTATTTTACTTTTTTCTTTCCAAAATTAGTGGATAAAAGTGATTGTAAAAAATTATCTCAAGGTGGCATTATTTCTGGCTGATAACCTTGCAACATCCTTTTTGGTATTATTTAGCATCTGTTCTTGTATCATCTTCAGAAAACCACTATAGATTGCCGACTTTTTTGTGCTAATCACCGAGCCTTACGTTTGATCACTCGATTATTGTAATAATAACTCCCTTTAACTCATCTTCTCATAATGTAAAATTCTCTGTCCCCACAATATATTCCTCTGCTTCATCAACTTGATTATCCGAATAAGAGACTGAAGCTTTGAGAGTATGAGCTGTGTGTTTCGCACTATGGAACATGTTGGTATGCCAACAGTACGTTGGTAGTATGGATATAGCCAGAGATAATTATTCTTTCCTAAATGATAAGCAATTCCTTCTAAGCCGTTTGAGAGGGATTGCTGACTTCTTTCCTTCATCTCCTTTCGTAATTCATGGAATAAGATGTAATGATTTACAGCATATACCTCCTTAGTAATTATTTACTATCTTTCTCTATAATCATGACCCTTGATACCTAAAGAGAAAGGCAGGCAGTTAAATATCTGTTTGCTAGTATGTTTCCTATACTATACTTTCATTGATAAAGTAAGGAAGCATATTATTAGCTATCAAAGAACAGATTTAAAATGACAAAAAGGACTAAGACTGTAGATAAGTGATGCTTATCTAGTGCATGAATTTATAAAAACCTTGTTTATATATTGCAGTAAATGGGGCTTTTCAAAGCCACAATCACCATGCTTTTTTTTCAGAACGATGTGGAGTAAAGAGGTGTTCTTTGACTGCTGTCAAATATAAAATGCTATTACAAAACCCATTCTTTGATATTTGCTTTTGTACCATGTTTTGTAACACTGATGTTGAGCAGCCCAAGTTTTGTTTTTTATTAGCTCTTCCTTTTCCTGAATTCACCTGGTTAAACCCTCACCTTACAGGTTTTATTTTCTTCTCCATCTGACTATTCAGACTGCTCCCTCCATATTAACTCTCCCTTGTTTATACCTGTGTGAGGAGTTTCAACCAAATGAGCTGCTGTTCTTCCTTATAGACACTGGATTAACAGAGTCTTTCATTTATTATCAACTATGCTCAGATCTGATTCACTTCACAAAAGTTAGACTTTTTTTCCTAACTTGCTCCTGCCATGGGGCAAGGAAACAGCCTTTTGATTTGAAGAATAAAATGAAACTTAAGTATTTTTAAAATGGTGTCTTCAATTATTTACTTGAAGATCTGGTATATTAGAAGGTAAGTAATTTTAGTTTTCAAATAACCCGAGCGCATGATCAGTCTTTTAGAAGTGTGTTCTTGTTTCGCTGGGAAAAGTTGCATATTTACAAGAGACACCCCACCTGGACTACTGCATCCAACTCTGGAGCTCTCAGCACAGCAAAGAGTTCTTAAGGACTTTGAGTACTTAAAGCGTGCTTATGGAAAGATTAGGACAGACCTTTTAGTGGGTCGTGTTGCCCAGAGAAGGTGTGGATGCCCGTACCTGGAAATGTTCAAAACCAGGCTGGATAGGGCTTTGAGCAACCTGGTACAGTGGGAGGGGTCCATGCCCATGGACCAGTTCATAAGAACTTTCACGTTACCTATAATGAAACGTGTTAAGAGAAACAGTCATAGTATGTCAAGGACTTTTATCTCTTCATGTAAAGCACTTCAGTAATTTCCTAACCTTGATTCCTACATATTTGCTGACAGCATTTTGTAATACTACCTAGTAGTTTATTAAGCTTACAAAAAAAAAATAAAGGCATGAATAATAATTGTTTACAGAAGTGTGACACTGTATTTCTATGTGCAAATATGATTCTTCTCTCTCATATATGCAATGTTGCCATCTGTCAACATATTTTAAGGAGTCTCTCTTCTCTAACAGAGAGAGATTTACACTCCTAAATCACATAAAACCGCAGTGATAGGAAAAAACCAACAGTAATATTTAAAGACATGCTGCTGTATTCATTTCTGTATAGCTGTTCTAAATGAGAAAAATGATTGCATAGAATATAAATCGTTTCAGTTTTTACCACAGTTTTCAATAATGCTTTGAAAATTTTAGCAAAATAAAAAAACCCACAAACAAAAATGAACCAAAAAAAATCCCTGCAAGCAAGACACCTAACAAAATAAACAAATCTAACAAAACCTAGACAGGGAGTAGAGAAAGTCAAAATATTCTGACTTACATTTGTGAAAAGATTTTCTACTTGCCATTGGCTTAAAATTTGATGGTTAAAAAAGGAGTTGAATAATCTGAAGAGAAAATGAAATGTTCTTTTTAGTCAAAACAAAACATTTCATATATATTCAAGACTGTTATCAGTACTAGAGATGCTTCAGAACAGGCTGTTTAGGTAAACATCTACCACATTTACAATATCTGTGAGGAAACATGATACAGTGGTTGATCCTAAGCTGTTTTCCAGTCTGATTCTGTTTAAATAAAGACTTTTTTCTAACTTTCTAAAGAAACAATAATGAAAAACAGCAGCAAACTTTTTTTTTTTTAGGCCCTTTTTTTTTACTACTTTTCTTTTTCTAGTATTCCAGCTCTCTCAGTGGCAACACTCTTCCTAATGCAACCCAGGTGGCTCTTGTCTTTCTTTTCTGCCAGGGCACTTTGCTGGCTGACATTCAACCTGTTGTCCCCCAGGATCCCAGCCCTTTTCCTGCCAAGTTGCTTTCCAACTGGTTATCCCTCACCATGGACTGGTGCATGGGGTTATTCCTTGTCAGGTGCTAGACTTTTGTCCCTGTTGACCTTTATGAGTTCCTGTTTCCCCTGTTCTCCAGATTGTTGAGGCCCCACTGAATAGCACCACAACCATCTGGTGTATCAACCTTTCTTCCCAATTTTGTATTATCTACAAACTTGCTGAAGGTGCTCTCTGTCCCATTGTATGGGCCATTAATGAAGATATTAGACAGTACTGGACCCAGTATCACTCCCAGCTGTACACCATATGTGAGGACCCTACAGCTGGACTTCATGCTACTGATGACACCTGTTTGAGCTTGGTGGTTCAGCCATTTTTCAGTCCACCTCGCTCATACTTTAAACACAAATGCCAGTGTTTCTGAAGATGTGATAATGCATGGTATGTGGTTCCAAATCCGTAATCTATTTGCACATTACAGGGAGCTCTATTTATTGTCATTCTACAGGACCATGTCCTGTACCTGGTAGAGCTGTGCACTCCAAGGGGTTATAGATTCTGCACCTACTGTAGTTCACTTCCTTCAGCTGCACCAAGTATTTGAATGCAGTGTGGTTCCTCCAGCATGAGTCAAAATGCAGGTTGCAACTACAAAGCTCATGTGTATGTTTCACTGGTTTTTATATGCTTCATAGAGAATGCTGTATAGTCACTTTTGTAACTGCTTAGATGTGCATCTTCTTTACATGGGGAGAGTGCCTGAAAGAGAAGGCAAATTCAATGTATTTCTTTTACACAGCTGAGTTTGTAGTTTGGATGTGAATCAGAGCGTGTAAAAGTTGCTGGGATTTCAGTTTTATTTTTTCTAGCGCTGATTGTAAGCTCATGATTTTAATTAATTACTTCTCTTTTCCTTAGTAATTAATTCTTTCTTTTCCTTTCATGACCCATGAGTCTCATACTGTATTTTTACTTCCCTGTAATACTTATATATAGTTTTATCATTTTCAATGTGCATAAGCATTTTGTAATTTGGGTAATCGTCCAGACCCTCTATTAGGTAAGCCATATGTTCAATAAAGCAGCTTCAGAATGCAACCGATTGAGAAATCAGAATCCTGAACTAGCCTTCAGCTTACGCAGCTGTTGTTGCTGCCTGTACTTCCGTTATTTGGGTATGTTGAAGTCCTGGGCACCTGTGGGTTCCTGATAAACTGTTCTTCAGAGTCCCAATACTTTAACCTCTTTAGCTGGTAAAACTGGCCACTAAGCCAATAAGCATTTGTCACTATTTATCATTTGAAGTTTGTTATAGGTACATAACCAACTACAGTTATGTGTGTCTTGGTGAAGACTAACTCAATGAATTAGAATTCAGTTCCCAAAATAGAAAGCTATCTGGACTGTTGAAAGTATTTTCATAACATTCTAGATTATTCAATATTCAGGGAAAAAAAAAAAAAACAGAAAAAATACTTGTTTCCATATGTAACTAAGAATAGTTAATAGCTAATAGTTAACTAAGAATAGAGGCCTGAATACTTTAAATGTGTTCTAAGTTGATTGATTAAATATTAACCTTCTGAGCAGGTTTCTGGCAATTTGATGTTTGTATTGCAGTAGCTATAGGAACCCAAACTCCAACCAGGATCTTGTTCCTGTCTCTCGGGTTCCACAAAAACTGTCAGGACAATACATCTGATTGGCTAAAAATTAAGATAGAAGAAATGAGAAGTAGATGGTGGAATGGTAAAAGAAATTCAGAAAGGAAATAGTTGTAACAGCACCTGGGATCCGCTGGAATCTAAGTCCGTGACTGCTGATCAAGCACCTGTTCATTAGCATGTGCTTTCTTCCTCATGAATTGCTTAGTTTTTTGTACCCTTGTAGTCCTAGTGTGAGGGCAGCAATGCTGAAATATGTCCTGCTTACCTGTCTCTTGTGAGTAGTCTCATTGCTCCATGTTGAGCAGGATGGTTCCTCCATTTTGAAATGCCCTTTCTGAGTACCATCATGTTTCTGATTTTCATGAGACATGATATTAAGTGGTTCAAACTAGTCAGCCAGTAAGCTATGACTTGTATCAATTAAGCACGCAGGATTAAGCTGCTGCTTTTGCATAACTATTGACTATATTTTAAGGCAAAAAAGTTTCTGAGCTATAATGACTTTTGAGGTTTCATATTTAACATGACAATTTGGGAAACTTTCAAAATTATATAAAGTGCAGACTGACTCCTGCTCCTCTTTCTGTCTGTGTCAAAACTCCCTGGTAGACAGGAATGAATTCTTCTGTAGAGTGATTCTGCTTGTAGATATTTCAAAGGTAAGTCCAGTGATGTGGATTACTCTCCGCTTTCATATGCGGAGGGTCAAATTCAATGTTAAATTAAGTTTTAAACTGCTGTTCAAGTTATGATAATAGATGCTGTGACCATTCACTGGAAAATAGCTATTTTATCATTGCATGCCTAATTTTAACTTAATTAGCAGTCTGTCTTGGGTACAGGCTCTTCAGGAATCGTTCTTAGCATGGGTTATATAAATCACCATTTTTTTATTGCATAAATTTCTTTTGCTCTTCTCAAACTTGCTCTGACAAACATTTACTACTCAGTTTGTTTCCAGTTTTGTTATCAAGAACCACAATCATTGCTTGCTAGAATATGATATTAAATTTGTGCAAGAGGAAGATGCTTGCACATGGTTTGTTACAGTTATGCATCTGCTTCTCTAGAAAATGTCACTAAAATAGCTGGCGTTAAAGAAAACGTTCTGGACAGTCTAAAGCCCATGGCAATCTCAGAAATCTTATGTATGAAAAAGAGGGCATGGAGGAAAATGTTGATCTGCAAAGATCACTTTGGAAGCAGTGGCATGAAATGCTTGGACATAGAAGTCTCAGGTTTTTTATTTATTTGTTTTAGATTGGATATTAAGAAAAAATTCTTTACTGAAAGGGTTATCAAGCACTGGAACGGGCTGCCCGGGGAAGTGTATGAGTCAACATCCTTGGAGGTATTTAAAGAGCTTGTAGATGTGATGCTGAGAGATATGGTTTAGTGACCATAAAGACCATAAAGGTCTTCTCCAACCTAAATGATCCTATGTGATTCTCTTATGCAGGGCCAGAGTTATTGAGTCGGCACTGAGTTTGTATTACTCGTTGGACAGACAACAGCATTTATCTTCTAGAGAATATACTGCACTTAACTTGTAATCCGTGTGGATATGCTATTTAAGATTGTAGATTCAAGAAATGGGTGTGGGGTTTTTCCCAGTATGACTGGATAAAGAGGGTTATATTTGATCTTTTTAGTGCAAACATAGAAGAATTTCTGTCATGAGTTTTATTTTTATGGAGGAAAAAAAAAGACAAAAAAGAAAATTGCATAGAGTCTAATTTAAATCAGTAAGCTAGAAAGGCAGAAGGTTGATTTCTTTATTATAGAGAATATTTTAGATTAACAACATTCTTTAATTACCTCTAAAACTATAAGCTTTAAATGATCCATCAAATAATTTACTTTCAAAAACATTGTTTTATATGTCTGGTTTTGGTATAATTCTACCGATTTAACCTCCTTAAAATCCAAGGAGATTTTTTTATGGCCAAGGGAATAGGTAGTGAAGGACACTGTAGTGTCTGTCATTTCAATAAAGAACTGCAAAAGAATCCTGCAAGTTATTTCTACCGAGAGTTCTAATTGGTATATAGTAGGTCTCAAGAGTTACCATTGTTATGAGAATTAAAGAATGTTGGATCATCTAATTAGGATTTATACAAAAGTCTGACAGAATAACCCCCCAAAATTAATTAGAAAAATATCTATTTGATAACATTATAATAGCATATTCACAGGACTTCCTGCTTCATGACACTACTTCTTGCTTCCTTCACTTTATTTTTTCACTTTTTTTTTGCTTCCTCAACAAAACTGTCTTCAACTGCTGTTTATTCATGCAATTTCTAAAAGGTGCTGATGACATATTATTTGGAGGTATATATGTTGTATTTGTGATGTACATATCTTACTCTTATATTTAACAAATGTTAACTTCCTTTATTGTGAAATTAGAGCCATCATTTGAGGTGGATTGTCACTACTGTACTTTGTTATAAATGTTTTTGTGCATTAAAAATAACTATGCAAAAGTACTGTGCATTATTTTGTATCATTCTTTTATCTGATTACATCATTGAAATTAAACTTTTAAAGTACTTCTGAAGAATTCAAACTTTTCATATCTATTTCCTTTAAAAGGAGCCTAGTATTATCTGTCTCATAAGCCCTTAAAAGCAAGAAAACAAAGTTAAAGACAAATCTTACTCTGCCACATGATAATAAAACACTTTTCTTATCAAGTATCTGGATGAATACTTTGTCAAAACACAGTAATCTTAACTTCATCTTGTATTTTGCAGTTATTATTTATATGATTTTAATACAAATATATAGTTTGGATTTTTTCTAATAAGCACACTGGATAGCATAAGCCAAAAAAATCAATTAATGTGGGGAATTGGGAGGGGGGGAGTAGTTATAGCTGTTTTCAAGGAATGATATCCAATCAGAATGTACAGTTTTATTAAGTTGGAGAGAAATCATATGTTAAAAATTTCATTTGATACTTAGCAGTATGTCACTAATGTGTACTTAGATAATTTTTTTAAATTTACATATGGCATTCAGGCTATCACTAGCTTTCTGGTCACTAGATAAGGTTTTTTGAAAACTCTAATCTTAGGAAATAGGGAGCAGTGCTCATAATTTTCTAAGGTTTCTTTGAAAACTTGGTGCTAGGTATAGAGTAGTACCTTGGGATTTTTTCTAAGCTCTTGTTATTGGTCTGGCTTTACCCAATGGTACCTACCTGTCCCCGGTCTCTTTGTCTCTTCATTGTTCTGTTGCTGTCCACATAGGTATCAAGCTGTCAGTAGTGTGTACTCTAAGCTTGAAGAAATCTGTGAGCAGGCTAAACTCATGTTTATTAACTGCCACCAAAAAAGTTTTTGAGTAAGGCAAATAGTGCAGGATTGGTGATGGCAGCAGTTGATGACACTGAGATGGGAACTCTTGACATAAATGGGAGAAGCTAATGGAAGAAGCAAAATGAGAGTGGATACAGCATGACCCTCACTTCTGTAGTTGGCATCACTACCTTTTCTAAACCAGCTTTAGCTTATTATGTCAACTGTAACAGATAATACTTGTTTTTCTTTATTTACAGGGACTTTTATGCTGTGCTCTTTAAAAGACTATGGCTGGTTGGACAACAGGGTGAGAACTGCCTCTTCATTGTTCTCAGTGCTGTCCTGGGAGAATCTGGACCCATACGCACTGTGAAGCTGCTGGCATGCGTGGTGTGGCTAGGTGAGTGAGCGGAAAAGCCAGAGGGAGGAGGGAGCTCATAGTGTGAATTGTGGTACCCTGGCAAGAAACAAAGATACACTGCCAGTCACACCTCAGATATGGCTGAAACAAGGACTTTCCAAGGTTCTAGGGTAGACTGCACTGTTCTGCAATTCCAGTGTTAAATGAGGAAAGCTGAAAGGAACAGTCTGTTCCATAGTCGCATACCTTGAGGATATGTCTCTTCCTCCTTTTGTTTCGTTCCATGTTTTTTTCATCTGGTTCAATAAATTCATGCCTCTAGTCTGTCATAGTGAAACTAAGCTTTAGATTTTTAACTTTGGTGGATCTGAAGTCTGTAAGAAAAAAAAGTGAAGGCACAGATATATCAAAGCTAGGGATTACTTAAGGTTGTGCCAGAGAGACTTTCACCTATATTTGAAGAAGGTTGTGTTGACCATCTGGCAGAGAGGGAGGATTGGAAGCTTTCTCTGTTTGCATAGATCTGAATATACACAAACTCAAAAAAAATGTTTAAAATTTGTGTCCACATGTAAAATATTTGAGTTCATTTGAAACTTCCAGTAGTTTTATTCCATAATTGAGTTTTAGTCCTTCTGGAATGTTTGGTCAGTATCAAGCTCAGATTCCAGTCCTTTATAGAGTTTTCACTGGAAATAAAAGTCTTGAGTCCTAAGGAACTGAACTCTATTCATATTTTCACTGAATTTCACTGAATTTATGGAGTTGGAAGGGACCATAGAGATCAT
>JAOXJM010000004.1:8985513-9006084 GCA_026413425.1 Tringa solitaria
TTTCTCCCCAATTCACAATATTTGTTACAGCATTAACCAAAACTCTTGTAAACTGAAGTGCATGTAGTGTATGGGATTGCCTTCTCATGTTCTTATATTTCCTGTGTGGCAAAATCCTCAAAGATCCTAAATATCTGCCCACAGTTCTTTAAACACCGTGTGACAGGTAACATTAGGAGATGAATAGTTTTAAAGTTTGCTGGTTCATATGGGATTCATATGAGTTTAATACACCCGTAATGTTGTACTTTCAAGTATGTGTAACTGTCTTGTTGTAAATTATAAATAAAAATCTATAAGCAGGATTTTGACTAACTTTTCACCAAAAACTCCTATAATCACATGGCTACTGCTGTTTGGACTTTTAAAACAAAAAAGAGGGAAGGGGATAAAAAAAAGAGACTCAGTATCTTTGTGAAACTGTAGCAGCCCCTGATTCCAAATAAATAACACACAGTTTTAATAGCATTGTGATAAGTGACATATTAGGACTCAGCTGTGCTTAATTGCTAGATTGCAAAATTAGGTGTAAATCCGTTATTTCTCTCACTGTTGGTTTATTATGGGTGTAAGAAAATAAAAGAAGATTGGCATGGACTGTAAACATGCTCAAGAGACCCACTTTTTAGAAAAACGCATATATCATACTAATTGTTATTAAGCCTTGTGTGTCATACAAGTAGAACATCTATGTTTCAATAACACAGGTCTCTAATAGACTTAAAGGCACCCTATCAAACATGCTTGAGATTCCTGTCCTGCTGTGGGAAAGATCAAAGCAGAATGGTAAACTACGCCTGTGTGAATCTCTGGAATCCAGGGAAAACCAGCAGGTTCAGTGATCCTCTAGCATGGATTCAGCTCTGCAGTGCCTGCACCCCTGCTTGAGTGCTTCTGCCCAGGTGCTGTTCCAGGGATCCCTCAGTTGCGAAATAATGAAAATAAATTTATTCTTTGCATTTCATCTGTGCTTTTGTGGTCGTTCCTGTGTCCTGCCTGTGCCAGCACACACAAATGGGTATCAGCTATCCACCTCCCTCCAGCCAAAAAACCCTTTTTTAATTATTTTATTTTCTTCATTTAACCAGGCCTCGTGGCTTGATGTACAGAAATGAGGAAACTTCTTGTTCTGTGGAGATTTTATCACTTACCCAGATAAAAAACTATCTGTACTTTTTAAAATTACAACTTTGGGCTAGAAAAATATTTCGGAAGACCGAGGAAGTGGAGACTTAGTTTTCTTGTAATAGTTTTAATTTTAGGCCAATGCTCTTAAGTGACAGAGGGATTTCATTTTACTGATAATATCATAGAGAATAACACTTTACGGTTAATTCTGTCTGATGATACTATTAACCAATAAAAAAAGCCCATAGTCTATTGATTATACACAATTACCAAATAAATCATAGCATGGCTTACAATATTAGTTTTGAGAAGATTATAAGTGATATTCCAAGAGAAAATAGTAAATTTTTTTATGTCTCTGTTTCCAGCTGTAACCGAGTCAGAATTTGATTATTTTAACAGGATTACTATTGACTGATTTTTGTTATTGGAACATGACCATGTTATACATCTAATTTTATAGTGGCTTTTCTTTTCAATTGGCTTGATATTATGCTGTAATAAAGGGTCCTTTCACATTTTTGTAAAATAGTGAAATAACTCAACTGGGACAAAAGTAAAAAGAGAAGATCCTTCCAGGCAAGACATGTTTTTCCTTATTTTCCTTTTGTAGATTGTAGAGTGCCAGTTCTACTATGTGAGCATCTGAATAAAATAATCATATCCTTGCAGAAACCAAAGCAAATTCTGATGTGGATTACTTACTCCTAACAACTGTGACTTTAGGTAGATGTGACTGTTCTTCATTTCTGTGCTTTAAACACTGATCTCACATATTTTTCTACCTTTCCTGTGAAACCTGATTGAATTACATTCTTCAGCATTTTCTTATTACTCTTTTCTGAAAAGTAGAGGAAAGGAAAATTGTGATTGATTTATCTTATACTTACAACTGAACAGGATAGGCTAGAGCAATTTAAAAGCTGGTAACTCAGACTCACATCTAAAGGAGACAAGTTAGCTTAGAACTTGCATCTGTTACACAGCATAAAACTCAGTGAGGTTATACCTGATCAGTTTTTATGTTTTGTTTGTTGCTGCAGTTTGAATAATTTTTTTTTCCGAATAGAAAAAAACCTTAATAAAAATTAGGGGGAAAATGTGACTTTCTCGTGGTGTATCTTAGTTCCATGAGCTAACCCTTGTAATGCATTTGTGACTGACAGCATTTGTTGTCATAAGAAATATTATATGTGAATTTTGAAATCAAAAGTGTGATTATTTTTTAAGCACTCTCAGTGCAGTTCTTAAGGAAGAAACATAGAGTCATAAAGACTTTCTATAGAGCAAGGTCACTACAGTAGTGCTGTGTGGATGGAAATCTTAGAGAATCATTTGACACTGGAAATCTTCAAAGGGTGTGGACTAGTAAACAGAAGGGAATGAGAAAAAATGATTTGAAGGGTAAAAAGCAATAAAAGAATTAAGATGTGAGGAGTAAAAGATTAAATAGAGAATTAATAAGTTCCAATTTAATATACAGTAAAAAATAAAGCAGGTATAGAAGATGCATAGAAGAGTAGGATGTGATGAAAGTGGAAGTATAATATGATGAGGCAGAACCCCTTTCAGGAAAAAGGAGAAAAATTATAGTATTTTTGGATCCTAGTCAGGAGAGAAGGAAAATTATGATTTGGGGGGTTTTGGATAATCAGTAGGTGATGGAGAAGTAATTTAGGATGCTGATTTTAGTTGGTTGGCTTTGAAATTTAAAAATGGCTCCTGGGTTTCTCAGTCTAATATCCATCTAGCTTAGCCAATGGTATCATGTCTGCACTGTCTTAGAGTCCTACTATTCCTAATGAGAGACTGCTAGAATTTCATTTTTCTGATAGTTAAAAAAATTATTAACATTCAAACTAAATATATTCATGGCGTAGATATGCCCATTTTGGAGCATCTCACAGCTATGCTAATCTGTTGAAGTCAGTTGATGTGCCACAGGTTATTTCAACTGAATGCCTAATGAGGAACTAAACAAGTTAATAAAAGGATATTAGCTATTGGTGTGAAAGAGGCAGTTTAAGTGTGAAGGAAAAAAATGGGAAGTGTATGTTTCCTTTGAATAGCTGAAAAACAAGTATTGTCATTTACTGCTTTATTATTCTTGGGGATCTTCTAACCTTGTTTAGTGTTGCAGGATTTGTGAAAGGCTACTTTCAGAGCAGGAGATTCTGAAAGAAGGAAATACTGTATGTGGTTTTGCTTCACAAACCTCTGATAGAAAAAAAACATTCCTCAAATGATTTCAAACAAAGGAAGGAGTGGGAATTAGTTATTATTTTTTCCCTTGACAATTATAATAAATAACTAATGCTGAAAAGTACTAATTTCTTGAATAGTTTTTTGTATTGTTCTGATACAGTACAAGATTATTTTTTTTTTGTAAATTTTTTTTTTTCCTCGTGATTTTAAAATTCCAGGATATTCCCGAGAAACAGATGCCAACATTTGGATAAATAAAAAGCATCTGTGACTCAGAAATGAGGATGTCAAAGAATCTTTAAGATTGAACATGATTTGACATGATGCTTTGCTCATGGACTTTTCAGTAGGAATGACACTGCCTTGCTGAAGCACAAAAACTTACAGGAAACTTTGTATTCAGGGCTTCACAATAGCAATTGTCACTAGCATCTAGAGTGTTACAGCCCTGGAAGTAACAGAAGGGGCATGCCATTCCCAAGTAACTACTATTTTTGGAGAAAAGTTTCTCCATGGGTTTAGAGAGTAGCAAAGTAGAGAGACAGAAATCGCCCTAGGCAAAACCCAGGAAGTTGCCAGAAAGGTTTTTGGAAAATTGTGGAGAAGTGTCTGTACAGCCTTTGGGATGCTGCAACCGTAGGGACAGATGTGACTGCAGAATGAATTGGATTTTTCAGTTATAGCCTGGCTGCTTTGGGAAATTGTGGTAATGTTTCCAATGTCAACATAAAGGTAGAACAAAATAATTTGATGGCTTTTTTTTTTAAATTATTCATCATATAGTAAATGTCTTACAAATGTGAATTTTCAGCACATTAGTCCTGATTTATATAAATATATTCATTAATTTACTAGGTGGTTTGGACAAACCTGAGTATAAAAATTATCTGTTATAATTTTCCTCAGCCGTTAGTTACCTGTGATGCAAAACTCGGTGGCTAAATTGGGTGTTATTTTTGCTGTAAGCTAAGTGAAAAGCTGATTACATATTTAGGCAAAAAAATCCCCAAACCAAACAATGAACCAGGCATTAAGTTTAGCAGAGAATTTTCATATTCTATTATACATTTGGATAACTGAAAATATTTAAGATAGGAAAATATTTTCACATGCTAAACAAGAAGTAGCGGTATTCACAGTTACTAAGTCATAGAGTTTATTGTGTAGAGGTAAACATTCTGCTCCCACAAGAAAGTATATTATGCAGATACATCTATTGAAGATATAGTTAAAATTTTTTGATGAAGTTTCACTAAAAAAATCTAAACCTTTTAAAATAACCTCTGAACAATCTCTATTATCAATTGACTAGAGAAAAACAAATTTTCAGTGCTTTCTGTTGCCAAGATTTTTGTAAAATTCTCTGTGCTATTTCCCAATCATTCAGATATTGTTGCCTTTATAGCAGATAATAGTAGATAGCCCAGTTTTAAGTTTTTAAAACAGATGCAGGAGGGAGGTGAGGCTTGGAAAGAAAGCTGTCCTTCTCATAGTAGGTTATATTACATTGTAACAAATACACTCAACAAAGCAAATGTTTATCTTGCATGAAGCTGAGAATGGAAAGGAGGTTTCCAGCAGGTTTCCCCTAAAGAAAAGGGAAACTTTTAGAGCTGAATTTTGAATAAATCTTTATATATTTAGGGTTAAAGTCAGCATTATAAAGACAAACATCTGACCAGGAAACAGTGAGAAAACATATTGGATATCTATCACAGCACAAGATTCTTTTTCACTCTGATGCCTGCCTTCATCATCATTCTATTTACTCCTATTTTATTTACAAAAAATACTAGTGTTTTATGATGAGTCTTAAAATTTTTCTGACTGCAGTGTCTGTGTGTCAGCAATAATCAGACAGAACAGCTATAGAATGTGCCTAAACAGATGGAACATTAAAATAAGTATGAGGCTTAGTTGTACATTATGCTAGAAAAGATGAATAAAATGAGCATAAAACCAGATGTGACAGTTGGGGATTCTACATGGGACTGAGCTTCTTTATTGTACTGTTATCTCTAGAATCCTTTAGAAGGTTTTGAGTGAGATTTGTATCCAATACTTTAACAGCTTAAAAATAGGTTCTTTCCTTCTTTTATGCTAGACTGATTTTGACTCTCCGTTTTCTGGTAACAGCTTTCTGCTACAATCCAGGACCGAACAGTTAACTTCTGTGAGTTCTCTCAAAATATATTCTATTTAAAAACCTTACAATTCTATAGTTTTGGCTAAGTTGTTTACACCATTATTGACATAACTATAAGCAGCCTGTCCAATCACAGATATCTCATTTCCGTTCACCTGTATTCCTTGCTTGTGGTATCTGTGGCTATCAATCATGCAGCTGTCTGATGAAAAGCATTTACATTTTGAAGAGCTATATAGCGACATTTAGCAGCTTTTTTTTTTTTCTTCTTACAAATTGGTACTAGCATACCAGCTTTATAAATAGATCATCATTGCTACAAGTAGGCCAAACTGAAAACAGGTACTAAAGTCCAAATTTGAAGAAATAGAGGTTCTAGGACAAAAAAAAAAAAAAAAAAGAAAAAAAGAAATGTAGTCAAAAGAATGCAGCTTCATCCACTTTTTGTGGTTAATATTAGGATCAATCAGAAAAGACAAACTCCTGTTAAATATGCGGATCATCAAGAATGCTGTGATTTTAGTGCTTTATTCATGATTCAAAACTAAGCAACAGTAAGTGCACCATCTGGATAGTTAATGATTATAATCTTTTTTGAGTTCTGCTACCATGCTTCCCAGAGTATATTTTTCTCATTTATGTCCTTTGTCAGTCAGTGTTAAAGTTGACCAGTCATGTGGTTATTTAGGACTCAATTTTGGTGAGGAAAATTATAGATAATGATGATTGCATGCAGAAAATTTCTAAGGTTGTGTCTTTTCCATGCGTTGTTAACATTTCAGTGTGTGCCACTTAAGTTTTTTCAAGATATTCCAAAAGCTCTTGAAAAACTGAGAAAAGAACTGAGCTTTGAATGAATTTCTTGTTGAAGGCTCTGGAAATGAGCTATAATGATTCCGGTCCTGGTTCATGACCCATTGTGTTGTGTTCACTTAGTTCAATTGCAGTGATCTCTCTCATTTTCCAGGAGGAAAAGATAGCTTAAAAATATCACTGAGAGAATGTCATGCAGAGCATGATGAGTTTTGATATATTTTCCTTGGCAATGGGCAGCTTAAAATTGTTCTCTAATAGCAATAGGAAACAGTGTAAGCAGGGTGACTGTCACACCGAATAAATAGGAAATTCCAAAAACAGATGTATCATGAAAAAAGGTGGTATCTTCACCAGTGGTAATATCTTTTCACGCTTTCTGTATAATGACATAAAATAGATCTGGAAGAAAAGGTCCATGACTTCTAGATGCTGCATCTAGAGTTGTACAATTTTAAAACTTCCCTAGAAACTCAAGAAGACTGTCCAGAAAAATTGGATTGGTTAGAACCACAAACAGAAGTAAGCATGAACAATTAGATGCAAGGTTTCTCCTAGAATCAATTCACATTCAAAGACTTTCTAAAAATGAATTTCTGAAAGTATGCCTTTTACTTTATTTTGCATGGAGAATGATATTCTGAGTTGACCTGTGTAAGCCACTAGACCCAGTAGAATTATTTTGGAAGTATATCTCACTAAATTTTCTATGACTTTTTTAATGAACTGTATTTGATCCATTTGTGATACATTTTGGCCACTATGCAGACATTAAGACTGTTATTACAGACTATGCATTGTACATTACCTGCACACTTGGGATTCTGTTGATCTCTGCTGGTTACTTTTTTGTGTGTTGCAAATGAAAATTTCCTTCATTCTCTACATACAGTTATCAATACTTTTATACTATTGTAGTGTATCAGTCTAATAATTCAGGGAGTTTTATGCCCAAGAATTAAAGAGATGTGAATAGAGAGAAAGATCTGTCAATTTGTGTAATTTTAGTTGTTAGAAAAAGAGCTTTCTCTGTCATTTCAGACCCGTTAATCACTTTGAGTGCTAGCTCCTGGGTACTTAGATTATTTTTTGGCTCTGAAAAATTATAAGAAGAAGAAAATAAAGGACCCTTTCTGCCTACCAATTGTAATTTTCTCCGTTGCAACTAAGCAAACTTTGTGAAATGTTTCAGCTTTCTATTGTGCAGAAAGGTCACATGTTACTAATGATGGAATGACAGGACCAATTATATCGCAGTTTAAAAATGTAATTAAAACAGGGTATCTTTCAAACCCACTGGCATTTTACTGCTACCCGCAGAAGTAGAAAAAAGCATATTTGCAACTAACGTAGCTTTTATATGAGAGATTAAACCTCTGATTTTGGTAACGTATTTTCAAGCTGAAAGAGGAAAATTTGATAACCGTTTTTCTTTCTTAACATACATTTTTGCAAAACCTATGCAGGTTTTTAAAATATGGTGTTGTGGGCTTTCCTTTTTTTTTTTCTGGTTCTTTTTTCTTTTATTAAGGCTATTTAGCATTTCCTGTAGTAGTAAATGCGAAATCCCTTAGCCAACAGTCCTTTTAATAAGTGAATACCCTGAATTTGAAATATCAGAATGTATCTAATGCTTTCAGCTACCATTATAATCTGCAAGACAGTAGTTTTCGAGAAGAATCTTTCATTTTCAGCATTAACTAATGTCTGAATCTGTTAAACATTTATTCCTCTCCTGCGTTTATGAACAAAAAATTTTTAAATAAAAAAAATATATGTGAAAACAAGAGTAAGAGCATTGTTGCATAAGGTTCTCTCATTATGTACTAGATTGTATATATATGTACACATATTCTGAAGTATGCCACACCACAATAAAAATTCAAAATTAATTGATGAAAGCCTGAAATGTTGTAGCATTCTAGACGTAGAAGTAGAAACATAATCAGATGTTATCCCCTCAGTTTTGACTCAAAAGATTAAGATGGTTGGCTAACTGGACAAAATAGATTCTGATTGAGAGTGTCAGCCCTGTATGAGATTTCAAGTATTTAGTAATTTTTATAGCTTGTATACTTGGCCTTGCGTACCTCTGTAGAAGTAAGCTAAATCAGAGACTAACTGAATGAAGTCTCTGGAAGTATTCTGGTATTTCTACTATCCCAGACTTGTATAATAGTTTTACAAACAAGCTTCCCTGCCCCACCCCCCTCTCCTTTAAGAGAAGCATTGTTCAGACCTGTATGGGGAATCTAGCTTTTCCAATTAAAATCCTTTGTGTTTACTCCAAACCATTTGACAGCTAGCCTGATACTTCCACTGCTTTGAATCATTTTAGCAGTTCCAGAGATAACCGCTTTGTTTTTAAGGTAAAAAGACCTGTCAAAGTCTTTCAAAATATTAGATGCTCTTAGAATCACCAGTATAGATTTCCCTCCACCTAATAACGTGGGCCTATACAGGCCCATGTAAGGAAATCGCAAGTTGCCATGGATTAATGGAAACAAGAACTGGAAGCAGGGATGGAGGCTGTCAGCAGAGCTGGTAATAGTTTGCTAATGTGGCAGATATAGATATTATATAAATGAATAACTACGATATCCCAAATTTCTGTTTACATGCTCTTTTGTTCCTTCTTTCCCTCTTAGGAACTTCTCTTCCTGGCCAGGTTGCCTTACATACGTTCAGGATTCAAAACTACTCCACCTAATTCCTCCTGGGCAGCTACAGAACAGCCAAGAGAAACCGTTCAGCAGTGCATGCTTAGGGGGAATGACGAAGGCTGCTGACTCACAGGCAGGTGAGAGGAAAGGGAGTCTTCCATCACATATATTTCTCAGCTATACTCAGAGTAATCAATATCAATCCAGGGACAGCTTGAACCACCTAATCACCTTTATAATTTATATATGTTGTTTTAGTTATATATGTATTTTTTTGCCAAATATGGACTTAACTATTAATGTGTCTAATTCTTGAGTCTAGTTTGATTAACAAAGCAAATTTCTATCAGTGATGTTATGAATATGTCATTATCTCTGCTTAACCTTGTACATAACTACTAATAACAATTCTAACTAGTAGTTAAATTAACAGACATATTGTCTTTGATTTTGTTTTCTTTTTTTTTTCATCATTTGTATGTAGCTTTCCTGTGAAGTAGATAATTTTTACCTCTTGACACACCTACTATTTCTTTATTCATATCACACAAAATTTAGAGGCTTAAATTTTCTGTGCTCGCATTTCTGCAGAAATAGAAAACCAAGTAAAGGCAAAAGAGATGAAGCAATCTGGCAAGTGCAGATACACTAGATTTGGAAAGTATTCCTTGCAAGGAGTCAGTTGCTGTAGTGAAAACCGTCCTTTTACTAACAAGCATATTCTGAATCCCTCATGGTTATATTTTGTGTCAGCATTATGAGTTTTTCTTAAAAGAACTGCAGCTACTTAATTGTTCATACGACCATATTAGAGACTCTCAGTTCTTCATGTCACAGTTCCTCGAGGTGCGCAAACAAAACCTTGTAATGTAAACATATCTTCAGGTCAAAAATATAGACAAAGTAGACTGCAGAAACGTCAGGATTGTGTTCATGGGATAAATACATTATCCTAAAATTTGTGTCAGCTCTTCATTGGACAGCTCCAACAATAGCTGAGTTTGGGGCAACAGAAGCTAGCAACTAATCAAAGTTGCTATCAAACTGAAGATGGTCTTGTGATGCCAAAATATGTAGATCAGGGTTCCTCAAATGGTGATATTCTGTTTGTATGCAGACCGCCAGTACATTTTACCAGTGATTTCTGTCATATTTCTGACCTGCTTTCTCATTTTGATGTTCTTCTAATCCCTGAGAAAAATTCTGTAGTACTGTGGAAAAGAGGCCACACAGAATGCAAAGGGGATGATACAGGGTAACATGAGCCAGGACTTCACTTCTGAATAAATCTCAGTAAAATTCCTCCGTGGACCTTTGTAAAAGTAATCTTAGTAGCCTGGTTTAAATGAAATGCCAACCATTTGAAATGCCTCCATGGCATGGATTTAGTTGGTTACAGACTTAGGGTGAATAGTGGAGTAAATTTGATTTGCTGTAACACTGAGAGGTAATCTAGAACACGTACTAGATTTATGAAATGAGCAGAATTTAATAAATGGAACAGTTCTTCTGTTATTAGATATAACTGACAGTTATTGGAATAATATAGTAAAGCTATTTGGTTGGAAAAAAATCATAAATAGCTCCTCTTGCCTCTGGCATTTGTTGCATTGGATTTAAATGGTTCCTCAGAAAATTATAAAATATATTAATGCATAGAAATGACCACACACAGAAACTATTTTTCTTGGCATGCTGTTTGTAGCCTGAGAAAACAGAAAATAATGAGTTTGGTGAGTGAAGCTACATGTATACATTAAATATTGCTGTTCTTGTAATTTTTTTCCATTTGCCACGTTCCTTTGTTACTTAGGAGAAACTAGAAATGAATACTAATTAGGAGCACAATGAATATTTGATGTATACTGCTATTTTCCTTTTAAGTCAACTTCATGGGTTTTTTCTTCCAGATGTGACACTTTCTCACAATGGCTTATATTGTTTGTGACTGAATGGATAAGTATTTTTTGAGAGCGCCTGCCCTAAAACCAGGCTAACATATACCGTCATTATGAGCTTCATGAGCCTTCTGTCTTTTGTTATAAAATTTTTTGTCTCCTGTAGGATACTTGAATGATCTATAAAAAACCCAACCCCCCCAAAAAAAAACCCACCAAACAAACAAACAAGAAGCAACCAATCTGGAAAATTTATAAGAAATTAAGTAGTGACAAATGAAAGGCAACATACTTCGATAGGTGTAGTTGCTTTCACAACTACAGGATCAGGAAGAACAACCTAAGTAGTTATTCAGCCTTGTTTTCAGCTCTGTGGTGTTTTTTTCCCCTATTTTACTAAGAAAAGCCTAAAACACCATAACATCTATCACAGATTTTTACTGCCACACTTTATTTTAATGAGAAGGAGGGTAACAGTTTTCACTAATAGTGTCATAGCTAAATTTTGTGCTAATGTTTCCATTACAAAACCTTTTTTAGACTTATGTTCAGCCATGAAAATGTTACAAGATGAAATTCTTTCTACATGCTCTCAGCCTAGGAGTATTTAAAAAATCTGTTTAGCAGCATTACAGGTTCTTTTTTCAATTCAGCAATAACAATAATCAGAAGCGTTAATGTAGTGTGCACTGAGTGACCTCACAGCATCACTTTTTAAAAGGAGGTTTAGTATTTTGTGAAATAATATTCTGCTTGGAGAAACTGAATTTATATAATTGTCCATTTTTACATATTCCTGTAGACAACTGGATTTTCTTGTACACACTCACTGCCATATGAGACATGTAGTATGACAGAGTGGAAAGGAAGCTGCTCTGCCTGTTTGTTAGACAAACTGAAATGCAAAAACAGACTGCTAGTCTTGATCTCTTTAACCTGAACACGGTTAGGAAAATGGAAGAAGTTGGAAATGGCCTAAATGAGCATTTTGACCTTCCAATTTCAGCAGTTACAAACAAGAGCTTATTACACTTCTTTTTTGCTCTGACTTTTGATGTGTACTTAAAGCAAGATATATAACTCGTGTTCTGGTGGCTTCACTCTGTGCCTTCTTTGAGAATAAAAGGAGAAAAGGTAACGAATGAGGACAGTCTCACTTCAGATGAAGGATGATCAATAACTCTCCCCATCCCAGTGTACAGAACTGTGAAAGACAAGGGAAGAGAAGGCATTTTTTGGACTACGCTGTGTCCAAGAATCACTTCACACTTGCTATAGCAAACTTTCTTATTTCCTTATAGTTTAGAATTGAATTCATGATGTCTTTACACCTGAATATCTCTAAATCTCTCTGCTAACCTGTAAGACAAGCTTTCTCCTTATGGATTGGCAGGCAGAGAGCTTCGTTTAAGAGTGTTAATTTTATTTAGTAGTAGATGTTTAAAGTAAAGTTGGTAATAATAATAATAATAATGCGCACAATGTATGCTACAAAAGCCTAATGATACTTGTCTTGCATGACAATCCAGGAAAGCTTTTAAGATCTGGGATGTTTTGGACTGGAGCTTTGAAATTTTCCAGTTACAGGTATTTTATATTGCAATTTTTTTTCCTTTTTCTTGGAAAGTTAGGTTCGAATAAGATGGACTAAATTTTTAAATCTTTAAGTGGCATTTCATGTAAACGTGAGGACCTAAATAAACATAGACTGATTTTCTGTTGTTAATGAATAGAAGTCTTGCATTCTCATAATATCTGAAAACTAAGTACTTCTTTCTCATGTCTATAAATATATATATGTAGTTTCTGATATACAAATTCTCAAGAACTTTACTAGAGGCAACTGATGCTGCGGGGAAATCGGAGCACAGATCAACCTTCCTTGTCTGCTGTGAATCACTTTTTATTACAGCACTTAATGAAGTAACCATACTGTTTGGTAGGATCTGATAGGCTTTTTATTTTTGTTATTACACACTGGATTACTGAGGGCTTGTGTTAGACTTTTGCGTTTTGAAAGGTCTAATCCATGCATTGTCCATGCTTGCAGGGAAACAGCACTGAGCAAAAGAAAAATGTTCTAAAATTGAATTCTAAAACAAAGAGAAGCAGCCTTATGGGGAACTGTTGTTCAAGTGCTAAAACAGCCCCAGTGACATAAAGAATTCAGAGTAGAATCAAGTCTTCTTGAGGACATACTTGGAATCTCTTTCTTTTCTTGAGCAGATTTTGGGTGGTAGTTATTGATAATGTTCTGTTGCAGTGCTGTTAACATACTTTTCTCATACAGACATGCTCCTCAGTCATTTGTCAACTATGTCACTAATAATTCTGCCATGATGCTGTGATTTGTTGGCATGTGCACCTTTGATGGAGCTGTCATTACTCTGGATGCTATTACTTACCAGGAAGTGTATTATCAGAACCCTGCCCTGTAATTTTAAATGTAACCTCATCCTCATGGAAAGAAGATACCATTTTTCTGTTACTGGTAAACTTCCCGTGCGCTATTCCTTTTCTGGATCTGTTAATTGCACACCTCATGGTATTCCTGAATCCCTACCAGAGGACAGAAATTATTCTTCATAATCCTCTGCTTCCTTGGACACACTCTATTAAATAACTGTAGATAAGGATGAATTGCTGAAGTGTTTTGGGCCATTAATTTTATTTAATTATGGTGGTTACTTTTTAGTCCAATAGGAACATTATTTCTCCCAGTTACATATAAATAGTCAAATAATATCTGCTTTAGACAATTAAGTCCAGTAGTGCCTGAATGCTTGGGATCAGAATACTTCTATCAGTCTGTTCAACTTTTCTGCTTGTATCATAAAATCTCATTTCTCTACGAACTGTTGTCAGGAGTAAAATTTTTACAAGGTTAGTTCTCTCAGGACCCCTACTTTTAAAGGACATGTGGTGGTCCAGAAGAATTGATTGTTGTAATTCTTCAAAATACAAAATTCCTAAAGCATAAGGGACAGAAAGCCCCCACCTTCTTCTTGCAAACCTTTATATGCCATGTTCCTAGGTAAAAAGGAGCCTTTAAAACAAAAATGGATGCAGTTATTCTAAATGTTACAGACATTTGTTTCTATTAATTTGTATTCCGCATAATGGCATTTTCTAGTCAACAGTCAAGCTCACATTTTTATGAATTCATGCAGTCACATTATGGATTGGAAAACCATTGCCTTATATTTCATACTTTATCCAGTTTTAAATTAAACTCTTAAGTACAGAATAAAGAAAGAGGAGAAAAAATAAAGTGAGTTTATACTCTGAACCCAGTGGACTGAAGGAAAAAGTTCTGTTTGTAAGTTAACAAATATGAAACTTCATGAAAGTACAAATCAATCTCACTGATTTGAGGAAGTATAGGGCATTTCAAACGTTGTTTTTTTTTTTTGCCTAGCCAAGGCACTTTGTTACCAATATTTTATGAAAAGTACACTTTGGTCACTTCAATATTTAACTCCACCAGTGGAGAATAAATCTATGAGAATTTGTGAGAACTTATAGAAAAATTATCATAAAACATGATTCTTCAGTAATAATAAGTCCTACCATTTGTCTCTTCTGTCTCTGATCACTGAAAGCCGTCTCTCTCCTGGGAAATTAAATCTTTCACTAGCTGTCACTGCTATAACTATTCATTTTAATATGGGTAAATGTTACATTCATTTACCAACACAGTGCATCCGTATAGATATAGATATATGGATAGTTATAGATATATATGTATTCTGTTGGTGTATCTTTTCACTTTAGGCCAGGGACTATATAGAATTATTAAGTTACTATTAGTCAGTCGCCAAGGGGAACTACTCTGGAGCTGGCCTGACTTGCAGTGGAGTGGCAGATCTCTGAGCACAGGGGTTTTTCCTGAGGCAGGGAAACACCAGGGCAGTGGAGAGACCTGCAGGGAGTCATCAGCTCTTGTGGGAGACGCTGAGAAGGCCTAGATCTTGCTAGAGCAACTGCAACACCCCACCCCCGCCTATAAAAACTAGCCTGAGGAGTGTGAGACACCAGCAGTGCTGTGAACAGAGCAGGCAAACAGAGCGTGGTGCATCAGTTTGCATGAAAGGAAGTGCAGGAAGGGCATAGTCACTCCACAAGCTCCTCTCAGAAGGAGCTCAGTTATGGTATCCACCCAGGAAAGCCATGTTCTCTGCACTCACCAGAATGAAAGCGGCAACCCAGACAGAACTACCACAAAAACATGCAGTCATCCATGTCACAGGCTGCAGATAGTGCCAGAGCCTGCTGGTAACAGATGGCAGTCGTGGGAAAAGCTGTGTGAGGTGTGACCAGGTGGACAAGCTGCTCAACCTAGTGGAAGAGCTCCGAGAGGAAGCAAAGGTTAAGGAATATCAGAGTCTGAGAACTGGACTGGTGGTACTTTCCTCTGCCCTACCTGAGACACAAATGGGAAATGGGAATGGCTATCAGAAATAAAACAAGATCAAGGGGATCCTGTATCCTCTCTCTGGCAGGCGGAAGGCAGTAGTTAAAGAGAAGAGTGAACAGAGGCAAGTCCACACTTGGGGTGGCAGGCTAAACCACCTCCTTGGCCACTTCACATCACAAGGTGCCTCTGTACAACTAGTATGAGGCTCTGGATGTGGAAGGCCAGTCAATGGGTGACATGGATGATGGTCCACCTTCACCAGAGGTGGTGTTGAGGTTAAAAAGGCCTATCCCCTGTATCATGACCATGAGGAAGAAAAGATGGGTTATAGTTGTAGGCGAGTCCCTTCTGAGTGGAACAGAGGGTCCAATATACCAGACATATCCTCCTTTTAGGGAAGTCTGCTTGCCTCCCTGGAACTCGGGTTAAGGACAGCACTAGGAAACTTCCTAGCCTGGTACAGCCCTCAGACTATTACCCGTTACTGCGCTTCCATGTGGATGGTGATGAAGCCACAATGTGTAGTCCAAGGGAAATCAAAAGAGACTTCAAGGATTTGGGATGGCTGGTAAGGGAATCTGGAGCACAGGTTATTTTTTTCCTCACTCCTTTTAGTTGCAGGCAGCGACACTAGAAGAAACAGACAGGCAGAGCCTATTAATATGTGGCCCCGCAGCTGATGGCACTGCCACAATTTTGTTTTTTTCAAAATGGGATTGCTTCTGTGGCACCAGGCTTGTTGGCATCTGATGGGATTCACCTTTCTGGAAGGGAAAAGAGTATCTTTCCTTGCAAGGTAGTGGGGCTTATTGACAGAGGCTTGAAGGGTGAGGGGGACAATATCAGGCCTGCCCATAACAAGCTGTGGGATGACAGGCAACAGTTAAAGGGGCAGGATGCTAGTGAGAATCCCCAGCCTGTTGCTCTGAGACCTACTGGCTACAGTGCAGTATGCTTGAAGACTTACAGAGATGAACCAGGGGTAACAGGAGCCAGGGTATAACAGGACCCAAGAGGAACACACCAGTGAAATAGCTGAAAGGAATTAAGGCGTGTTCCTCTAAGAAGGTGACACAGCTGACATCACAGATGAAGTACCTCTACATGAACACATGTAGCACGCGCAACAAACAGGAGGAACTGGAAGCCACTGTGCTGCTAGAAAGCTATGACCTAGTTGCCATTTCTGAAACTTGGTAGGACAAATCCCATGACTGGAGTGTGGCTATTGATGGCTACAGGCTGTTCAGAAGGGACAGGCGAGGAAGGAGGGGTGGAGGCATTGCCTTCTACCTCAAGAAACTATCCAAGAGAGCGTGAAGAGCTGTCTCTGAAGAATAGCCACAAGTAAGTTGACAGTTTATGGGTAACAAAGGGAGCCTTGTGGTCAGTGTCTACTTCAGGCTGCCCAATCAAGGGAAGACTATTGGCAAAGCCTTCTTACTCCAGCTGCAGGAGGCATAACACTCTTAGGCAGGATGCTGGGGGACTTCAACCACCCCAACATCTGTTGGAGAGCATGGAGAGCTATAGGCAATCCACGAGACTCCTGGAGTGCATTAGGATAACTTCTTAAGCTAGGTAATAGACAGCCCTACCAGAGGGAATGTGATAGTGGACCTGGTGGTCACCAACACAAGTGAGCTAATTGGTCACATCAAGATTAGAGGCAGCCTGGTCTGTAGTGATCATGCACTGGTGGAGTTCACAGTCCTGACAGATATGGGTCAGGTGAAAATATGACCCCACCTGGAGTATGACCCTTAGCGGGTCCAGAGAGGGCCGCAAAAAAGACCAGAGAAGTGAATCAATGGGTGAGAGAGTGGCGTTGTTCCAGCCTGAAGAAGAGAAGGCTCTGGGGGAATTTAATGTGGCATTCCAGTACTTAAAGGGGGCCTACAGGAAAAATGGGGACAATTTTTTTAGCAGGGCCTGTTTTGACGGAACAAGGAGTAATGGTTTTAAAGTAAAAGAGGGTAGATTTAGACTAGATATAAGGAAGAGAATTTTTTTTTATTCTGAGGGTGGTGAAACACTGGAACAGGTTGTCCAGAGAGGTGGTAAATGCCCCATCCCTGGAAACATTCAAGGCCAGGTTGGATGGGGCTCTGAGCAACATGATCTGGTTGAAGATGTTCCTGCTCATTGCAGGGGGTTGGACTGGATGATCTGTAAAGGTCCCTTCCAATTCAAACTATTCTATGATTGATTTTATTAGAAAACCATTAGTTTGAATTTGTATGTCATATTATCACTGAAGCTGACCATCCTAATCATGATACTTAAGGGAAATAAATTCAACTGAACACCAATGATCATGTCAGTCCTAAGCCATCATCTCAGTGCTTGCCTTCCTGCTACCTTCGAGATATGCTGTAAACCAAAAATAACTACTGCATTGGTGTTAATCTAATTACATCATAATTAGCCAATTAAAGTGTAATGAAACACAGCTCAGCCCTGTGTTCAAAATGCAGTATTCACAGTCCTAAAATCAGCCCCCACAGCCTGAATGAAAGGGGCTCAAATTCTATTCTCTCTGCTTAATCTCTCTTCTGCTCTGTGTCTTCAGCTCTTTGCCAATGTGTTCACAACAATGTTGTTTAATTTGTGTTGTAGCAGTGTCCTGAAAACATCTCACTTCTTAGAGCTTCTTGGTTAATTCATAAGTACATGTGAGGGAAGTTCATTGCACTAAAGAGCTTATAATCTAGGCAACGATGACCTTTAAAATAATTAGGAGTGTAAAATCTGGAGTCCATAGATCAGCTCTTTCTCTTCATTCAGATCCTTATATTTTCAAGGAGAGCTGACAACAGTGTTGTCTACCTTGTATAATTAATAGGGAGTATGTTCTTAAGTATTTTGTTTAATTGGTACTAAAGCCTTAGAATACATTGAGATAAGAAGTAAAGGTTGTTTACTAGCAGCTGTATGATTCAATAATTTATGAAGTATTCCCTTTTGAGTCTTAATTGTCATCTTTTCAAGTAGGGAATTTGAACATACAGCATAAATTGGGGTATTTTTAATTTTTTTGAAAGGGACATGAAATGAATATGTAGACTCATTATAAGAGAAGTGGAAAATTAAATTTTACCTGGAATGGAAAACAGTCTTGGAAGTAACTAGTATATCTTGATTTGTGACTTCCTTTCTTCATTCTTTTTAATTTTAGATATGTTTTTTATTTTCTGTATATTATTGTTATGTTATTGAGAGCTTTATAATTTTGATTTTCACTTAGCTGATAAAGGTGTTACTTCTCATCATCCCTTAGTATCCTGTTTTCTCTTGGACATTTCATTCTAGTTCCTTTTTTAAATACCTTCCCTTCTTTAATTTGTCATTTTACTAATTTCAGTGTTACTCGTCTCTGTTCTTTGATAATGTCCATCTACTATTTACCTCTGTTCATTTCCCCCCCCCGCTTTGTGATTTCCTGGTGGCTTTGATTCTTGTTGTCTACTCACCTGCGCTCAATTGTTTTCTTTTTATTATTCTACATGCATCAACAGGGTTTTCCTCTTTGTGCTGAACTCCACAGATATCCACAGTATTGAATAACGATCTGTTGCAGTTGTAGGTTCCTTTGAGATGCTAACTTCTCTTCAGGACTCTGCTAGTTTTCCACAAAGTATTTTCTGTATTTTATAAAGGCAATGGTTTGATATTCATGAGGGCCAGATAATTTTTTTTTGCCCAGTATTGATGAATTGCGAATTCAGTGAAAAAATTCCCTTTTGTAATCATCTTACTGGAGTCAATACCGTGCTTTGCTCTTTGATTTTTCAGTAGCCCAAATCTTCAAGGTGATGAAAATTAGTACAACAGAGGAGATCCATCATGTCTTGTAGGAATGGAAACACTGCTATCCTTTAGAGGAAGGTTTAGCTGCTTGTTCAGGTTTTTTTGATTACAGAATGGTGGAAAATCAAACTGTCCCTTTGTCATCATGCTTGTGTTAATGTTATACATGTGCCATCTTTGTTAGAAAAAATGAACATAATCTTTCCAATGGAAAGTAATTAGACTTAATTGTTAATTACTAATTATTATAGAGTATTATTGTCTTTCCTATTCTAGGGCTGATTTTAAAATCTTGATTTTTATATGCAGTGTATGTTTCTTTGAGCATAGAAATCTGTCTTGATAGTTTAATGTTCATCGTATTTATTATTTTAGCACACTGTGTGTAATACACTTATTGTGATGCAGTCTTCCCTAGTGAATTCTTGTAAACTCCTACATTCAAAAATATGAATATTATTTGTCCATTTCTTTATGCTAATAAGCCTTAATATATTTTTTCATGGGGAGGGGAATCAGTATCAGTTTTCCCTATCTTTTCCCTCAGAAACTCTCTTCATACTAATTAAGTCCTTGAGATTTTAAAATGTGATGTATTTATTTGTACTAAACAGGTGTATATTCTATGCTGATCAGATACTTTCTTTGCTAGCTCTTACCAGAATCTGCAGATTGTTCCCATGAGATAGGAAGGATTTACACTGATTAAAACACCTTGCTTAGCACTTAAATATAAATTTTTAAAAAATCAATTATTTCTATGTTGAGTAGATTCTGTAGCTATCTCTATTAATATAGTTGAAAATAGAAAAAGATAAAGTTACAGTCATTTATTTTTAGGAAAAATACCCCACAACATCTTAAAACTATTAGCAGCTATGCAAATCTGAAATTTTCTTCAGAATAATGACGTAATGTTCATTTCCAGAAATCACAATAAATGCTGTGGAGATAGGTAATGCATAGATTTTCCTGACTGACCAGAAGTCTGTTGGTCATCAAACTTCAAAGGAACAGTTGCAAGGTTATCAGTTCTTTATCCTTAGTGCTATTTTTTCTCACTGTGGGGAGTGTCATTATGTCTCGCTCCCACCTCTGTGCTCTATAGTGACCCTATGACGATGATGTTCCAAATTGAGGATGATACTGTGAGGAATTATTAGCCAGGGTTCATTCATGTAGCCCTTTGAACATATGGAGCTTTATTTGCGTGAGGATAACTCTTCCAGCTGGTCTCAGTCCAGTTCTCAGTGGACAGGTGTCTGAAGTCTGTAAATAGAAACGACAGTGCTTAATAAGCTGTAACAATAGCCTCAGCAAGAAGACCTTATTTAATAAAGACAGTGGATCCATTGATCGGTTCATAGAAACTCAGATGCATACGTTTGTTCTTCGTTTATGTTTTAAGTAGAATTTTTTTTCTATTTTTTGTTTCCATCAGTCCTGAGTGGCATGCTCTGACATGCTCTGGGTAGTCCTGCCTTGGCGGGG
>JAOXJM010000004.1:9006184-9024589 GCA_026413425.1 Tringa solitaria
ACTAGATGATCTCTATGGTCCCTTCCAACTCCAAAAATTCAGTGAAATTCAGTGTTTTTCCCATGCCACTACAATAACTTTCAGTTAAATCTTTTAAATGGCGGTTCCTTTGCATTTTCAGAACTCAAGAATGACAAATTGCATAGTGTATGAAACTTGAGGATTCTTGTTTTCATGGCATATGTGAAAGATGTTTTTTAAAAGTATGTCTATCCTTGAAATAAAATTGATTATAGATATACTCCCCCCATACACTAATAATAAATGCACCATAAACTATTTATATAATCACTTGTTTACTGCCTTTAACACACTGATGGAAGAAGAAAGCACAGGTGCAGCAATTTAAAAGGTTTTGTGCATATACTTCTTTCCACTTAAAGAAGCCTACATGTGAGATCGCGGGGCACACTTGGAATTTTTTAGCATGATGACCTCTTCTGCCCCTACATAATTAAATACCACCCTCTGTGATCTTAGGCATCTGTTATCTAGTCCACTCAGCTCCAGAGAACAGCAGTACATAGAGTAGCGACAGTAAGACACCAAAAGGGGAGATAGAGGGAAAGATGAATTGAGTGAGCTCTCACGGCAAGTGCAGGGCAGCCAAGGGATCAGGGCCAGCCAGCATGGGTTTATAAAAGGGAGGTCTTGCTTAACCAACCTGGTCTCTTTCTATGACCATGTGACCCGCTTTCTGGATGGGGTGGGAAATGCTGTGGATGTTGTCTACCCAGATTTTGGTAAGGCCTTTGACACCGTCCGCCACAGCATTCTCACGGAGAATCTGGTGAATCATGGCATAGAGAAGTGTACTCTTCACTGGGCAAAAAAGTGGCTGGATGGCCGTGCCCAGTGAGTTGTGATTAATGGGGTGAAATCTTGTTGGCGGCCAGTCCCTCAGGTCTCAGTTTTGGGGCCAGTCTTGTTTAATACCTTTATCGATGATCTGGATGAGGGGATTGAGTGCACCTTCAGTAAGTTTGCAGACAACACCAAACTAGGTGGATCTGCTTGAGGGTAGGAAGGCTATACAGAGGGACCTGGACAGGTTAGATCGATGGGCCAAGGCCAGTTGTATGAGGTTCAATAGGGCCAAGTGTCGGGTCCTGCATTTCGGTCACAACAACCCCGGGCAACGCTACAGGCCCATACCAGGGGGGTCAAATTTTTAGAATCTTGAACTATATGCTGAAGTAAACACTTGAAAGCAAATTTGTTCTTTGAAGTTACTGTAGAAAAGTTACTCTTTTAAGGAATATGTTTAGAACTTCTCTATGAAGTATGTAAGATCAGTTGAACTGCAATTCTTCCCTCTTAGAGCTGTACACCTCTGAAGAAGAAAAAAAAAAAAAAAGATTCCTTGAGATACAGAGAAAGGAAATGTACAGTCACATGTTTAAATTTCTAGCATAACATTTGAAACCATTCCCTGAGAAGGAAGTTGCAGGATTCCATTCCTATTCCACCTTATTGTGTGTTTTATTTAGTGATTTTTTAATGTAAAATACATTTTAAAAATTGCTAGCAGAGATACCAAACCTTAATCTCGGCATTCACAGATGAGTGTTCAAACTACTTATGCAAAAGAATCACAAACATTCTTAGTTGCCTACTGTCACTCCTACTATTGAATTTTCTTACAGTGAGATGGAGACTGTCACTTTTGCAGAATAACCTAATGAGTTTATGATAGTCTCTAGTCTTCTCCTTGGAGATCTGTGTTTTTCTATGCTTGGGCGTATGCATGAATTAGAGCAAGGTACTGTGAGTATTATTTATTTTACAGAATAGATGTGTGCAACAGATTTTTCCTTTTCTTCTTACTTTTCCTTGCTATCCCCATGCTATGTATTTTTGAGAAAGATTTTAGCATTTTAAGTGATCTTTTGAGCAATTAAAGAATTCTAGAGAAACTCAGTATGACAGGTTGATAGAATATCACCAATCTTATGAGCTGAGTTATAGACCAATGTCAAGATTTAAAGGTTCCCAAGAATACCTGGGAGCAGAATTTTAGGTATCAGAAGATATTTAAAGCACATATTTGAAGTGAATAATTTAGACATCCCTAAGGCTTTAGTGGCAGCTGAACAAGGGCTTGCAATTTTAGATTTAAGAGTTTAGATTCCTTTTTGAATCCCTTTTTAAGTGCTGAAATCCCATTTTTGCATTTAGCAGAGTATCAAGATAAGGGCTTCTGTAATGCCTAGTTCTTATATTTATCCATTAACTGTAAATGCAGTAAAGCAATACTGACTGCGTCCCATTCTTCTATTTGGATGATTTGTCCTTGAGGTGGAACCATTTGGTTTCTTGCTTCAGTAGGAAAAATAATTTGCTTCATTTTTATGGCACTTAATTTTTTTTCTCACCAAATTGTATTCAATTTGTGGAAGCAGAATTCTTGATAATACAGAAATTTGTATTCAGTATGTATCTAGGACTTAAAATCCAGAGAAGGGTCTTTATTTTGACTTCTGCTGATTACTTTTGATTTGGTGCATCTCTCAGGAAACACTAAAATTAATCAGGATTACATATTGGCAGCATTGAATTTGATAGGATTACACTGGTAATCCTAAAACATAAAGACCCTGTTAAAAGACACAGTATAATGTACAAATTCTCAGCTGAGGTGACTACATCAGTCTAACTACAGCAGCACAGAGCATAGAAATATAAATTAGCTCATAATGAGTTTTTTGTTGCCCTGACCACTTTGTCAGGGCCTGAAATAAATAATTGAAAACGTGCTTTCAATTAGAGCTTCTCTACAGTGTGCTTCAGTCACACTCATAGTATCAATCTTAGACTAACTTGAATTTCTTTAAAAATGCATTTTAAAATACATCCCCCCAAAATACTTCTTTTGGCGGGGGGCGGGGGGGGGAGTAGGAAGGAGGGGGTGTGTGTGTATGAATTCTGTGACACCTCTGTGGAATTCTCAGGCCTCTGTGAATCTTGTGGCTCAACAGTGGCATTTTCACTAGTTACCACATAAACAGCTATGGAAATTTGTTGTGGTTAACACACCCCTTCTTCCTATTCTGCTTTCTCCACTCTTGAAATGAGCTCCTTAAGTCATTATAATTATGAAACTTTTAATTTTATTCTTCTTTTTAGTATTTGTTGTTTCACTTGATACATGCTACTTGATATGTGATATTTTTACTCTTATGGTGCCATTTTTTGAGGGACAAAAAATTACAAAACCTCAGTTTATGAACTGAATTTTTTTGCATCATTTTTTCCAGTTTCTTTCCCTCTTCTTTTTTTTTTGGCCCCTGGCTGTTGTTCATGATCTCAGTGACACATGCAATTACTGTAACTGACAAAAAAAAATGCTGCCTTGATAGTAAGTAGAAAACATGTCTGCTGTTGCAACCACTGAAAAGTAATTACATGGCTAAATCAGTGGAAATGAAAACTACAATGCAAAGTATTCTGAAAAGTAAGTAGGAAATTAACTGCCATTCTATTTGAACAGTAATTGTGTGGAAATGCCAGCTTTTGACTCAAAAAGGTACTGCAAGACTGTGATTGCAGTTTGATTTATAGGAGTGTAAATCAGGAGTAACAGTGATGTTGGAGTCTTACAGAAGTGCAAAACGAATGTAACTTGCATATGGTTTCCCAGTTTTACCATAAGTCAAACAAGAGCATGAGTTGCACCAATAAAAACAGGATTCTTCTCTGCAGCTGGGCTTATGGTGTTGTAATTGGCAGCACTGCCTGCTGACTGCCACAGCTGCACTTTCTACAAATGCATCACAACGCTGAAAGTGAGAATTAAAGTGCTTCCAAATTTCAGCTATGAAAAAGGTATGACTAGAAAAATAAGGATGTAAAACTGAAGATACAAGAAAAGTACAATTTTGAAATAAAACTACATTAGATGTGAAGGAATAAATATTAAGGTGTTAAAAAGCACCTGTTTGAAATGGCAGCTATTTGGAGTTTATGGGCTTTTAAGTTTAAGGGCTTACAATGAGGGTCATGCACAGGAAAACTGATTTAAATATTATACCAGGCTTAATAACATCACCTACATGGGAAGAATAAAGGATAAAAGTAACAAATGTACACACATAGTAGTTAGATGGAAAGAAAGCTAGGAGAATTTTCCTTTTTTTTTTTCTCTTTTTTTTATAGGCACCATTTGTTAGTCTGAAGCTCCTGCAGCTAAAACCACCTGAAGCAGTGTTTTTTCTCACCTTTGTCACCCTGGTCATTGTCAATGCTTCTTATCTTAACAGACATTTCTGACTTGTGCTGATTATCACATATACCATGACTCTGTGGTAATATACAAGAAATTTCAAATTGAATTATGCTAAGTGATTTTAGGGTCTCACTAAATTTAGATGTCTATGCCCCTTTTCAAGTGTTGGAACTAAAAATGTTTATTTATGACAGTGATGGGCATTTGATATTTTTTGCTCAGTTAATAATTTTTTCAATTGGAGGAGCTTCTGTTGGTTCATCTATGTGAATTGACTGGGCACATAAAGTTGTACATTTTGAAAAGTTACACCACCAGCAAATAAAAGAAAATGTGGGCAATAGAAAAAGTAAGAAAGTGTGATACAGATTCCCTTGAAAGTATAGGCAACTGGATTTTTGTGCTTAAGTGCAATTTTGTTCTCATTGAAATCAGTAACAACACTGAATTTATAATTAGCTTTTAGTGCATGCCATATGTGCTATTGAATGCTCTGTGACAAAGGCCATAGGCCTCACTAGTTGTTTTTACCATAATTTATGACCTGAGGCATTTACATCAATTGGCTGTTGAGGGCTCTGTTGGATAGCATTCATTGCCCCAGCCTAGCTGAAGCATGTATAATGGTTTACTGGAGCAAATACAAGAGTAATTTCATCATCTGTGTAGAAGCAGCTGATTCATTTCTTCTCAAGATATTGCAAGACTTGTATTTTTTTTTCTAAGTTTATACGTTCAGTGTAATCTCATATAAACAACTTATGGTCTTTACCTTTCATAATTTTTATTTGCATTTGATGAAGAGACAGAAATGACAAAATTCAGGATTGGAATTCAGTTTTAGAAGTTGTTGAAACTTACATTACACTAGAACTACAATTAAAGTTATAACCTGGGATCCCATAAAATGCAGCAAAAGCCATTCATTTAACCTCAGCCTAACAGGAAAATTTCTCTTTAGGCTGAACTAATTCCCAGAAAGGTTTATTCTGCCAGTTTTTGAAGAGTGGCTTTTTGAAACTGGAGTGAAACTTTTGTGCTCATTCAGTCATGTCCAGTACTGCCAGCTAGTGGCCATGACTTAAAAAATCTTAAACTAATGGAATTTATTAATAATTTAAAAATAGAAAAATAGAATAAAAATAGGAAAATGGGGTAATCTGCAGGGTTAGCTGGCTCTCCTAGTAGTTGTCTTGAACAATATGAACAGGGAAAAAGAACCTACCTGTATTAAGACTGTTATCATCCTGTATTTATCAGACTCATTTCAGGAAAAAATTAACTAGTTCAGGTCACAAATTGCCAGAAAGGCATGAATAGTCACAGGACTTGTCCACAGAAATCACAGAGGATTTTTCAATTCATTATTTCCATAAATAATATTGTGTGAAATATGCAATATTCTGAATACAGTGAAAGTGTATCTAATATGCCTGTTCAATGCAGGAAAGCTGTGCCTAGAATTTTTCTCTTTAAATACACTCAATTTATCACAGGTTTCAAAAAGTTGGAGCAATATGAGTTTCATCTAAAGCTAGTATTATTATCTAAAAGCTAGTATTAAAGTTCTTTATTAAACTACAATAGGGAGAAGGGAGGCAGAATAAAGCTTCTACAAAAGTACAGGACTTCTAAATTGCTTGTGCTTCTAAGGTCACTTTTCGAAGATGTAATCATTCCGTTATATGTCCTCTCTTTCTGACCCAGTTTAAGGCTAAATAGAACCAACTTTCTGTTCAGTAATTTTACATCTTAGCTAGACCTCTTCTAACTCTCTGAAATTAACAGCATATTATGGAGAAAACTTTGCTTTTAGAGTGATAAGACCAATGTTTGTACTTTATGTCAAGGAATGGTATGCAGAGAGGCTCTTGCTTATACTTATTGCTGTAACAACCAAGGTCAGCTAATTTTGTTATTTGCCCCATTGGAGGGTCAGAAACAGAAAAGCGTAGAGGAGTCCCACCTGCAGGGTGGAGCAGACAGCACAGGTGACCCAAAACTGACCAACAGGGGTATTCCATCCCATCTCCCTCATGTTTAGTATAAAAGCTGAGGGATCAAAGTGTCAGCTCTCTTCCTTCAGTGGCTGACATCCAAAAAGGACCCTGTCTGTTCATTTGCCTTTGTTCCCAATCCATGTGTTCCTGACTCCAGAGCTGGAATCCAGTTCCCATTGGTCACTGAGTTCATTCTGGGACTTCCCCAGTGCCTGCTGGGGATGTCATACTAGGAGCTTGATACAGTTTTGTATATATTGAATCCATTTCATTGTTTCCTTTTTATTTTATTACTAACGTTTCATTAAAGTAGTTTAGTTCCTTCTAAACTCATAAATCTCTTTTATCTCTCCTCCTTTTCTCCTGGAAGTGAGAAGGGGAGGAAGAGCATCTGTCGCTGTCGTAGGCCAATTTGCCTAAACCATGACAGTTTCACATATCCAAAATAATTTTTAGGTAGTTTTTTCTTCTTTTCATGTAACTTTGATCTCTGAATGTTTTGTACATCTTCTGAGTGGTGAGAATTGCCAATAATTTTAGTGACTACCATTTATTTCAAAATATTATCACACTCAATTGCATTTGGCATTGGGTTGTTAGAATATTTCTGTACTTTAAAAAATAGCATAAAATATTTTATTTTTAAATTATATCTTACCTTTGGAAGTTTACAGTGTTTTCTTGCTGTATTGATGGAGACTTTGAAAGTCTTCTTTAACACACTTGTGAATTTACTTAATAAATGATTTGAAAACAGTTAAGATTTGCTTTCAAATATTTCTAAGAGTTTCTACTGATTCTAAACCAAATGGACAAAATTTATGAGTTAGAAATTTATTTAAACTGCAGATCCAGTAAGCTCTTACAGCATATGAAAATGAAACACAATTCTCCACTTGCTATAGTTTTATCATGAAGATTTTCTGAAGAAAACTCTGCACTTCTAGTTTAAAATCACCACCTGAAATCACTGAGGATTTTGCTTTAAGATTTGCAGCTCATCTGTTTGGTAGAAAGCAGCCATTTTTGCACAATCCTGTAGGTAGAGCTTCCCTTGACAGGCCTCATTGTGAATGCAATAAAGAAAGAAGCAGCCATAAAAAGAAAATTCTGCTTAACACGCTGTTTAAACAAGAAATCTTTCAGGTGGAAATCATAGCTGCAAATCCTAGTCTGTCTACTAGCACGGTTCTGATTTACTGAGGCTATACATTCTTAATCTGTAACAATATCAGATTGCCAAAAAAACTTTATTCTTGCCTTTCATTCTTTTGGTATCTCTAAGAAAATAAAGGCTGTGAAATTTTGGGGGGAATTCACCCAGCTGAAAAACTTGCTCATTTTGAGAATACTTCTGCAAACTCCCTATTCTTGTACTTTAATTTGGTAGAATGGAATCTGCCTCTTTCGAATGTGCTGTAATGCTTTCTACTGTTCTAAATGATACATTAAGGTTTTTCTTTTGGTTTATATTTTGATATTTGCCAAAGAACTAAGTGTTTGGTCTCTGTAAGAAGTGTGATTTTGGCCTATTTACAAGAATGCAATAAAAAACGTCTTTGACAAAATGCATTTTCCGCTTTTCCACTTTCTTTGCAAGTGGATCAAGAGAAATTTATGCTGCAATGAGAAAAAATGCCTAGAGCTTTCCATGACATCTGCACAAAAATCAAACCAATTTCAGGTCTGTAAAAGAGGATGGGAGAACAGAAACAGAACTGTAAAGATTAAGCATCATTAGCAACTACCTTCTTCATATGTTCATTCATATGCTACTGCAATAAGAATTTAGTTTTCTTCACCTGACATAGAAAATAGCACTGCATTTTGATATGGATCAGCATGTTCTTTTTTGTTGTGAAATAGATCCATGTACCTACCTAATTTTTGAAGCATATTTTAAATGCAAGTTACTTTTTTACTTGTTCATTATGAATTTCCCCTCACATTGTGTTTACATGAGTGAGCATTTTCAAACAGCTATGGTTTTAAACCTTTTAATTTTCTCCTGTGTGGGATGCTGTTGCCTATACTGTTCAGGTACTTTCAAGATATGGAAACAAAGACAGAAATCCTCCATACTTTCATCCTCCTGTTTTCCTGCAGGAACATCTGAAATGTCTGTCAAGCTCTTTACAAAGCTACTGGCAAGGGAAGACAACACCAGAGGCTCTGTGGACTCTTCACGCAGGTTTTTGTTTCTTTTTAAAATTTATTAAGTGTTCAATATCATTAAAAAACGTTAGAAGAGAGTGGGATGATAAACAGTCATCATAGTAACAAGTGGCCTTTGGACAGTAGGCAGCTAAGAGCTCAATTTTTTGTTTCTTGTAAGACAACAGCTGGCTGGGTTTCTAGCAACAGAGCAGCCAGTTTCATCATTGTTAGAATGGCAGATATGCCAGAGAATATATTCTATTCTATTCTATTCAATTTGCGATTTTGAAGGTTAAAGTCTTTTTTTTTTCTTTGATATATCTAAAGGTAGACACGTGTGCAATATTTAGATCAGAAATAAAGTAGATGTCCGGATCACACTGAAGCTAAAATGTTGCTGTCTTTAGACTTCACAAAAACCTGAAGCTTAACCTAAATTTATATTTAGCTGAGTGACCGCTGTTTCTACAATTCTCATCTCCTAGAATCTCAGTATTGTTTTTGCCAGTGATGGTGAGATAGCGATAAGGATGGTTAGATATGGTGTTTGTCTTTTAGTCAGCCAGCTCTAGTAACCTTCCAAAATGCACACACTAGGGAAAAGGAAAAAAAAAAAGAAAGAAAGAAAGGAAGAAGGTTTTTCAGTATTTTATTTCCATTTGAAGTGATGTTGTACTCCCATCTTGGTGTCTGATGTCAGGAAGCTTTAGAATAATTTGAAGAGTTGAAATTTATGAAAAATATATACATTCAAACTAACTCAAAAATCTGCTATTTAATCAAACAACAATATCTATACATTGCTTTTTAGTACTTGTACCATAATGCTTTTATAATCATCAAAAAACAATGAAAATAATTTTGCTGATGTTATATAATACTAAATACTTGTTGTGGCTAGTTCATTATTTCACACCTCTGGTATCACAATGTGTTTGATTATATACCTTCAGAAAAAATTTGCAGAGGAAATGAAAAAACTGAAGAAACACTGATTGTGCTGCCTGGTGTTAAGTGCCCACAACAATTCTACATTCTGTGATGCAATAATATTCCATTTTATGCACAAGTAGCATGTTAGAAGCAATTCCAGGCTGCTATAGTCTATCAGTTCTCTGATAAGTACATTGCTTTCCAGTACTGTAATGTATAGATTTTTTTTCTTCTAGAAATTACTTTTTAACTAAACAACATTCAACATAAGAACACAGATACTGATCAGTCTTGAGCAGCAAATACTGATAGGTAAGAAAAGCATTCTCTAGATCAATGCTGGATAGACCAAGTTTGGTTGTGCTCACTTTTTTTCTGCTAAGGGCTTTGCTAGGGGCAGTTACAGTGATCAGACTAATATAATTGCAAATAATTTTTTTACTAGTTAAAGTCTTGCAAACTTGTGTTGGGATCTCTGAAAGCAGTACAGGCCTAGTAAAACAGTGAGAAATTTACTGGTGAATGAACTGATGCTAAATTTGTCCTGATCTGAAGCTCTGGCTTTTCACTCACCTTCAACTTGCTCCTATTGTCTACTGCTAATTTGCATGCAATTTCCAAGGTTTGTTTTGCTCCAGGTTCGTGCCTCCCGCAGCTCCCTGGCATGGAGTATTTTCTCTGGGAGTTCTAGAGGCAGAATTATATACTGGTTTTTATCTCTCTTTTCATGCATGTCCTCTTTTATTTTGTCTGCCAAGTATTTCAAAATACATGTGCTACTACTTGAAATGCAGCGTGCCTGCGTAAGGCCTCTTCTGACTCATGCCTAAATGATTGAAACCATTTCTTTATGGCCTAGTTGAGTATCTGAGTAGCCCAGAAACTTCATGACAGAGCAGAATGCATTGGAATGACACTAGCTTGGGTATAAAATTACTATATGTACAACTACATGTACACAATATGCTGTATCCAAGCATATAAACAATGACTCTCGCCCATGCAATAAAGTTTTAATTTCTTTGGGTAGTACATAACATAGAATCCTACTTTCAAAACTGATGCATGAATTAGCAGAATTTACTATTTCCTATTTTAAGTTAGAGGGACTTTGGACCCTGCACCTTTGCTTGCATTTCAGATTTTCATCCCTTGAACTAAGTTCACATTAGGGAGCCTTAAAATCTTGGTGTGCTTGGTTTTGCTCTGATACTGCCTGGCAGCAGCTAGGTGCATGCATGTCAGCTTCAGAGGAGTTTTCTTGGATTCATTAATCCCTCCTCCCATTAATGCTGTTTTCTGCAAGATAAGAGCAAATCTGCTGATGGTTTTCCATTACTGTTTTTTGAGGAGGGAGCTTCTTTTTTGAGATTAAAGTACTTTCTCATTTCATTCAGTTGCTTTTTTTTGTTCCTTTTTGAAATTAGTGTGATGGCATTATTTTTAAAAAACTTTAAGAATGTTATATCAAGTTTGTGTTCATTAATTTCAATGTTTAAGAGATGTTTTTGGTAGAGCCAAGCCATATTTTACTGTCTGTTTTGCAATAGGTTTCTGTTCGTTTAGCCTAAATACATTTTCTTTAAACAGAAACAATCAATTTTGTACACGACATCTAATGCCCAGTCTAAGGTTATCTTGTCCTTGGTAAAGATAGTATAGATCTTAGAGAGGCTCATTTCTGTAGGGCATTCCAATGTCATGTAATTTAAGATTCTTTTGATTAACCTATTGATTTGGGAGGATAAAAGGGTAAACTATTTTTCTTTTTATTGTCTTTTTCCATGAGTTTGATTTCTCTTCACGAGTAAAAGAAGACATAGAACTTTCCAGTGTAATTTTTTTCAGTATCCATTAACAGTTGAATGGATTTTTGCTCATTAACAACAGCAGTTCATTTAAAAAATAATTGTTTCCAGGTTATTTTTCCCATACAGAAATTGTAATTCAGAATACATCCCATGCAATTATAGTAGTGTGTATATCCAGAATAATTAGGAAAAATCAGAATTAATATTTCTCAAAGTTTACATTTACAAAATTTTGCCTGATTATCAAAGTATAACAGTAATTCATCTTTCTGTAACTGCATATAACCATGGCATAAATGAATAAAGAAAACAAAGTAATTAAACAGAAATAAAATGAAAAGGGTTGTTTGGGTTAGTGGTTTTTTTTTTAAAGTAGAACAGAGACATAAAATGGTTTGTATAAGGGAGAGGGTAGCAGGTGTAGAAATGGGCAGCAGTCATTTGTCAACATAAGAAAACCATAATGGTAGCATCAAGAAGAAAATTATGCTAATAAAAAAGTCATGCCTCATGATACCATTATTACTTGCCTCTGTTGCATGAATGATAATGAGAATTACATCACTTCTTGAATTTCTAAATTGCTTTACAACCTGATTGCTTATACATTACATTCTGCTTTACAGTTGGCAGATTTTCAGCACTTTCCAAAGAGTTTAGATCATAACATTGCACGTTCTTTGCCTTAATTATATGTACAGATGTTGTTTCATGTTTCTACAAAACTCATGAACCTTTTCCCTGAGGCTTGTCCCCATTTGTTCAGCTACAGGGTACAGAAAGGTACAGAAAGGCCGAACCACCCATCTACTTATGTGGAAAACTGCCTTTCCCAATCATACTGTTTCTATGCTTTGGTTTTCATGATATGTCAGCCCAGCACTGGACCCAGGGTCTACCTTCTTCTTTGTATGTTTTTTTTTCTTGAATTTTTAAACTTTATAGATATATATATTAGAAAATTCATGTTGTGCTGTAGTTTAACTTTGAAAGTACCCATATAACACTAGTTTAATTTCCTGTACCAAATATCCATTTTCTATTATTTGGATCGCAGTACAGTTAGTGATAAGAGATATGTTTCAGAAACATGGATTTCACAGCCCTGTAGTTCCAAAGAAGCACACAAATCATTCTATTTAATCTAGACCAATATGTAAATCCCACACAGCATTTTCTCTGAGTTGTATCACACAAGATCCAAAATACTTGTGAAGATGAATTAAAAAACAACATTTTGAAAAATGACAAATCCTGAAGTAACAATCTGTTTAGTATTGGTAGTCATAAACCCTCAATTTATTTCTATGACCGAATAATTCCAATTAGTCTGTTTTACTACAATTCTGTTAAATTTTCTTTAAAAATCTTTTTCTCGTTTTATTTATTCCCTTCCTTAACACTTACAATATATACATAACTGACATAATTTTAGCGGGGCAATTCTAATGATTCACTGTAAATTTAGAGCAGCTGGTATTCTTTTCTATCCTATCATATGGCATTCTTGGTAATTCCAGAATGAGAGTTTTGTGGCAATTTGCTTTTTCTTCTCAGAAACTGATATTAGTAATTTTATTTTTTTTCCCCCTAAAAGCTCTGCTTCTGACATGGGAAGTGTAGTTTTCATTGCTCTTCTTTCATCCAAGCTGATTCTGGAATGGTAACTATCATTGTGAGTTGTTTCATTTTAATAGTTCCATATGACTATGAAATACTGTTTTTCTTTGTTTGTATTGAGTCTGAAAAATAACATAATTCCTAATTGAATCAATATCAGTTTTCTGGATTGGTGGGGCTGTGTCTTGGAGATCCTTGATCTTCCTCTTCCATTGCTTCAGAATTTGGCCACGTCCCTTTCCTCTTTGATCTTCTGGAATTACCTATCTGACAGTTTTTCCTCATCCATCAACATGATGACATTGAAAAAAAGGCTTAGTCTTCTAATGAAAGTGGACATCAACTCACAAGTAGATATTGTACAGCTGGAATGAAAAGTCTCAAGATTCTTCAAAGCTACACAGCTAAACCAGCATTTTATATGACAAATATATTTAGTCCAGTTTACTGAGTCTGTAGTTCAATGTGTGCTACTGAAGCAAGACCCCTTCAGCTACTAAAAATTATAAATTACGATGTAACCCCTGTCAAGAACTTTTACTACTTTTGTTCAACATCTGGGGAATCTCACAATGGAAATTGTAGAAAGCCCTGACTATTTGCCAAGAAAGAAGGGGGTGCTGTAAAGAAGAGAAATCTTCCAGTCTGCTGTGAAATGAAGCTACTTGGATGAGTTATATTTACCCTTCAAAAATTTATAAGATAAAAAAAGGGAAAAAAATTATTAATAACCTATCATCTCTTAGAAAATTTTTGCACGATACAAGGAAGATTAAAGCTAGATTCTAGCGCTTCCTTTCCCTTTGTGTCATTTATAAATTAAATTATCTGTAATTTAAGAGGCATGGAAAGTTCTTTGGTGAGTGCAATCTGTTCTTCTCATATCATGGCAAAACATATATTTTAATTAAAAACCTTTCACACTGCATCTAATCAATTGGATAGTTCCAGTTGAATAGTTCATTCTCAACATGTTTAGTATATGCAAAGCACATATCAAAACACGTAAAGTACTTACTAAACAAAAAGGTCTTGATATAGCTTAGAAATAAGTAAATAAAAGAATAAACAGGAGACAAGGTAGACTCTTCCCCAGTGTGAATTGGCACAGGTCCATTTACAGTCAAACAGTTTGATTGTAGATGTCTCATTATCTGAACTTGTGGAAAGATGTGAATTTGAAACAGTGTGATTTGGTGATAAATGAGAGAAAATGCTATCCACAATGGATGGATATACTCAGTTGCAATGAAAAAGGCATCTTAATTTTGAATTTGTAATTGCTTATGTTTTTCAAGACATAACATATTCTTGCTAGAACATGTGATAACATATTTGTATGTTTTCTGTCCTGATGCACAAATTAAGAGAGACATTTCGAGTAATTAGAGTAACTTTCAAACTTGAGATAAAGTGAAGGCTTGTCTGTGCAGAAGCTGTACAGAGCCAACTGTGAATTTAGTATTCACTGCATGATCCCCACTACGCCCTAGCAAATATTTCTAGTTTTTACCAGGAGTGCATTCTTGTGCTGCAGCTGTCCAAATGAGTGAAATTAGTCAGTCTGTTACTAATTCATAGCCTGGTTTGCCATGGGCTTTCTTACCGTGGGCAAGATCAGACTTTTTTTTTAATTTTTGTTAAAACTCTTCAGTTTCTGGAGTTTAAGAAGCCAAACTGCTGAACTTTATTGCTAAACATTTTGCAATAAGCCAGCCTGATTTATTAATGTTTATTGTTCACCTATGTACCACAAACAAAAGATTTCTTCTGAGTCACCCTCAGGTTAACTAACTCAAAACTGCATTCAGAAAAAGTTCCAAGTTTCATCATGGTGTTGAAACAACTCGCCTGTCATTATGGTGTGTGTGAAGATGAGTCTTGGAAAAATACAACTGTTCAGTTTCACTTAAATTATGAATAGCAAATTTATGTCATTACAGATTTATAAATCCACAATATCCTGTTAATTATGCTTTATGAGTCTCTTAAGTATTTCATACCACTTGCTATAGCACAATATATTTTTCTTTATTACAATATGTTGCTTAGTAATGCACAAATCTCACTTAAAATGCAGCTGCTTGCATTTTTTTAAATGGTTGTCTGTTTTTACTTAAGGATGGCATCAGTAATGTGCCTCTCTGTACTGGAAATGAGGATGATAGTTTCATATCATGCTTGTTAAAGTTGCCATCATTAAAGAGCGATAGCTCTCTTTATATGTCTTTTCAGACACCGGAATTCATGAATCAAAAAATGCCATATATGTGAGGGGGAAGGAAGAAATTTGCATAATCTAGCAAGATACCAAAAAAAACCCAAACCCAAAACAGGAGGAGGGGAAAGGCAGAAGCAGAGAGCAATACGTATTAGTCTTTAATGATCTGCACCTGGATTCAATCAGCCTTTCAGGCCAAGTACTGGGCATTCTAGAATGCTGTTTCACAGCTGGAATAAAATGCTGTGTCTCAGTAAGCCAAACCCATCAGGGGTGTGAGAAAGGACTGTTCTGGTTTTAGGGTTTAAATGCTCTGTTTGTAGTAAGACTTCTGTTCAAAAACAGCTGATTTCATCGTCCAGTTCCATTAAAAAATGTAACCACAAGTGAAACCGTGACATGATTTTATTTTGTTTAATGGGCCCCCACGAACAAGCGAAATCACTAGTATCATCCACATATAAGCTACTCATAGGAATGACAGGTGGTTTTATTTTTCCAATGCAAATTAATCCTTTTTCCTCCCCAAGGACCTTTGTGCAGACTGAGCTCTTCTCCTCTGAATGTCCTATCTTATTGCAATTAACACCTGAATTGGTGTCCTGTAAGAGAAATATAGTGCTGCTTTCAAGCACATTCACAATTTATCTCCTGTGTTGCTTTCAGATATGGATAACCAACTGCTAAAGGGTGAGTACTAGAAACTCAACTTTTGATGGTGGGTTTGCAGAATAATTTATATTTTAAGAATAATGACCCTCTTTGTTCACCTGCTGTTAAATCACGTTTGATACCTCAAAAAGAGGTGTTGAAAAATGACTCTTCACAGCTCTTTCTACAAATAATACATTTAGATTCTGACTGTGATAACTCTATTTCCAGGCGGATGCCAGAAATCTCTATGGTAGTTTGTTGAGTAAAATACACTTGATTCTGCTAATAGATTTCTTACACAAATGTGCTTGACTGACTGCTGTCACCTAAACCATGGTTTACTTCATTGTGAAAACTGAATTGCTGCCACTATGGGTGTTTCCATAGAGCAGTGTTGGTCAGTGTGACAGTAGGATAAAACTCTCAGCTTTTTAAGCAAGGTTTCTAGGAAAAGGGGAAAGAACGTATTAAATGATGGCAGGGTGTGGGAGGAGGGTTGCTGAGTAAGATTTGGAATTAGGACAGAGGATATAAAAGGAAGGGTCTTTAGCTGCTTAGCTGTTTCCTGGAATAGGGGTGACAATTTAGCTAGGGAGGGTCTGTCATGTTGCTGTAAGGAGAGTCACAATTGCCAGTCATCCTAATCCATTCCTGCATAGCTATAGGTGTACAAACTATTCAGGTCTAAGTATTGTATGAAAATAAAACTTACAAGTTTAATTGTAGATTGTAACAGAGTTTGAGAGAGAATAGCTATAGACAATGGCTTGAACAATTAGTAGCACAAAATTATAAACTGTCTAGCTAGTGAGAAGCTGCTTTTGACCTTGACAAAAGAGGAAATGTTTTCTTTGTGCATCTGATCAGCTGGCTCAAGTAGAGTAAAGGGGGTCTTTTGGTGCCTTGATCGCTTGTACAGTAAGAGGAGAAACTTTAAATAAAAGGGATCAAATATTCTCTGCAGAAATACTCATGGTTTGAAAAGAATCTGTAACTGTGATTCTATTCAGACCTTGTGTGTGGTAAGATCCATGAAGACTTGGAGCATTAGCTTTATATTTGTGTAGTGCTTTCTTTAGCCACAGGCAGATTTCAGTCACACTGTAGGCTATTTCGTATTGACCCCAAATTGTTGTGTACAGATTTGTTATTTTTATATGATACACAGTGGAATTAGTATTTAAATATTCCTTTAATAAAATGGCATGAATTTTTTTTCTTCAGTTTTTGTGTTTAGTTGGTGAAAATTTAAGCAATTAAATGAAAATAATTAGATTAAAGCTCAGGGGTTTTTGCTCTCTTATGCTCGCAAAATTAAAGGAACTGAGTTTGTTTATCCCAAAGAAGATAATAGCAGGTGGAAATCTTCAATATCATAGATACTTCTGCAGTAGCTATCTGTGTGTGATAGTAATCTCTGCTCTTATGTTCATGGCAGGTAGGACAGGAAATCATAGACCTAATTGGTTAAGACAAAAAATGTCTAGGTTAAAATTGTGAAAATCTTCCTATTGATGATGATATTGAAACACTGCAATAGATAGCACAGAAGAGAAGCAGAGATTTAATTTCTGTAGCTTTATAAGACACATTAGATTACTAGTCAGAACGAAATGTCTGAATTGTGTAGGTGGGAGAGATATTTCCTCTGCATGTGAGTATTTTCTGAAAGTGTAGCCATTTAAAAAAAAAAAAAACCAAACTAAAGTGACAAAATGTGATATCTTAAAAAAATAATTAAAATTACCATCCTTTTAAGTGTTAGAGGTGAGAGAGTCTCATGTAAACATAGCTATCGAACAATTATTTGGAAGTGACAAGGTGGTGTTGTCCATACTATAGTTTTTATCAAAATTTATGTTCTCATGAGTATGACAAATTACTTTAAGCTCCTATTTGAGCTAAAGTGTTATTTAAAACCAGTTATATGCATTGATTGGAATGTGTTTCAGGTGCCATATTAAATTTCTACCACAGTAAAATTATGTGTGATTGTGAATACTTAAAATAACCAGTAGAAAAGCATTGGTTTTGAAGGTAAAAAAAGCATATTGTCTAGAAAAATTCACTCCCCCCCGCCTTTAAAATTCAGAGTAGAAAATATACAAAATATATTTAGATCATGATTAGACAATTCACTATGTAGTTCAGTGCAAGCTACAGGCCAAATTGGTAGAACTACATCAAGTTAATTGCTATGAAATGCAAGATTATGCCTATTCTCAAAGCCTTTACATTTACCCAATTTCAATTTGTGCAAGTCATGTTAAAAGACATTATTGTAACTGTGAATAATTTTTACATTTTTAACTAATTTTTATTTCCTTAGAAAAAATTTTTAACTCTGGAGTGAGGTAAATCTTGCAATGAAAATTTCTTAAGTGACTTTCCTCCTTCTCTGTTGTTGTAGTATATGAAAACTACTATTAATAGTTTGAGGAAAATTTTTTTTTCTGTAATAAAAAGATAATCTTTTTTCTATGTAGTAGCTACCTTGTCTGGGTTTTTGGCATGTCTTGCTTGAGCCGAATTTGTTTAGATCACAGATACAGCTGGTATAAATCAAAATCTTGACAATCAGTAGAATTAAACAAATTTATAACAGCTGAGATTTCACTGTTCTGCTGTGCACTACAACATATACAAATTTTTTTGTTTAATATGTTCACAACAGCTGAAAAATTCATTCCCATAAATTATTACTTAGCAGTGTTAGTGTAGAAACAAACACATAACCACTTTCCTTGGTTATATGCGGTGCTTTATTTCAAGGCGCCGGGAACC
>JAOXJM010000004.1:9041543-9080271 GCA_026413425.1 Tringa solitaria
CACTGGAACAGCCTGCCCAGGGAGGTGGTGGAGTCGCCATCCCTGGAGGTATTTAGGAAACGTGTAGACATGGTTCTCCAGGGCATGCTCTAGTGCCCAAGATTACTGGTTTGTGGTGGGGCATTGTGTGTGGTGTTGTTGGTATGGGGTTTGGCTGGTGGGTGCTTGCTTTTTTTTTAATTTTTTTTTTTATGTGGTTGGATTCGATGATCTCAGAGGTCCCTTCCAACCACGGAGATTCTGTGATTCTGTAAACCAGAGGAGACCAGCAATCCTGAATTGTAGTCACTTGTGATAGGCTAGAAAGCAAGTATCAAAACTTTCATGACTGAAAGCAATTTTGCGTTAAGGCTTGGATTGCTGTGCAAGCCATTGTATGAGAAAAATTTAATCCTTCAAGAAGACTAATTATTTTGCATATTTTCACACAGATGGCAAAAGGTGCCATAGTTCACAGGAAAGCACCCCATTTCAGAGTTGTTTTGAAAGTGAGAAGCCAAAACCTTTATAACAGCAGATGTAAGGAGGAGCTATTCTAGAACATCTAACTGAGTCTTTGGCCACTGCTTATCTGAGGTTCTAATGTCTGCAGTGCATAAGTCAACAGGCACTATACAATACTGTCTTTATGACAGGCCATGGATGCAATTAGAAGCAAAGAGATGTAATGCTTTATTCCAGGTTACCATAGTTTCCAGTTACTTCGAGACATCCTTGTTCACTCCCACTTTACAGCAGCCAGTAGTACTTTAGGTATGTCTGCTGTAGCATGTGTGTGCTCAGTGATGATCAGAAATGTCTTTATGCTTTAGCATTTCATTCTGTGATGAGCATATGGAGATTTTTAATATACATCTAAGCCTGACCAATCACCTCTGGTCTGTTAAAAAAACACAAGATTTTTACAAGAGAAGCTAAAATATCAGTAGGATGGCATTTGGGAGCTGAGTAGTTAAGGCAATCTTGCTTTAACTAGTAGAACAATGTATGGGTTTGCACAGTAATTTTTTCCTTCTTTTAGCATGTTGTTCTCTCTTCTAGTGTTACCTGTGTTATATAACTATCTCATTCAGGAAACAGTCAGCTGAGATGAACTTAGGTGAACGCTGCAGGGATCCTAAAATCTTCAGCAGGCTTGCAGGTGTAGAGGTTTGCAGGGTCAAGCCTTTACCATATATTAAGCATGCAAGATTCAACACGAAACCTGATCAAGATGAGCATGCTTGAGCAGGGTTTGGGTAAGATGATCTTCAGAGACCTCTTCCAACCTCATGTATTCTTTGATTCTGTGTCTTCTTATTATACTGAGCTTTATTTTTGTTTTCTTATAATTCTGTGTACCTGGCAAGAACAGGAGATGCAAGACCGCATTAGTGTCTGCATTTTTTTCCATTCCATTTCTTCTGAATTCTGTAAGCTCCTGGAATGTGTCTGGCTTCTGAGGACAATTTTTCAAAATAGTGTGCTGCTTCAGAGTTAGCTAAAGCCAGTAGAGATGATAAATATTAGAGGAAAAGTCACTGCTCTTGTTCTAGTTCCTTGTACTATGCAGAAAAGCCTGGTTTCCTACAGGGGAATTTCCCTTGTTGCTGTAGCATTGAGGATGTCTGTTTGGAGGAGCCTCATAGGATCCCTTGGAAAGTTATGGATATAACTGTACTAGAGAGGTGTTGGAGATCTCTGAAATGGTCAATGTTGTCATTATACAGACTCTGTCCTTAAACAATGCCAGGCCATGTGTGAGAGGGCAAAAAGCTTTCTTAAAACTGAATACACTCACTGCAGCCTGAGGAAACCATGACCCACGTCTTAGCCTTAAAGTAGAAAATCACAGAGTACCCCAAATAAAGTGTTTACAGACAAATTAATAGCCTGTAGAATTAAAGTGCATGATGCCATAAATACTAATGGCAGTGCACATCACTTAACTCAGCTATTAGGTCTAATTAACTTGGTGTAGACTATTTGTTAATAATAAGTTAATGTTACATTCCTTTGAATTACAACATGAAAACATTGCACTCCTGTTGATAAAATGACAGAATTATGTTCAATTAGCTATTGGGAGATACACTCATTATTAAATCCTACTATCTATGAAATGCAAACTCAAATGTGTCCTTAGAAATAAATTACTTCATCAATAAAGGCTTCACCCACTTACTGTACAAGGCTGCTGTCTGTACTAATGAGCTGGATCTTTGCCTTACTTTGTTTTCTAATGTTTTTCTTCTTCATCTTATTATACATGGAGTAAATCCAGAAAGCACTTGATTTTTCTACTGACATCTATCTAATTTCCATGCTTCTACAATTTTAAGTTAATTGCTGAAAAATCTTCCCAAATATCTTTTTCAAAACTAGAAGACATCAAGTTATTTTAAAATAAAACATTCTTAGTAAAGATAATGTTCAGAACACGGAATTCAGTTATGTTAAAGGCAGTCACACTGGCAGGATTATGCTGTTGATGGCATTATTTGTAAGTGCCTTAACTGACAGCTGGTGACAACTGGAATCAAATGTCTATGCATGACTATTTAATCCAGCAATTAGAAATATTAGTATATAGTACCTCCCCCTCTGCCTTTTCTTCCTTAAGAGCTTGTCTTTTCCTTCCTAGCAGAGCCTCACAGGTTAGGAAGGATGTTGTCTTTTGTTTATGAAGTGTCTGACTAAAGTTATGTTTTAAATTTGGCTTCTTGCTGCATATACACAGAATGTGGACTCCTTTAATACAGAGTAGAAATATAGGATGTACACTAGCAATAGTGAACCACACAGAAACATGGAATTGTTTAGGTTGGAAGAGACCTTTAAGATCACCGAGTCCAACAGTTAACCTAGCACTGCCATCACTGAACCATGTCCCTTAGCACCACATCTGCATGTCTTTTAAATACCTACAGGCATGGTAACTCAACCACTTCCCTGGGCAGCCTGTTTTGAATACCTAATCAAAGTAGAGTTGAACTTCTACATTATGAAATAAAGATGCAAAGTAGTTTTAAGAGCATCCTTTCTCTTTCTCTTTGAATTCTTACTCCATCAGAGTTTTATTGACTGGTTTGACCTAATCTTTCAAGCTTTCGGTGTAGGGTTCCTTTTTTTTTTATGTACTAGCACACACGGGATGTTTTTCCGTATAAAAATAGACTCTGATCAGCTGATCCAAGTTATACCCATCTATTCATATAGAATTCCAATGATGTTAATGGAACTGCTCAAGTAAAGGCTGCTCATGGGGCACCCGGGAACACTAGCCTGTATTTTGTGGGGAGATTAAAAGTATCACTTTGTCAGTACTGCTTAATATGTAAAGCACATTATGTAAAACCCAGTGCTCAGGGGAAGAGTATACATTTTGCTTTTATATTCCTGTTATACCAGCAGCTTTGCCAACTCATAAGCAAAAACACTTTTTTATCTGTTCTTGGAATATAAAACGGGCAGTAGACTTGAAAAAAATAATCTCTAGAGTTGTGTGACCTATTGATTTGAGTGTTTAATTTGTGAAAGAATTCCTGAAAGGTAAAAAAATCGTGCTCCTGTTAAGACTTGGGGTCTTCATTAGGCTCTAACATGTCTGAGAGTCTTTTGCATTCTGAACTGGTGATTCATCTAGTTTTCTCTACCCATTCCAGATTTGTGAGGTCATATTCAGAAATAAAATTTCATTGGAGAAAAATAAGGTGATATTTTTATAGTCAAAAACAGATCACTGCAAATTGAATAGCAAGATAGAAAAAGAATGGGGAAAAAATCTAGAAAGCAGTATTTCTCTCCTCTTTAATCTTCTGAATATATAAAAATATACACAAAGGAGGCGCATATATATAGAAATACATATAGAGTAGTTTATTATCAGCAAATGTACCCAAGCCCAATTTAAAGTTTGTTGAAATAAATGAGATTTTTTTTCAACTATCTGTGGGTCATTGTGAGGAAAATTATTATTCTGAATCTAGATTTATGAAATTTGGCTTTTATATCATCATAATTTTAAAACTTTCTTTAGGTAAAGATATGAAAATCAAGGTTCTTATTGTCTAATCAGAATAAATTTACCTTTACATGGATCTCATTTTTTTTTCTGTCCTAAAATTTGTGGCACAACACGAAGCATCCTCTATAGATTATGAAAGACACAGAGAAACTGCATAAGTTTTGTTTCAACTTGGGTGTTCTAACAGTATGCAAGTACAGAGCTGGCCAGTTACATGGCCATGGGATTAAAACCCCAATACTCAGTGATGTACAAGATAAAATTTATTCATTAATGTCCTGGTTTGAGGATGAAAACTTGCATGCTACACACATACAGCAGTCTGTGTCTCAGATCCTCTAGTCCAGTGTGGACAGCACCATGAACCAAGGTCCAAGGAGGACTCTATCTGTTTATCTGCCTTTGATCCAGATCTGTGCATTCCTGAATCCAGTTCCTGTCCATTTCTGAGTCTAGTCTGGGTCTTTCACAGTGCCTGCTGGTGATGTGATCCCGGGAGCTTGATGTGGTGGTGTATATATTGTATATATTCCATTATTTTCTTTTTATTATTTTATTAATATTTTCATGAAAGGAGCTTAGTTTCTTCTAAACTCATGTCTCTTTCTCTCTCTCTCTCTCTCTCTCTGCTCTGTCCTTGGAGACAGAGTTTGGGGAGTCCATCTATCGTTTGTCTCAGTGGCCAATCCAGCCCAAACCACAACAGGCATCAGTCTCACTTGCCAGTGTCCTCTGTCTCATGAACTGACCCCTATATGTAGTAGCTCTGCCTCAAGCTTAGCTTTCTATATGATGTTCAATACCCGTGTAAGTATTCCACCGACCTTTAGTTATATGATTGTATTTTCAGTAAGTTAAAGTGCAAAGGAAGCTCTTAAAAAACAAAGTGAGCAAAGTCAGTAAAAATGCAGGTAGCTTTTTCTAAAAGAACAGGAATCTTAATTTGCAGGTCCTAAACTGCTTTAGAACACACATTAACTTATTACAGAATTTTTAGAATCAATCTTCCTTTTCTTTCTATCTGACCGGTTTCCCCTTTCCCCTTTCTCCTTGGGTTTGTTTTATTGTTTTTTTTTTTAAAAAGAAAGAAATTCAAAGACACACTTTTAATTGTGTGAACCGAATTGTTTACCCCCTGGAGGGGTTGCACCTATGAGGAGGCATGGACAGGTCAGGTGACCCAAACTGACCAATAGAGGGGCCAATCCATCTGCCAGTATAAGAGCTGAGGGATCAAAGGAGTAAGTTTGGCTCCTCATGAAGGGCACTTCTTTAATGGCTCCCTTTCTTTCATGATTGATGCCTGAGGAAGAACCTGCCGGTTTGCCTGCCTTTGATCCTCATCAGCATGTTCCATAGTCCAGTTACCATTCATCACTGAGACTAGCCTGGAACTTTCCCGGTGCCTGCCAGTGACATCTCTCTGGGAGCTTGATATGGTATATATTATATGTATATTTTATATATTTTATCTTTTTGATTCTTTAATTTTTATTTTATTGGTGGTGTTTCATTAAAGTAGTTTAGTTTTCCCTAAACTCATAAATCTTTATATTTCTCTGCTCCTCCTCCTTGGAATGAGAGGTGGGGGATAGCATCTGTCCTCTTGTCATTGGCCAACTCAGCCCAAGCCATGACAAATCTGATTATTGTTTTCTGAATAAGTTGAAATATAGAAATTCAGCAGTATATACAGTCATTTGTAAGTCAGAAGGAAGCATGAAATCTGAAAGCTTGATATTTGTGTATTATAGAGGGTTCTCTTGAATAAACGTTACTTTGAAGTTTTCCACTCCTGGACTTACTTTGGAATTGAATTTGAGACTTTTGCCCAGGTTGCTAGCATTCTTTTTCTAGCTGATTCAGGATGTGATGCTGTATCTTTAGTAATCTAGTGTTTTTCACTACAGGGTATAATGCTTTCAGGATCAGGTTACAAACAAAAAGCACATAATTTAAAAATATCATTTTAATTAATTAATATTTTCTTATCCCAATGATATAAACATACTGCTGCTTTTAACAGAAATACTACATACCAATAAAAATCTGTCAGTTTTTGAAAACATCTACAAACATTTATTTTCATTAGATTGCTTTCTTTTTAATATATTTATTTAGAAAGAGACATGCTTTTTAGCATGTTATACTTAATTTAATTCTCTCAACACACAAAAGTAATTATCTTATTATTGCCTTTGAAAGATATCTGGTCATCTACATTTTTATAGTTGAGAAAAAACTGGAAAAGCAGCCTTTAGCATTCTTTTCTGCAAATGTTTGTGATTATATAAAACTGTATTTCCAAAAATAGAGTGCCATTATGCCATAAGTCTTGTTCCTGCCTTGCATTACAATTAGTTGAATCAAAATAATATTGTGTTTCCAGTGAGATCAGCAATGGGAAAATACATTCAGCTTGTTCCATGTTCCCCCTTCCATCTCAATCTGTTTATGAAACAAAAATCATGAAACTCTTCAGCTAGCTGCAAAGCACCAGTTAAGCAGAAGCAGATAAGTCACTTATGAGCCTTGGTAGGAGGTTTGGGGTTTTCTTGCTTTGTAGAGAAGAGTGGAACCCACCTTTGCAAATTTCAGCTGTGATAATTTCTTAAGGACTCACTTTTATCCACGATACGCAGAGGCTAGAAAGGAGTGATTATTGAAAAGCTGTATTTTGCTTGAGCTAGGATATTAGGCGTTGATCTAAGATTATCAGACATTTACTGAATGGAGAGTTTGGAGGGGGGGGTGTATGAATTGAGAAGGATGGTCCATCCTGTAGTCTTTTTTTTGTGTGATCCGTTTGAAAATATTGTGACTTTTGCAGACAATCCCTCTAAAAGAAATAATGAAATGAAATAGAACCTATTGCATCAACAGAGTAGCTGCCACTGTGAACAAGATTCCAACAGGAATAATGTCTTTAAAAATGACCTCCTTTTTCCTATAACTTGCATATATGTTTAGATAAGGAGAAACCAGAGATGACTGCATCGCAAAAGCTGTATTCTTGATAGTTCAGGCAGCCTGTATCAGATCATGAATTTCACCTGAAGTGAGTAACTTCATCCGGCCTGATTTTTGTAGGTACTGCCTATGGCAGATCAGTTGTATACACCATCTTATTTCCTATTGGTCAAGTTACAAATTTCCAAATATTACCTTCTATTACATTATTTCCATTTACAAAGTCTCTGTGGAGGCTTGAAAACTCTGGAAATAGCTGAATATTTATTGCATTGTCTAAACATACAAAATATGGTGAACTAACAAATGTAGTAGCATTCAGATTTCCAGGACTTTCTTGTTAAAGCCAATCTTTGCAATCATGGAAGGTATGCTTAAATTCAGACTTTGATCTTTTTCTTATAATTGAATTTCTAGAGAAGTGCATTTGCGATTTGCATTCGTACTGTAAGGCAACTGTGTCTATCTCATTATTGTCATCTTGAGATTTCTATAACTGAACATTTGAAGCATCTTTGTTGTGATTATTGTGTCTTGAAAATTCAGGGATGATTTCCATTAATATTTAAGCTGGTTAGTTGCCTTCCTTACCCATTAACTGCTGCAGCAGACTGACTGCTAAAAGGTAGTATGTAAGGGCTTGCTGAGCCTTTAATTATGGAATCAAATCCGCTTCAATACATCAAAATATCATCTAAATACCTTCTGCCAACCTCCTATTAATTTCTTTATATGCAACCAGAGGTAACCTTGTTGGGCTGTCACATCCCTGTTATCGTTGTGTTTGTCTGGAAGTAGGCTACACGAGTGATCCTGCGGATTATGTGGATTCACAGTTTTTCCTGTAGGGTGTAGAGTCTGAGCCTCTGATTGTATGATTTTCAAAGAGGGTATGACCATTTTATTACCAGGATGTTATATTCATATGAAGTAAATTAAATAAAAATAATAAAATGTAGGCTTTTCAACAGCCATGTATTGTTCCATTTAAGTTTATTGACTGACCTCTAGAAGAGAACACCAGAGTCAAAGATGTGTGATTCAGGGATCCAGTCTATCAGTCTGCATTTCTGAGTGAATAAATGAGTTGTTTCTATAGTAGGAGTTTGTCACAAGTAGAATTATTTCAAGGATGTCCTGGTTTTCCTTTAGAATGTTTGCATATCATCAGTTAACAAGAGCTATGGAGAATAGTTCTTCACAACAATGATCGTCTTCACTGAGTTTGTTTTCAATTATACTTGCAGTAGTTGGTTTTAACTGTATTTGCGCTGACAGCTGTCCATTCAAGTGATTGAAAATCCCAGAATTCACACTTTTTCACTAATGTTCCCTTATGGCCTCACATGTATTTTGATCATGTGCCAGAAGTAATGTAAGGTTCTACTTGTAAACTTTAACCAAGAAATGAAAGAAGTTTACTGCAAGTTTATAGTTTAAAAGAAAATTTAAAAAAATAGAACTTAGCCTTTGGATTAAAAAAAAAAAAAAAAAAAAAAAAAGAATTTGCAAAAATTTCCACCTGGGTCTGCTAATGATGTGCTGTGTAACCCTTACCTTCCTGGGATCTTTTCTGGATTTTGTATGTTTTTTATGACAGCAGGTTATCATGTGCAACACATCAGCTCTGAGGATTCTAGGCAGTACTGAAACTGTTTCTGCTTGGTACTTAGGATAATTTATAATGTAAAGAACCGGCTAACAAGTCCCCCACTGGAAAAAAACAGTGTTCTCCATGCCTTGCATGCTCAGATCATGAACTGTTGGCAGAAGGATTCTTTTAATCTACTTTAGGTCTGTGCACATTGTATCTGATAACAGCATACATATTAGTTGTTAATATGCTTTCCAGTGCTTCTGGTGGTGAAAGACAACTCATTCACCTGCACTTCATGGGAAGAAAGGTCGTCAGCACAACTTAGACACTGCTATGTACTGAATTACATTACCTAAAATAATAACGTCATCATATTGATGTAATTTCTCCTCTTTCTGCTTACCAAGGCTAGTAGACACTTTTCTGGATTACACATTTCTTCATTGATTTTGTAAAGCTATCACTGTTCTAATGTTTGACAGTATTTCAGTTTCTGTTGTTGCAATTTTAACAGGATGGCATGTTGTTAAGCTCTCACCTGTTTAGATGCTGAAGTCTTAGTGATGCCTTTACATTCCAGATGTAGCACTTTACTAGATGAGTACAGTTGCTACTTTATGGTGACTTCTTTCTTGTCAGCTGCTTCTCTTGTATGGGTGATATTAATTTTTTCAGAGTACCGTTTGCATTCCACCGTCTTTTAAAATAAAATCCTATAGCTAGATTGTCAGGGAATACAGTACCCCGTGTGAGATAAAGGATCACGAAACAGTGGCATATTTTCCCTCTACTGTCTGGTGTGGGTTTTTAATTCTGCATTATATAAGATGGTAAATTACAGTAGTTATAACTAAATTTTGCATGATACTGTGGAAAAAAAACCCCAATCCTTGTAGACTATAGCACTTCTCAAGAAAGTGCATCTCAGAAGATTTAAACTGGCTCAGCTGGGACAGAGTTTACCTAACTCAGCCAGGGAGAATAATACTGCTTCACTTCTATAGTTTCTAATTATATTTGAATTAATTACATTGAAATACAACTAATGATGTGACATTATTTTACAGATTTTACATTAACTAAAACTAATGTACATTAGAAAAAAAAGAAAAAAAATGGCTTTATTGAACGCAGTTTTTCATAATGCAGTAGTTATTGTGAATTTTCTGTGAAAGTGATGATCTGGAAACTAAATGGCAAAATCACCTACACTGCTGTAAACAATTAACACTGTGCCTTCATGATGTGCTAAATATATTGCAAAGCTTTTAGATGTTCAGAATCTGGTTTAAAAAACCAAATTGGTTTGTCAGAAAGTTATCAGTTTTTTTCCAAAGTGAAAAGAAATAGAGTTCACACAATAAGGTTTGCTTTTAATGTCCTGGGAAAGTAGGCACGGATAAGCATTCAAAAAGTATTTCTAGCCTAAAAAGTAGCTGCTGCAACCTTTGCAGTTTTCCAAGTCTAAAATTTTAATTTCCTTCTTTGGTAATAAAATTGAGGAATGGCTTCTCTGCAGCAAAGACAGTTCAGGTTGGGGGTGAGGGAGGAAGGAAGTGAACTGGTGTCTCCTTTGGCCTGCGCCTCAAAGGCTTTCCAAAATGAGATCCAGTTCCAAAGTTCTGATCGAGTCCATCACCTCCACTGTCTTGGTTCATCCTTGATATTCTTCAGTTTTGTGGGGACTTGTAAAATAAGCAAACATGATTACACTGACTCGTGAGCACAACCTGCTTAAGACCAGATTGATCTGTAGGGTATGGATGAGGTCTTTGCTAAATGAGGAGTACTGCAAGTAAAAGAGGGGACCTTCATTGTTCAGCTTTGAATTTAAAGCTTGCAAAAACTAGACTCTTTATGATGGCAGCAGTTCTAGCTTTTTTTTTTTTTAAAGTCACAAATTCGGTAAAAAATCCCATGAATCTTCAAAAAAGCAGTACGAAATGCAGTTTTTTCTGTACAACTACACATTTGTGGGAGACAAGCAGTGTAAAAGGTAGAGGAAATATCTTTCAGATGGACTTTGCCTCTAATAATCAGCGATTAAAAAGGCTGCATCATTTAAATATAACCTTTCCACATCCTGTCTGGACATGCCCTCTAATCTTAAAACACGTTAGTCATTGTATGTAGTAGGTCAGAGGATAATGTTAAACACTAAATCATTTTCTTCTCTAATCTTTCTAAGCCTTTAATGTTGCCTTTCAGACAAATGCAATTGCTAAAAGGATTTTGTTAGTCATTCAGTGTCAGAATTTGCAGCAACGGGATGGACACTATCTTTTCACACTTTTTGCTTATAATCATAAAAGAAGAAATGTCTGTTACCATTATTTTTCCAATCCAAATGGATTATTATACCCAATGAGAAAGTGAAAGAGGTACATTGTGACCTCATTAGAACTACTTACTATTGCTACCATGACTTGCATGTTTCTTAGCACCAGCTTCTTAATGATAGTGTTTTATTAGCAGCTTTCATCTGTGGATCTTTAAGAGATTTAATTATTTAGTATTAGTGGTATATTAAATTAATTAGTTAAGATGTATTATACACCTTTGTGAACGAACCAAAGCATTTTTAATCTTAGGGAGAAAAAATGCCACAGAGACTTTAACACTTATCTCATAAAGCATGTGTGATAAACTCAGATATGGGCACTTTAGATGAGTGACCTGATTTAGATGGGTGTTGCATTTGTGAAATCTAAATTGGCTGATTTAACAAAAGTTAGGGAAGGCTGTTCTAAATGATTTGCCCACAGCTGCTTGATGACCTAGATCATTTAACTCTCAGTCCCTTGCTTTAATGATATATCATGCTTTGCTCTCATGTGAAAAATCTGTTTTTCATTACCATTGAGACCTTTCTGCCACATTGTATCTGATACTACCAGAAAAATTAAATAGTAATTCATATTCATATAGGAGAATCCAGCAATGTTTGGATGGAAAATCTAGTTTACCATGCTTCACTGGTGAAGTTGAATAAAAATAGGAGGTAAATATATTGAAAATTTTAAAAAAAAAAAAGAGGAGGTATGGCTTTTCAACACCAGAAAATACATTACTAAAAAAGAATGCGCCAAATGGGAGAAAAGAACCAGATTTTTGCCAGTCTTTCTCAGTTAAACATAAGTAAATTTGGCTGAAGTTGTTCCAGTAAAATCTGCTTTAGAATAAAATCACTGCCACGGAAGCTGATGAAAAAGATTCTCATTCTTTCACCAAAGCTAATGAAAAAATCCTCTCACTTAAATGAATGTGCCCTCTATTTTATCTGCAGGTTTTGCACAGTGTAAGAATGCTATGAAAATAAAAAAAAACTCACAGAACTATGGTCATCAAGAGGTCTGATAATGCCCACCAAAGCAAAACTGAGTCTCTCTAATGGCAAAATGTGCAGTGAAGTGCTCTTTCAGTTGTTTGGTGTATTTTTACTCATTGGGCTTCCAAATTTTGTGAGCAGATGGAGTAACTTAAAAATAGGAGTCATGTCTTTTGCAATTAGCATTGGATTCTTGAAGAAGTAGAGGCTGGGCTATTTCAGGGAAGGAATGGTGGGAGACCTTTAAGGAAACTTTAAATATTTCTTTTCCTTCTTCTGCAGAAGAAGGGGATGATGAATGGTTATACCTATAAGATCTTGAATACATAGTAGATGACAAGAAGAAGCATGTTTTATATTGACAGTAGTATAAACCCAGGGCACCTATATTCTCAAGTATTTTGCCAGGCTTACAGGAGAAACTCTCTTACTGCATCTTGTGAGAGGCTTTTCAATAACATATAATGAATCAACTAGAAGATGGTTAACAAAACAGTATGTATCAGCACATAAACCTTTTTCGTTAAGCACTAACTGCATGAATTGCCTCCCTTTCTTTTCTTTTAGAGATATGAATAGATTCATTAAAGTAATTCTAAATATTTTATCACCTTTAATGTACTTGTATAGGCAAGACTTTGCAATGCAGTTTCAGATATAATTCCGAAATAAGATCTTTCCTTCATAAAATCTCTCATTAATCTGACTAAAATAAAAGATGTATGACTGTCTGCTTAATATGAGCATTGTTAAACCTGTGATATGTTGGTTTATGTGTAATAAAATAAAGTAGCCTAAACTATGTAGATAAAAACATTAATGACATAAAATAATAATTCCTGAAGCTGACTGAAAGCCTGCCTTCTTTTCTATGGAGAAATAAGATTCTTGTTTTTCAAGGGGATGAGTACCTCATAATTAAAATGAGTAGCCATAGAGTGCACTAATCGCCCTTCTGAAACAGAGGGAAATTCTCCTCTCCTGTAGTGACATGCTGGACTTGCATTTAAGCTACTCCCAGGTAGCTTAAATGGAAATACAGATGCAGCCCTGCTTTCCTGCTTTACCATCTTCCTTATCCACTGAGGAAAAAATGCAATTCAGCACTTGGTTGTGTTAGGTCATAAACTAGATAACTGCACAGTCTAATGAGCCTCTGATACTTGCTGGACATTTAAATATAAGAATATTATGTCTTAATTTGAATTATGCGCCTTGTAAGTCATCAATTAAAAATAAAAACAAGGTTAAGCTGCCGAGAAGCTGTAGGAGCAATCCACTATTAACTGTTAGTACTAAAGAACAAAGCAATTCCTGTCTGAAATGCTCTTTTTAGTATGGTGTAGGGTCCTACGTATCTCATATGTATGCGTGCTCTTTCAGTCAGCTCTGCTAATAGTTGGTTACAACTCCTACCCAGCAAATGGTTGCTGATTTATGATAGGCACATGAAGGTGACAGAGAGAGAGAACTTTTGGAAGCCCTTTTTCAAAAGGTCCTCGTTGTTCACTTTGGGACAGTAATATGATTTCAAGACTTCTGTTCCTGGTATAAAAGAAAACTTTGCAAAAATCAAAGACAGCTCAGGAGAAAATTCCCAAAGTGCAAGACAGTAGCCAAATGAAAGAGCAACTCCTCTTTCTGGTGAAGCGCTGGGCAGGCATATGAAGAAAATGAGATGGACAGATGGAAGTGTACTAGGGAGAAATAGTGATTTGAATGAAGAAAAATACTTTGCATTGGAAGAACAGTAAAAATAGAGAATGTGACCCTGTGGCTAAAGTGTTCATCTTCCTGTAAGGTACCTGTACATGGAAATGTAGCATCCTCTATTTCTAGGTGGTTGTGGATAAAGAGGTAAACCTTAAAAAGCTATTGTGGGAAGCTTCACCTTTATACACTGTCTATTCAGAATCTCTTTAGTGGCACATTGTAAATCTTTTCCTTCCTGCACTACCCTTCATGTAAAGTAAATTTTTACTGATTTATGGGAGATTCTCCAGGTATTTAATGTTTCGGTGGTGGGTCTTAACCTCTCTTGGTGTAATGATTTTGCTCTGAGAGGTATCACAGCTGATACTAACAAAGTTCCAATAGAATAAATAAATAAAAAATTAAGCTAGATTTCATGTTGGAAATCCATGCATGGCCAACTAGAAATAGGCCTGAAGGAGGACACTTGTATTACTGCTTGCCGATCTTGCAATATGTATGACTTGGTGGAAGGCACTGAGAGAACTGTGATCTTTAGAATATTCCCGTAAGCAGGTTGCAAAGAGTTAGTGAACAATTCCTGCAAAAAAGAAGGATACTTAATCATCATTTGAAAAAAGTTCTGTTATTATTTTATTCCAAGTTTGTAACTTTTCATAATTTCTCTCTTTCACATATAATTCTAGTGGAAACATGCATTTGTTAATTCACAGAGCATGCACTTAGTTTCTCTGTGTTGTTTAAGGGCTTGAACTGGTGCGTTGATTTGTTCAGAACCAAGGTCTATTGTATACATTCCTTTATATTGGAATTACTGAGTTTCCACAAGGTTTACAAATAAATAAAAAGACTGTGGTATACCTGAATGGTAATGGAGCATGGTAAATATAAGCGTATGTGCATCACTGTCTGAGGATTTTTAAAGAACAAGACTCCCATTGCATGAAATCTTCATCTGAGTATTTCATTAGATGGCTCAATCTAATTCAGAACAGTCTTTAACCTTCTGCTGCATGGACTAAGTGATCAACTAGTTGCAGGATTTCAAACACTTTGCTTAATCATCTCTCATAATGAGTGCTTAATGATGGAAGAGGGAAGAGGAGAGATGTTCATATTCTTTCCATTTCCTCTTTGAAATAGTTTTGACTGAACTTTCCTAAACAACCCTCAGATTAAGTTCCTAATAACTTCTAATTAATATTTTCCACATGAAGCTCTACACATGAAATCTGATGTCTTATTTCTAATACCCAGCAATTACTGCATTCAGTCACAGTTGTTTTATGAACTTGACTTCAGCAGTGTATGTGAGGACTTCTAAATTTTATTTTTGTAGGAGATGCAATAGAAGTGCAAAATACTGTTGTAGAAAATATGAAGATATAAATTGGTGTTAGATGTGCAATGTGTATTCAAACTATTCTTTGCTATGATGGTATGATTAATTTTTAACAGATTTTTGCTGAAGAGTATTAAAGGTTATTCTGAATTAATCACACTGCAAAATCTGTAGAGATAAATCACATGCTGTCTTTCATCATTGCATGTTAAGTTTAAAAAAATGCTTGTTCACATTGGGAAAATGTTTTTAATTTATCTGTAGCAAAGTTGTTTATTGCACAATAATTACTACTTTTTGTGGATTTGACATCTAAAAATAAGTAACTCTGTAAGATAACAGCAAATTTCTTTTTTGAGATTTAAGGAAGAGACAAAGTTATATCTGGATACAAAATAGGTCTTTTCCTCTCAAATTATTCTGTGTGAGTGCAAGAGTTCCCATTATTAATGGGAAAAAACTATGATTTCATGTACTCTGAGTTCTAGCTGTTTCTGATTAATCTCTTATTCTAAAATATATTATACGTACAGGTAGTTGAGGATTACAGTATAATGATATGTCATTTTCCTGGCATACACTCAGCAGTGACGTGCAAAAGCCCTCTAAGCTTGAACCCAGGCTTTTGACATAAAAGATCTAGAAGATTTAATATGTTTGAAAGTGTGAGCTCAAACAAATTGATATTCATAAAATTTGAATGGAGAAGGACTTAGGAGAACTTTCAGCACAGTTAGAAGTTTTAAAGAAATTTCTTTCTACAGTTCAAGTATTAGAAGACTATTGTTGTGACTCAAGGTGGCAAGTTTGATGGTTTTGTGGTGTTTTGAAATACATGGTTTTACAAGATAGTGATATTGTAATTCAGAGACAGTTATAATGAAACAACTGGTTGTTTTTTGGTGGGTTTTTTTTGGCTTTTTGTTTGTTTTTCCGATATTTAGAGAATGCATTAATTCACCAACATAATAAAAATTCTGTATGGAGCTACCAATTAAACTACTACTGAGATGTTTCTAGATGTGTCTGAGAAATATTTTTTTAGGGTTTTTTTTTTTTTTATTTTAAACCTGACTTCCCAGATCTTACCTAAATGCAGTGCTACTTTGAGAGTTCAGGGGTCCACAGTGCTCACTTCAAAAGTAGCATTTATAGGCTATTGTAGGAGGGGTGCCAAACTACTCAAATGCCTCTTTTTCTATTACAAAATGATTACTATTTAAACAGTATTCTTAAGTGTGTGGGTCAGGAGTATCACTATTCATAGCATTCTAGCAGGTGCTCATATTTTTATGTGGTACAGGTACGGTAGTAATTTAATAGATGGCAGACTTTGTAACAAAATTCTTGCTTCAGACTTTGATAAAATAATTTTCCCGCTTGTCAGTTGTGGGAATTTGGGGAATATCATCAATTGTGATCAAGATACTTTAGGAGCTGAGTCAAGTTACTTAAACCTTAGACTAAGACAAATGTGCATTACTTCTTTGTACTATATTCTGTATTGCCACTTCTTTTCTGAAAGTGTGAAATGCATCTGTTAGAAGTCTTGATTGGAGTGTAAGGTGGTATCTTTACAGTTGTGATAGTGGGCTTCCCACTTGTCCCCCTTGCCACAACCTGACCTTTTCCTGCACATCAGCAAGTTGCATGGCAGGATCACCCCTTGAGGTTGACAGATTTCTTGCCACAACAGATCTTTGGTAAGTGACTAATAGCATGCTAAACTTTGAAGCTTCACTAACATGGTATCTTAGAATGATTGTGCGTATATAGTCCTTTGGAAATAAACCATTGACCAAGTCTGGGACTAGGATTGGATCTAAACTTCTCCTCTCTGAGAAGTTTAGAAAGCAAGGGGGTCCTCTCTGAACCATATGACTCAATGGGAGGGCCTTCCTGACGGTTTTATCTGACCCTGTCCTCTATGCAGCAAATAACCAAGTGTACCTTGCCATCAAATCTTGTTAAACCACTGTTGCATTTACCATTGAACTCTGTTAACTCACTGTGTTATATTAATAAAGCATATTGTTGCTTCTCTCTGAGTGAAGTGCATGACCTCATCTGCCACAACAGGCAAGAAAATTTCTGTCTTTTTATATATATTCAGAATTTAAATAACATTTAAAGATATACAACTATATGAGCTCATGCTGAAGTGATTATCCAGCATAGCTTCTGACTATGTTTCAAACTTCCTGTTCTATATAATTCCACCCCAAAGAGAACTTAAGTTTTCTCTTCCCAGGAGTATAAAAACATTACTTGTAGCTTTAAGACCATTTGAACAAGCAATTAAAACTTTCCTGTAATAGTAACCTGTCATCTACATTTTCCAATATTACCAGTCTCTATGATATTTTATGTTGTTGCAACAAACATACCTCATTCACATTTGATATCTTCCCTGATTTTTTCTAGGATTATTAATAATTAATTTTGTAAGAAGCTGTCTCATGTCTCTTGTGCTACCTATAGCAAAGTTTCTGTTCCCACAGCATCACAAGGGATGTCTAGTTCTTCCTGCTTTTATTTCAAATGCAGAACACAGAAAAGCAGTGACTATTTCTGCCTTTATAGTATTATCACTGCACTTACAATGTCCGCACTTCATTGACTTACTTGAAAAATATACTTTCTCAAGTACCTACATGCTTAAATATATTAATTTTTATTTCTTGTTGATTTGATTATGCACATATTCATTTTTGGCTTAAGTAGTAAATTCTTGGGTGGCTTCTAGCTGTGCTGTTTCTGATTGTTATAGATTCACATTTCATGCCACTTCAGATGTAATTTGAGCAATGAGATATGGTTTAATGTCTGTCTTAGAAAACTTAACTAGGTTGCCATTCTTTGTCCAGTTCCATTTTTGTATGCAATATAAACTGAACTGGATCATCCTGATCAATTCTTGAAGTCTAGCGAATAAACATCTGTGTAATTCTTCTGAGATACACATGCACAGGCCCTTAGTATGTGTGGTAGGCTTGGGCGCTATCAGCAGACAGAATGTCCAAATGACACAGTTGCCAAAATTAAATAAATCTCTCAGCATGGAGGAACCTTTTGGGTTTTTTCTCCCTGTTTTGAAGAGGGGAAGTGGATGAGGTCCCCCCTTTTGACCCATAACTAAACTGTTGGATCTTTTCTTGTGGAAAGAGCAATAGATATTCCTTGTAGTAGGGAATTCCTCCTCAAATTTCAAGACTCCTATTCAAGCTATGATAACACTTAAATGTCTTCAAAACAGTTCTCAATCTTTTTTAAATATGAGCAAAACACATTTTTCTCTGTGTTTTGGGAAAGGCTCGTTAAGTGGAAACCTGTACCTGTTGACATTATCTGTCAGAAACAGTGTTGTGAAAACATATCCACAAAATCTACTTCCTAAGAAATAATGTTAATAGTGGGAATGCCTTTAGGTTTAATTAGACTGGTCACTCACTGTAGGCAAATTCAGTTCCAGACAATGAAAATTCCAAGTTTTCAATCAAAGCAGTTTATAACGTGTAGCTAAAGCAGGTCATTTATAAAATTAAATCAGGCAGGTTTAAAAGCAACAGGTTTAAAAAAAAAATAAAAATATTGCTGACTGACTCACATACAGAATTTCTGCTAAATCCGTGACCTTTGAAGTCCTCAATTACTACTAGAACCTGAATTTTCACCTCAAATTTCTTTACTGAGCTTACTTAAGAACTTACAGCAATCCCTCAGCTAAAGGTCACGGTGTTGTGTGGTGTTATCTGGAGTTTTATTATTTCCTCATAAACTATGACATTTATAAAATGTCAGCATCTGAGGAAATCAGGCCTTTATGAACATGGAGGAAGAATAAAACCTGTTCACTTCGGAAATGCCATCAGCGGTGGTTCAGAGTTATAACTGTAATTACAACAAAATACAGCATTCTGTATTGTTTACAGGTAATAGTAATTGTTATCCTGCGTAGACATACATGTTAGTACATTTAGGAACAAAAATTCAGGCATATCGTACTTTGTTTACTGTGACTATGCCATGCTCAGTGACCACAGAAAGCTCTTTCTTGTCAGAACTAACAAAATTTGGCTCCATCATTTTCTTCTCCCTTATCCTAACCCCTAACCTTCTCTGGGGTGATCCACACTTTTTTAGTACTAGTGTTCAGAGAAAAGTAGATCTTTCCCATCCTCAGATAACCCAAAGATTATTTTGGGCAAAAAGAAGGATAGTCATAATGATAGTAAGATAGCAGAAGGTAGTATGTCAGGTAACAAAAAAGGCACGGCAGAGGAGCAAGAGTATCAACATCTCTGGCTGGGGCAAGCTGCTTTCTCCTACTTCCTGCTGTCATCTATTTCTATTGCTGCTGTCTCACCTTGCTGGCTTTTCAGGCTTGATTGCCCATTGACCCTCCCTCTGAAATGACAATTTATGTTTCTGTGAAGTGAAAGAGTTTTCTAATCTCTGTGTGCAGGCATTAAGCTTTAACATGCTGTGATACCAGTGAGGCAATGGGCACTTGAGACCAAACTCACCTGTATAAAGCAATGGAAATTCACTGTCTTCAGTTTTGTTTGTTTGCTTTAATTTAGCAAGGTTGGGATCAGCTCAGATGGCTAACCTGTAACTGGTTTTCCAGCTTTGGCTCAGTTAATTTACACTAATCCTTGATTCTGAGGTCCTCTGATGTCTGATAAATACCTAGTGAAGTGAGAAGCATCCCTATTTTTCCTTTTCGTTTAACAAAACAAAAACCCACAGAAAACTCACCTCACAGTGTATCTATTTTCAGTTAAAACAATAGCAACATAACTAATACTTCAGTTGTATTAATGCAAATTACCATTTCTGTGGACATTCTTGTCTGTTTAGTTCTGGGATCTCTATGTTAATTGTAAGTAAAGTGTTACTTGACATTAAAAGATGAAAAACATCTTTTATCATTTTAGAGCGTTTATCAATTTATCCCTAACTGAGACTTTCTGTTAAATTAAAAATAACAAGTGTAACTAATAAATCTTACTTGTGTGATCATAAGGGAAAAGAATGCTAACCATAACAAGAGAGAGAAAGGAGTGTGAGGAAGTAATCAGTGAAGACAGGGCTTGGAAGGGATGGGATCCATTTCAACAAACATCAGAAATATGAGATGTTTATCTATATTTGCACTTCTTCTCTTGACTCTTTTTATTGTCAGCAGAGATAAACAGGGACAGTGATTTACCCTTTTTCTAAAATTAGTATCTAAATTAGGATGATTTTTTTTTAAAAAAAAATTTGTTCCCAATGTTACTTTGCATTGAGAAGCAGATCCAGGTGTGTGGTTACTATAAAGACACATGGAACAGAAAAAAATAGATTCAGTATCCATTGCCAATGAAAGGCAGCCATATATCCTCAAGGAAACATAGGATTCATTTTCTTCACACCTTGCTAATTCAACAGGTTTGTGGCTGCAATTTGGTGCCACTTAAATTGCACTTTATGGCTTTCATCACTTTGGATTTTTATTTTAGGAAGTGAGATTCTGATCTTATTGTCATCAGTGTAAAATCCATTGCGGTTAATGAGTTGCACAAGTAAGGAAATGGTATATGAGAGATCAGAATTAACTATTAAGAATTTGGTTTAATATCTACTTTCACTATCTCTGCTACAGTGTCATTGTAATGAGACACTGAGAAAAGTATGGATTTTGCTTTGATTCTGATAAGGATGGTGTAGTTATTCATCTTTCCCTAAATACATATTTTTTATTGTTTGAACGTAGTGGATGTACTGGTATGTTTGGTTTTTCATGGTTAACGCTAAATGCACTAGTTCTTTTACTTGTTACAGCATTATCACATTGTATCTATGAACTGATAAGGCAATTTCACCTTCAGAGGAAGCAGGTTTGTAAAGAGTAACGTGGCTTTTGAAAGGAGCATTGATTTTCAGACATTTCCTTACATTAGTAAATTTGTATAGGAGAAGAAATAACTCATTATTGTCAATACAATAACGAGGTTTAGAAACATTTTTCTTAACACAAAAAGTGATCTTTAACCATAGTAGAAACATTCCAATGTTTATTACTAACATCTGTGATCACTCTAGCCTTTTTTGATTAGTAATTAGGTCACATTCTTGAACTTCTAGTTTACAGACCCTCTTTTCATAGGTTATATGTGACTTTGGACCCTATAGATGTTGATTTTGTGTTCTGTAATTGACAGCATACATCATGTAGTATGTTTCTGCTACTTCAGAACTTTTAAAACTGAAAAATAATATCATATTCAGCAAGTCATGATATTTTGAAGAAAAAAACATTAAAGAGGTACTTTATGACCTGGATATGTCATGGATCTGGACCTTTTCATGAATACACAGATATCATTTATATCATCAGATTTAAAGATTCCAGGTTTGATTCCATAAATCACACTAAAAAGACTGGCTCACTGAGTCAGCCCTTGTCAAACATCCTTTGCAATGGTTTTGCTGATTTCCTTGGCACAATGGCATTAGCATGACTTTTAAACAACCCACTGAAAATCAAAGAAATTCTGCATAGAAAGGCAGGCGCTGGGGATCTATAGAGACCTGTATTCTCTCTAGACTGTGGCACATCTGGCTCAGGTTTTCACTTATTTGGTTAGCACTGTGGAAGGAATATGGAAAAGTCCTATAATTTCGTATTTTTCCTCCTTCCCAAAGTAGTAGATCGTACAGCTGTTCTCATGCTGTTACTCTGATGGCGTCGCACCTGAAAATTCTAACAGCGTTATGGTAGTTCTCATACGAAGTGATTGCTGTTGGTGTGAGACCCACTTCTTCTTTCCCTTTTTGCTTACCTTTTGGTTGAAGTTTTTTGTTTTACACCACAGGGCTCAAGAATGTGTGTGCGTAAATTTAAACAACAACCAATGTGCAGCAACTGCCCCTTATAAAAGCATCCCCCAATCAGTTCTAATAGCAATATAAGTAGGAACTACCCATAAGGAATTTGAGTGGGTCCTGATGAAAACTATATAGCTACTGTAGGAGAAACATTGTGGGGGAAGCAGCTGCTGCACTGGGGAGGATGCCCAGAGAGTACACTCACCTGAGGACCCTGTCACTTTCAACTTCCTTTGTGTAACTGAATATATATATCCCTAAGTTGATATTCATCTTGACCCTCCAAATTCCTATTTCTCATGAGGATCTAGGAGAAAGAATCAGAATCAATTAATCAAATCATGTTGTCTCAGAATCTTCCACCCTTATTCTATTTAAGTGAAGCTCGGACTTTAACTGCATCTGTTTGAGTAGCTGCAAAAACTAGTCAGACAGGTATTATTATTTCAAAATGTTTGATAAACATTTTGATCGAATATTATGGCTAGGAGAAGTTTATTTAGAAACAACTGATGAGCAAAACAAAGGAAAATAATTTTGTTTGCTGTAAACTGTTAAAAAAAACCAAGAAATGTACATTGTAACAGCATCTGTAAATGTTTTGCTAAGGTTCCTCAGAATTCAGATTTTGAAATGTTGACCTGGAATTTGAAAGTGTCATTAAAGAGTTGACACGTTATTTAAATAAATTGCATGTCATTATGAAGCCCACTAGAAAAAAAGGGTTAGAAAAATAAAACCTTCATGGCCTCACAAAGGAAGAAATGAATTAATATCAGTTCTGTGCCTCCAGCTGTACAGCCCCTTCATTATGTGGAAAAGAGGGCGGTACACCTGCCATCTGTCAGCACTTTTTCATCTATGTCCCATTCTTGCTCATGCTGCACCACCAGTGAGCTAATACTCATAAACACAGTCTTCTAGTGTTACATTACTATATCCTGCTGCAACAGCAGGAGCTTTTTGAAATCTGTTTTTCCAGCTTCTGAAAAAAATTGAATTAATTTTAGCAACTCCCACACTTGATCAGGTTTCACTGAAGTAATTGACTCTTTGATTCACCTCAAAGCTGCCGAAATCTGATAAAATAGAGAAAATCATCCCAGATAAACACAATGTCATAGAAAGACCTGGAAATGACAACAAAATTAGATTGTAGTAATAAGAATGAACTGTTCTGAAGTAAAAGCTATTTTATGTGCAGAGCCATTTCCTCACGACAAGGAACATGCCAGATAAAGTATGAAGAATCTGAAAGTCAATATAAAGAAAACTGAAGACTTAATACAGATTCCTTCATTTGACTTAGATCAATTATTATTAGATTGTGCAGCACAAAGTCATATTCTTGTATAAATATCTCAGAAATTAATGGGAACCCTGAATCTTTTGATTGAAGAGAATAAATTAACCTGAGGGGGGGGAATAAATTCTTTTGAAAACAGGTCTACCAAGTGTTTTGTATCCTTGTAAGCTTTTTGGTTGTTTGTTTTTAAGAGATCCTAAATAACCTAACTATTTGTAAATGGATATATTCTAGAAATTGTAAGAAAACAGGGCAGATAGAGACCTTCAGAGAACATCAGGGGAATTCTTGTGCTCTAAAGCAGGTTAACACTCCTGGCTGAAGGAGTGTCTAATTTGTTCTTAAAGCTCTTCAGTGATGGAAGCTTCAAAAGCTTCCTGTGTAAATCTAGTTTAATGCTTCATGTGTTTATTTCTCCCTTTTATTGTACTCTCTAGATAAAATGGATGAGAAAAACCTAAGATACGTTCTCATTCTTGTGGTTTTGTTGGTTCCCATAGCTTTACTTAAGTGCCCACAGATTTTCCCATAAGAGAAAACTCAAATGCCACTTGACTGAATACAAAAGAAGATGCAGCTAAGATGATGAAGCATAAAGTTTGTATAAGCTAAATCTCCATATAGTTAGACAATCTAACCAAGGTGCAGCTATATAATTAAAATGGGACTTTGGAAAAGAAAGTGATAGCTGGCAGCTGCCTGAACACTTTCAGTTGACTTACTTTCTCCTATAGCATCATAAGCATGATTTAAGAAAATGAAAACTGAAGTTTGGCTTTAGACATTGTGCAAAGAGAGGACATATATGAAATGTTTTCTGAATTGATTCTCACTGTTCTGCCCTGAAACTTTTGCACAGTCTTCTCCACTCTCCCCAAAAGTAACTTAGGACTATTTTTTAGTTGATTTTCATTAACCAAGAGCATAACTATTCATATACCTGTTTGCATCTTGTTTTCCAGGATGGTACTTGAATCATCCTGGCTGCCTTATTTCTGCCAAGTACTTTTACCACAAGCTCAGAAGAGATGCTGAGGTAGTCAGTCCAGGTCAAGGTAGTCATGGACTTGAACTCTCTTTCTCTCCCCTCTCCTGCCTCATCATTCTTTGTGGCTTACCACAAACCTATGCTTCTGTTCTTTGGGCATAGCCTCTATGACCACAGCCTTGGATTTCTAAAACGGTTTTCAACCTCTTTCTTACCTGTTATATCTATTATTTATTACTATATTAGTAATGTTATTATTGATATTATTATCTAAGTTATTTCAAATCTGCATGATTTTTTTCAATTTTCCTTTTGAAACTTCTCTAATAGAGACAAATAGAGTGCTTCTTTGAGACAGAGAAATCCCTCTTGACTTAATTTCGTGGCTGTAGCACCATGCTGACCTCCTGCATGCTTCATCCTGTAAAGAACACTACCATAACATTGACCACTGCCTCCAGAGCAAAGGAAAAGTAAACAGCTGCGGCAAAACTTGAAACCCAGTGACCTATTGTGAATTCTGTTGAAATTGTTTTAGAACTTGTGATCCTTCTGTCCTTAGATGTTCCGAGAGGGATGCCTTTGATATATAGCGCTGATAAGAGGCTTATTCCATTAAGCTGTAGTGATTCTGGCTTTCATGCATCATTTGACAGAGAAAATGAGAATTTGCAGAAGTAATAGCTAATGTAAAGTATATTAGGTCGCAATGAAGTTAGACAGGTAGGAAATAAAGTTTATGTATTATGTTGTAGAGGAACCTGTACATTTTATTCTATGTGCACAAAAAAGATCTTTTAGGTTTTGTTATTTTTTTTCTCCATAAAAAAATTTAAAAAATGCTAGGATCACTCTTTCTGGAGCAGGATATATCCTCTTAAGAGAGGTTAGGATTTCAATTTCAAATAAAAATTCTTACACGAGTCATAAAGGTTAAATTGAAATTGGAAGAACAGGAAAGCTGTAAGAGGAAGTATGAGGAAAATAAAATGGTAGTTGACTCAAATAATAGTTTTACTAGTTCCATATCCTACCTAATATCTTCAGCCATACACATACAGGCACAACCTTAATGCTTAAATAATGCTTGTGTGACATTTTTCAGGGCTATTTTAAAAACTTGTCAAACTAGTTCTCACCCTGCTTGCTGAAGTGTACCCTGAAGAGGGATTTCTTCACCATACATTTCTGCTTATGAGAGAATGGTAGGAAAGCATTGCAAATGTCAAGAAAGTGCATGCAATTGCATTTTAATTAATGCCTTTCATATCCAAGAAAAGATTGGCAATAGTTAAATAATTTGTTGCACAGCGAGTTGTGAAAGTGACTTGCAGTGACAAAATATATTGCAGCCTATTAAAATATCCAAGCTTTTTGGACACATCATGAGCACTGAGGTGACAGATATTTCATTCCCCCTGCGCTTTAATGCATCCGTAACTTGATGGCACTTGTAAGCAATAATCTGAATTGCCTATCAGAAGAACCATTTTCTATTATTTACAGAAAAGGGAATAAATAACTTAGGATGTCACTATTTCTGTAAGGAAATAAAGCAAGCATGAAAACTTCTATAATGTAGGAAAGTATAAGCGTTATTTTAAATTGTGGTCTTTGCATAGCTATTCATAAGAAGTTGTTTTTCGTGTTAGCAATATGATTATCTTCCACACCTCAGAAAAGAGACATGAAGAAAGAGCGAGCCAAAACCTGCATTCTTTCATACCGTGCCCTTAGAGGAAATTTGGCTTAACAGGATTTCATAAATAGGTCTCAATTATTTTCACTACTGCTGACAGTTTCCTGGAAAACTTACCCACTTTCAACTGCACCACTAAATGATCAAAACCTTTTAAATGTATTTGAAAATGAATTTTTCCCCTCTGCAGACCTACAATGGAGGAAAGAAAAGAAAGGAGGAAAAAAACGAAGTGTGTGTGTGTGTGTATAGTTTTGGTAACTGAGGCATGTTCATCTGGGATGTGTGCAACCCAGGTTCATTTCACTGCTCAATTTGTTTTGAGGAAAGAGTCATTCTTTAGAGAATAGTTTTCGGACTGTGGAGGTAGCATCAAAACAGACAAATTAGAGGACTCTCCTAAATGCACAGGCAAAGCAAACAGCTGACTTGTAAAAAGCATATCCTTCTTTCATCAAAATTTAGTCAGAAACCTCCAACTGATTCTTTTTTTTGGACATACATAAAACAATAGAATACTTTATTACTTCCATAGGACTTTATTTACATCAATCCTAATCATAAAGAATAAATGTATTTATATTAAAGTGTTGGTTTAGGTTTTCCAAAGGTCTTGGTCTTCTGTTCAGAATGACCTGCTTATCCTTTATCTTAGCACACACAGGGGTTGTATCAGATCTCCATTCTCTATCCCCTTTCCACAGTATTTTGTATTTCAGATGGGAAAAGTATGTTTGCTTTCAAACTAAGGAATCTGAAAGTGGTCACAGAATTCTAGTGTTTAAGTCTTTTGTTTATGCTTCCCTTTTTAGATGGCTTGATCATTTGAAGTTAGCAGAGAATGGTGGCATTTTTTTCCCATGGAAACATTTGATCACAAGGGAAATACACAACAAAGTACTGTTCTGAAACCTAATAAAGTCTATATGCAGTATTAATAAATTTTGCTTTCCACTGCTTCTGCTACTAAGTTTGGCTTCCCTTTTACATCCACATTTATGCTACTTCTATGTGATGAAAAAATAACTATGACAGTTCCAAACTATGTTTTATTTATGTACGATTGACTTGCAGTAGTATTCTGAAGTGCAAAACTGCATTATAAATCCAAGTAAAAATGGTGTAAGAACTCAAGGTGTGGTAGCAAATGGAAGAAAATTAGAACTCTGAAAAAAATTATGAATTTCTATATACTTCCTTCTGCACTTGCCTCAAGGAGGTCATTCACATTAAATAATTCAACTACATTTTTTTCAGCTACTACATTATTTACTGTAGCAAAAATCAGTAAGATAAACAGTGAGAGTATAACTGAAGAAGAATGCAAATAATTCCAAAAGTAATAGTTTATCACCCACTTCGTATACTAATTTTAGACCATTACAGGTTCTATTGCTTTCCTAGTTCAGCTATATACATCAAATATGTTGTAACAATTTGTTTTCATAAATTCCAATTTCTTTCGCTCATACAATTTCCTAGTAGCTGTCATAAGATTATCTTTGAACCATTAAAATGTAATCCAGTACTTTGATGAAAAATTTTGAGTATTTAACAAGGAAATACTGGTTTAACTTTGTGTTTGAAAGCCGAGTATTTTTAGTGGCTGAAGTCATCTGGTCATTTGCTTTTCTGTTTATTGTCTTCAGGACAAAAGATTTTGTTTTAGGAGACTATGTTGCTATTTATCTTGATTTCACAGGTTCTTTTTATTTTCTGTGGCACTAAAATATACCTGTTTTTCAGTATTGTGACTGCTTGATGTTTGGCTAGCTTCAGAAGGGTAGAACCCAAGACAGATACCAAGTATAGGAACAACATACAAACGTCATTCAAAAGGCATTGATTGCATAGAATGTAAAACTTAGTATGAATCAAAAATAATCATTACATCATTTCAATGTAATCAGTGTAGTCATCATAACCCATTATTTAATATAGAACACATAGATATTTCTTGGCACAATTTATGCTTAAGTTTATTATGAATGGATTAACTTTATTGGTATATACTTTAAACATCGAGAGCAGAACAAGACAGCAATTTTAAAATACTGCCAAAATATGCACTGAAGAGACTTCATGATAAATTCTAAATCATGTCAGAATTAATTTGTCCACAAGGCTATTTTTTTAAAGATTGCTAACATAAAAGTGGTGTTTAGGTGCCAGATTAAAATGGCAATTTTATTTTTTTCCTTTAAAGGAACATTAAAAAAATCTTATTTTATTGCTTTAGAGTGTTTTAACCCTAGTCTGTACTAGGAAATAATCATTGCCACAGACAATAAGAATGCAAATTCAGTTGGTGAAAACCAGACAGCTTTCCAATAAAACCTGAACTGGACCTACCAGCTTGTTTTATGGAGACTGATAACACATGGATTTTATGACCACTTCATTACATGAGCTGGGTATTGGCCAGCGATAAAAGTTAAAATACGTTCCATTCCATTACGTTCCTGCTATCATTAGTGGTATTATACTACCATCTAGAGGCCCAGGTAAGATTAAGCTACTACAAAGGAACACCTATAGGAATTTTTAAAGTTCTAGTTTGAACTAATTGTATATAACCACCTGTAGCACTTGTAGAGCATTTCAATAGAGCTTATCCATACAAGTGAAAAATATTCACTATTCTGTGCAATCAGAACATGGGCACGAGTGCCAGAAAAGCGATTCCTGTTTATACTTATCATTCAGTCCATTATGATTACCCTGATTTCAGTGCATGCTTGGACTTTTAAAGTTTTTAGCCTAAAGGAGAATTTAAGAAATCTTAATGGAAGAGCTTGTTTCCTCTTGAAATGTAAAGTTAAAATAAAATAAAATCTCCCTTTCCAGAATTTCTTAAACAAATTGAGTCAGGATATTTTGTCTTTAAGAATCATTGTAAGAAGTTGCTGTTTTGAAATACCTTTTGACTACCAAAAATTTTCCCTTTCAGCCCCATTTTGCTGAAAGTTGTCAAGGTCTGACCACACAACTGTCTGAGTACACAATAACAACTTGCTGAATATCTTCTGAACTGTCAGGGTTGAGAGTAAATTCCTGCGGATGTAGCAGAAAGGTGAATGGTTTGACAGTAAGAACATAGCTAGATATTCTCACTCAGGAAATTAAAGGCACTTTTATTTAACCCTGCATTTCATTATGTTAATCTTTTTGTATCTTCTTATTATTTTAGACTTGAAAAGTGATGTAATGTTTTTGAAACTATTATGCCAGAGGACAAACACCCTCACATCTGGATTTGCAGATGCCTTTGGCCAAGTTATATGATTAGCAGTAAGTAGATCACTATTCTGGTATTTCTTTGGAATTGTCTAAATACGAGAATTTAATCTGCGTGGAATTTGTAATATAATTTCCTTGGCAGGATATAATTCTTTATACATGCCCTAAATGAAGGTAATCTACATTTAGGGGGGCTTATCTGTAAAGGTTTAGAAAGAATCAATGACTTGAAAACCTAGGTTGTAAAACCTGTGCCTGGATCAAGTATCTCCTGCTCAGCAATTCTGGGAGCCTCAGTGCTCTGGTGATCAACATCGTCTTGGTCTCCTTGAACTAGAATGTGGCTTTAGATAGTGAAAGTATTCTACCAAATTCCACAGAACTCAGATAGAATAAAGGAAGATTAAAGTGAAATTCAGATATATATGGTTAAAACTTCAAGTTTCAACTAAACTTTAATCTATCCCCATGGCACTTGAAAAATCCCCTGGTGTCTTTTTTCACTGGGGAGTTTTCTCAAGGGCTCTGTGTAGCCCTCTGGACACGCTCATGGCAGTCACTGTTTGGAAAAGGCTGACAGCTTCTATCCACTTGCCTCCAGGTCAGAATATTTGGCTTCATCTTTTGAAGGTCTGATGAGCATGCATTGCTTGTGCCTGATGTATAAGGGTGACATTACAAAAATGTGGCAGCAACCCTAGGAGATGATGGTAGCACTGTATCCAGGAGAGGAGAGAGCTGATTCAGTGCCTTTCCCAGCTGGAGGAGTTCTAGGTTACCTCTCCTGTGTTTTGACTCTCTGTGGTGAGCCCATGTAGGAAAAAGCATGAGACCCACACAGTTACACTGGTGAAGAAACATTCTTGATCCCTGCAATGAACAATCCCTTTGAATTACAGCCAGTGACCGCTGAACAAAAATGTTCAAGCATTTCTATGTGAATGTCTGCTGATTGCAACTTTGAGTATGACCACCCAGCCAATTCCTTATCTGCTGAGTGGTCCATCCATCAAATCTCTGTCTCTACAATTTAGAGATCAGGATGTTCTGTGGGACAGTATCAAACGCTTTGTACTAGTCCTGGTAGATGATGTCAATTGTTCTTCCCTTGTCCACCAATGTTCTAACGCTGTTATAGAAGGCCACCAAATTTGTCAGACACAATTTGCCCTTAGTGAAGCCATGTTGGCTGTTGCCAGTCACCTCCCTATTTAACATGTGCCTTAGCAAAGTTTCCAAGAGGATCTGCTCCATGATCTTGCTGGGCACAGAGGTGAGACTGACTGGCCTATAGTTCCCTGGGTCCTCCTTTTGTTCTATTTTTAAAAGTGAGGGTTATGTTTCTCCTTTTCAAGTTGGTGGGAACTTCACTGGACTGCCACCACTTCTCAGATATAACGGATAGTGGTTTAGCAACTTCAACTGCCAGTTCCCTCAAGATCCAGAGATGCATCTCATCAGGCCCCATGAATCTGTGCACCTTCAGGTTCCTCAGATTGTCTTGAACCTAATCTCCTACAGTGGGCAGTTCCTTATTCTCCCAGTCCCTGCCTTTACATTCTGCAGCTCAGGCAGTGTGGCTAGAGCCCTTGCCAGTGAATTAAAGCTATGTTAATTTTTGCTGTAATGGATCTAACTCATTATTTTAATTAATTAAAAAAATACAAATTAGCCAAACATCTCTAATATATTAAAATCCTTTTACAGTTTATCGTAATTCTTATAAAAATCCAGCCATACACTAAAGTTAATAAAGAAAACTTTCGTTCTTGTGCCCATGATAGATTTAGCTTTAGAATCCAGACACAATTGCAAAAAGTGAAAGATAAATTTCATAAAATAAATTTTATCCTAATGTGTTGTTTCTAATCTGTATCTAAGCTACTTTTTCCTGCATATTGTCTTGATACATTTAAGAGCAAAATTGCATGGATGTGTATGTAGAGTATAAAACAGCTGTCGAATTCATAATGGGACCACCTCTGGATGGAGGATCAGTGAGCAAGCATGTTCTGCAAACAGCTCCCATTAGGCTACTGTTAGCATCAACTGTTTTAAAATATCTCTCTGATGATCCCACATTTTGAATCTACTTCCTCGTGTTCCCACTCCCCTGTTATATACACTACTAAATTCAGATAATACTTGAGCGGTTTGTGTGTATTAAGGTAATATCCTTGCTGTGACCTAGTTTCCCTAATGTTACCAATGCTTAAAATGGTATCTTTAAAATCAAATAAAGATGGATAGAAGGCTCTATATGAGGTATAGTTTTTAAAGAAAATTATAGTGACAGATCCACATATGCAAGTAGGGTTGGGTTTTTTTTATACTAAGAAACTATTGGGAGTTTTATTTGGCACCTTCTGTTTGCAGCAGCTGTTGAAGGCCCAGCCACCTGATGAAGACCTGACCATGGGGAAACAGTTTTAGGTCAAGCAAAGAAATGGGAGAAAGACTAGTACCTGCCACCTCTTTGATCCAAGCATTGTCTGTTCACTAGCTGCCTGAGCCTAAAATATATGGAAAGAATGAAATTTTGCTGTCATTTTCACTATGGTCACAAGATGGCATCATTACAAAACATGTGAGAGTGTTTATAGCTTTAATACAAGCAACTCTGCCTTTAAATCATTACATGAAATGATGTGTCAACTATCTTCTGTGATGTAGTGTATAAATAAAAAAATAATTAATTTGATCTACTAGGGTGGATAGGGCTCTGTCTATAGTCACAATGGCTGACACAATGACTACACAGGTTTCTTAAGCTAAACTCAGAAAAGGGCATAAGTGACTGTAATGGAAACTAGAACGTTTCTGTATTCTGTGTAAAAGCATTGCAAGCTTGCTTTGTTAGAAATAAGGAAAAACTATGCTCGCATTTTTGGACAAGCAGCCAATGTTATAATGATGGGTGGCTTGTCACTGTTGTTAGTGAGTGGGGCAGAGTCACTGGATAAGGAACTATGGTGCAGATGAAACTACCATAAGGGGATTATATAAATGTCTAGAAAACCAGTCTCAGAAACTACCTTGTAGTGATTTCTTATGAACAAGGAATTCTACATTGATCAGGGCTTCACAAGAGGCTGGAATAATGTACTAAAATAATGAGGTTGTGATTAGTAAAGTGGAAATCATCTGAGATAATGAGGAACAAAGGTAACATATTGGCTAAGCTGACCAGCCATGTGGAAGAGGCTCCCAGCATGGAGCAGGCCACAAGCTGTACCTCTAATACCGGATCATTGGATCAACAATCCAATAGTTCCAAAAAGACCAAATGTTTTCGCAGAGTGGACACACAGGGAGAAAGACTGGAGAACACGTGAAGTAATCTTTCTGTTCTACTCCTGCAGTGCTAGGCTTCACCTGAAGTAATGAGACCCCTTTGTGCTTTCAGTGAGATGTCAGTCCATTGGAAAGAACTGAAGAGGAGGAATAAGAATGGTTAGAAGTTCAGAAAACATGTTACAACTGGGGATGGAAGTGAAGTCTGAGCAGGTAAAAGGTATCAGATGCTCTTTACAGATAAAAGAATATTTGTTTCCAGTGCTCCTAGAAGTAATGAAGTGTAGCATGGGAATATCAGCTTGGGTTAGGGAAATAGGCAGAGCAATGAGGCATTAAATAGATGTTTAGGAAGGTTATGTGTTCTAAAACTTAAGTACAGATTAGAAAGGTACAAGCAGACATTTGTCACAATTGACTTGGTTAAAACTGATACTGTTTTGGGGCAACTTGTGGTCCAGAAGCCCTGTTAAGGTCTCTTTGTTCAGTTTTCTATAAATATCTGTACAGAAACAGCTCAACACACTCTCATATTAAAAATGGGTGTTTAAACTTGACATGAAAAACATCTATGATTTTGAGTTCGAGACCTAAGCCTTTGGTTAGGTGGAGCAAGAGCTCAAGGTCACGTTGTGCTGTGAGGTGGCAAACAGCCTTAAATTGGGTGTGAGGTTATGTGTGTTTGTCTGTGTGGCTCCATCATATAGTGTCCCTGTGGCAGTCTGTCACAAATTCTGTGGAAGCAAGCTATACCATTGAACAACTACCTTTCCCAGCCTCATAATTACACAAGTAAATGATTTCTCATCCAAAGTATTTTTTGTGCTCACCTGGTTCTCTTTGTTCTACCTAGATGGATGCTGTTTGCCTCTGCTAAAGAACTATGAAGGCTGTCTTCCTTCAGAACTACTGCTCTGCAGTGTTTAATGACTTTGCTGGTAAGAAAGAGTGTTGTTTTCCTTTCCATTAGAATGGTATTTTCTAAGGGGCCTTTCATAAATTCCCAAAAGATCCCTGCAGATATGAATCAATATACAATATATTTTAATTTAAAAAAAATAACAGATATAATAAAGAATGGAAGGATATACATCATGTGTAAATTAAACTTTTAGTTCCCGTGTCTAATTGCTGGATATGACATAGGAAGATAGCAATATCCAAATAAAAGAAAATATTTTTAGTATTTGAGAGAATTCCTGTTTTTCCTACTCTCATAACCAGGGAAAACAGCTAAATAGCTTATTTCATTAGCCTGGTGCTTATGCTTATGTGAGCAAAAGCACTATAGCATGCTAATGGTGCATGCTTATGCAAATATCCCTTTGTAGAAAGAAGGGCAAGTACAATAAAACATACTTTATTAGGTTGTAGTTTATGTTTACATCTCTGTATTAAAAATGATACTTTCTAGCAAGATCAAATTAAATTTTCTTTTAAAATGAGCTATTATATCTCAAAACACAGAGTGTAGTTGAGGTAGCTTTAACAAAGTAGTCCAACAGGCATTTTCAGAAGCCAGGGTCTCTTCTCCTGTCCTGTCTGTATTCCTGTTTTATCTGAGAGCAGAAACATCTATTCTTAGGTTAGCACTGCTTTGCAGTATACCAGGAAGACTTTTTTTATGTTTCCAATAATTGATAATATCTTGTTAAAGCCATTTGTCAGACTACTGGGTAAATAATATTGTATGATATATATGAAATAGAAATATGAAAATCTAGCAGTGGTTTTGTTTCTAGGTCAAAAATTCAGAGTTCATGTTAATCTTAATTGCCTTCAACTGAAATAATTACGTTGGCCACTTCTAAATAAATGGCATATTTGCTGTCTTTATTTTTTATCAATTTCCATCACCGTTCTGTTGAATTTTACTGCTGTGAAGCAAACCACACCAAATCTGCTGCAGGATTACCAAAATCATCCTCTGTAATCTGCTCCCAAGCACACCCTTGCTTATGTTTCACATAAACATACATACTGTTTCCTTCTTCAGGGTAGTTAACAGGATACAGTCCATTATCTTTGTATGAACTCTTCAAGCCTCAGAACAGGACAGATTTGTTTGATCTGGCCTTATCTGCCTGGAGCTTTTGTTCTATTTTTTTTAAGATGTAACAGCAAATTGAGAAGTTATTTGGTTACTATTACTTGATTAATTTTAGTTTAGTTTCACACAACTATGTGGCATAACACCTGTTTTTGTCATCATTTTGCTTTATTTCTGCAGCAAATAGCTATTCTGTGTTGAGTACCTGGTTTTGACCCTAAAATAAAGCTATAGTGCAATACAGAGGAATGAAGGTATGGGGTGATAATCCAGGAAAAGTGACACCAGTAGTTAATTCCTTATTACTATAAGAATGCAGCATTGGGAGTTCAGTAAAACTGGATTTAGCCACAAAAAAGAGAACAAAGAGGAAATATCCAATATAAACACAACATGCATAGTAAAATGAGATTTCATGTGGAACTGAGAACCAACAAAGAGAGAGGAAAGTGTTTTATTATAAACCACATGGAAATTGGCACTAGTGGATTCTTGGGTAGGGAAAACACTTCCATCAATATCAGAATATTCCTTCTGGTAGAGAACGTGGCGCACTGACAGTTTGCCATAAACCCCTCTCCTCTACCTGCTGATGGAGAAAATATGGCAGCACTGACTCCTAAGACCCCACTAGACAGGCATTAAAAAAGGTGAGAATAACATAAGAAATGAAAGGGGGAGATACTGGGGACTCTTTGTAGAACTATTTCCCCCTGCCCCTTCTCCCCCTCCACTTTGGAAATAATTAAATTAAACTTGTAACCATTTTTTTGATGGGACAGTTTTGTTAGCCTAACAAAAAACTCTTGGATCCACACATGCCATGTTCCCTTTTTGTACCATGATGGATTTTTACATGTAAGTATTGTACTACAGTTGCATAAAAACGTGATCAAATGTTTAGCATCCACATTTCTGTGGGTACTTTAAGAAAAAGTGATATAGCAGCTAGCTAGAGACAAGCAGACCCTGGGATAGCTGTTGCTGTTAAATTCTCCTCTAAGACTATTTTTAAATCCATAGTGCACTTATGTAAAGAAAAAAGAGAATCAAAAATTCTTCAGCTTTTCACATATTCCTGGGTGTTGTTTTGTTTTTTAAAAAAAAAGTTTTACAAATGTTCCAGTGAAAAAAAAAATATTGTTTCCGTGCAGAACTAGCATTTTGATGAGATTAACTCAGTCTAGGTATAATTTAAATCAGATTTCACCGAATGCATTTGAATGAGTTTCTATGTGTAAATGATAGTAGAATTGCCTGAGTTCTCTGGGAGGCCAAAGGGTGCTGATAAAAGAGAGTAGAACTAGCTTTCTCTGGTCCCTGGGGGCCTTTAAGAAAGTTTTTTTTCACCTGTAACCTAAGAATAAATTAGTAGAGCTTGCTTCAAGGACAGAAACTTCAATATCTTTGCTTCCCTTTATAACAACTCAGAGTGCACGTCACTGAGATGCACAAATTAATCATCTGAATATTATAACTTTGAAATGAAATAGAGGTTTCAAAAAAGACAGGTGAAATGGCTATGGATTCTTATCACCAACTAATTAATGTCAAATCTGGGACTTCCTATAGATCAAGCACGATTGGGACTTTCTGCATCTCTGCTGAGCCAGGACTGCAAAGATGGCAAAGCACTGAGCAGTGCCGCTCTCCAGGAGAGGCTGCCTTTATTTTAGGTGGGTACATCTCCTGCTATACTCTCATTTCCCAGCTCATCCTTTTATGTATGTTCAGTCAATTGACTAGAAGTCAACTTAACTAAATTGAAACACAGTATTTAAGATAGTGTGATATGTTTACCAACTGGCAATTTTAAATTAAAGTACCTATCTCAGGCTTTCTGGCTGCCTTTATTTTGCATCTTCAAACACATGTATCATTTTCTCAAAAGATTAGTTTGAATTTTGCCATTTGTGTGACTACCTTGAAAGGACTCGATTTTAAAACTCATTACGTCAAGAAGCTGGGGAAATAAGAAAACATTGCTTGAATGTGAGGGGTTTTTTTGTCTTATTTTTAAATTCTTCCAAAAATCTGGGATGAGACAGGGTAGAATTAGAACCTGATAAGGTAGATTTTCAATCTTGAGTTGGCGATTCTGTATTTTTTAAGTAAATAAGAAAAAAATAACAAACAGGAATGGAAACAAAAAGTACCACATTCATCTCCTTTCTATTTTTCTAATGCCATTTCTGTTTTTCTCTACTCCTTTCTATTCTTCTTCCTTTTTTATTTTAACTAGGCAAAATTCTGCCTTCTTTCAGCTTATCTGATGTAATGTTAAATTCTGAATGTAGTTAAATGCATGTTTATGTGAATAAGCATTGTGTCACTGAGGCAACTTAATGTATGCGGCAGCTTATTCCAGCTTCACTACATGCTTGATTTTAGAAAAATAATCTTCATGAATTCTAACTGTTTAGTTTAATATACGGGAAATTATTGTGGGTAAGAATTTATTTTCAAAGTATGTTTCTTTTTTTTTTCCTGGGAAGAATTTTAATAGAAAAGGGGGATTTTATTTTGAGAGCTTTTTGGCATTTTTAAAAAGCATTTTTAAAAGGCGCAATCAACACAAACTACTTTTTCAGACATATGTCAAAATACAGAGTTTCTAAAGAATTAAAAACATGAGAAGGAAGATTGATAGAGCTAAGCCATTACTCCCTGTGTTCTTAATATTTTAGGTGTGTATGGTACATGTGGGCTGCATTAGTTGAACTACTGACCAGTTTACAATAGCATATGTTTATGGCCTTTTTCTCTCAAACCAAGAACAGCTGGATATTTCCTGAAGGAACTGTGGCCCTTGGAGAGCTCACACTGGAGCAAATTTTCTAAAAAGGAGGAGGAGCAGGGAGGGACTTTAACACCTGACCCCCCTCTACTGCTGGAGGCGGCAGGTAAAGAAGTTAAGCTGAGCCCAAGAAAAGATGGGGGAAAGGTATTGTTTTAATTTTTGGCTTTTTTTCTCAGTATTCAAATCAATTTTAATTAGCAATAAATTAAATTAATTTTCCCCAAGTCTGTTTTGCCCTTGACAGTATCTGGTAGGTGATCTCCCTGTCTTTATCTTGACCCACAAGCTTTTTCATCCAATTTTCTCCCCTTGTGCCTTTGAGGAGGGGGGAAGTGGGTGAGCAGCTGGGTGGCTGTTTGGATATGGGCTAACAGTAGTCCACCACATGTTTGCATTCAGATTAATTAACGTTGTCTAGATTCTGCTTTTGCCAGGAAAGGTTGAGCCAGATGACCCTTAAGGTCCCTTCCAACCTGATATTCTATGATTCTATTTTACCAATATTAAATTATAATTAAGCATAAATTAATGTTATAGTTTACATTTCTAATGCACATTCTAAAACTTTACTTCCATTACCTGGGGAAGGAACACCACATCATGATTGTGCAGTAATAACCCATGAAGCTGAAAAAACCCCAACCAACCACTGAGAATATTCTAATGGATGTGCCATTTCCAGATCCTGATCTTGAATTATATGTAGACAGGTCCTCGTGTTATGTGAACAGTAACCAAATTACAGATTATTCAGTAGCTACTGAAGATAAGGTAGTGGACATTTCACCACTCAATCTGAAGTGCAGAAGCAGTAAAATTGATTGCATTAACAAAGACTTGCCAGCTGTCAGAAGAAAAGACTGTAACTAGACCAGTTCTCTGTTTGCACTTGGAGCCTGCCACACCACTCTATGGTTATGGCAGCAGTGAGGGTTTTAACTTGTGGTGGGAGTAAATACTGAGCTGTTAAAAGGTATATAATCGCCAAAGAAACTAGCTATTGTTCATCAGCCAGCCCAAGCTGACAAAAGGAAAAAAGAAATAGGAAATGATATAGAGAAGTTTTACTATGGTTAGTAACTGGTAGTATGAGTGGTGGTGATTAGTCAAGCCATGTTGTACCTGAATGTTTTAAAGGTTCTACCCGTATGTAGAATTACATTTGGGGTGCCCCAACTTGGCTGGGACACCTCACGCACATGAATAGGTATTTACTTTTTATTCTGTACTTTGCATCCCAACCTCTCTCCTTGCTTGGGCCAGTTGTGAATTTTTGTAACAGTATACAGTCTAAATTTTGTGGAACAAATAGAAAACTATAGTTCATAGAAACTTCAAATGCTTCTTTTTACCTTTATGAAGCAGAAATATTTTCTTTTTAAGCTTCTTGATAGGCCATGGGAGTTTATGCTTGTGTTGAATTGCCATTACTGACAGCATTTTTGCATAAGTAGTGTAGGCAACAATGAAGTATATAATAAAATCATCATTTATATTTTGGATTAACTTCAGAAGATGA
>JAOXJM010000004.1:9090260-9101138 GCA_026413425.1 Tringa solitaria
AACATTACTTGTCAAGATTTTGCTGTTCTGCAGATGGTATATAATCTTCCTAAATTTAAATAATGAACTGAACATTTACTGTTGGCTTTTAACTAGGATTTTCAAAGAAAAGCAGGAATACGGAAAAAAAATTCTTGTTACTAGTATAAATATGAATCAAATTTACAAAACTACTTTGTGGTTGTTCACATGTTATTGTGGCCTGTGTCATTCCTGGAAAATATTTCCTCCTGAATCTTCCTGCAGACAGTCATGTAGTATCTATGAAGAAAGCAGGAATAGTAATTGTCCAGTTGGAGTATGGGATAAAGAGCTTATATTTACATATCTAAGTTGTAAAGATTGACCCTTCTCTCACAATTAAATTGATTTTGTATCAACAGCAAGAATAAGAACTACTGTTGGGTAGGTAGTACACTGCTATTCATGTCAAAAGATGTTTTGACCCTGCATTAAGAATGTGTGTTAAAATGGACAAATAAAAATATCCTTTCCACAGGAAATACCACATTTACCTTCAGTTAGTGGATATTTCAGGGACAAGTCAAATTTAAAAATAATTGTGTTGAAAAATAGAGTAACATTTGTAAAACAGTACATTTTGGATTCTTCAAATGAAAATTGAGTATGGGACCCCCAGTGTTGGTGCTTCTGAAGTAGAAAGCACTAAGCTACAGATCAGACCTACTATGCAGACAAGTAATTTGGGATCTAGAATTTCGTGGTGTTTCAAGGAAAACTAGTACCTATAGTTCTCAGGGCTTCCACACAACATGCTAAAGAGCCAAGGCCATAGAAAGGCAGCCCAGGCAGCTATGGTGCATATATTAAAAAGTGTTACAGAGCTCTTCTCAGTACTTTTAAAAAAAAAAAAAAACCCAAAAAAAAAAACCAAACAACAAAAACCAAACAAACCAACCCTCAACAAACAAAAAAGCAACCCAGCATCAGCCTTGCTGCAGAAGGACTTGAATAAAAATGGCATTTAAAGTCCTAGTTAAACATGCTTCATAAAAATGACTTAAATGTGGCTGACATGCTGCCTTCTGAGCTTTCCATCTGAAAATGGGAATGGGTGATAATAGAACTGATTAAAAACTCGACAAGTTTTTCTCAGGAAAACTAACAAACAAAAAAACCCACAAACCCAAAAAACTGACAAAACAAAAACATTATCATAAATTTAATATTTTTTATGGCACCCTCAGTTCTTAAAAATAAGATAAGCTTGCATAATATTAATGTTTTTATTAATTTAAAGTATTGTAGTAATCATACCGTATCCTGCTGGAGAAAGGCCCAGATGCTTCATTCTGTTTTTCACAAGTTCAGCAAGCTCCTGTCTTTCTGACCTCCTGTAAAGGTTCATTCGCTGCTGGTTTATCTTCTCAGCTGTTTTACCGGAGTGTCTTGGTACTCTTCTGCTCAGCCGTCGGGCCCACTGCATGCTTTTTCGTCGTAACAAGGGATGATCAGACTGATCACTAGATGTTGAATTACGATGATTATTACGATAACTAATCTGTTCTTTGATGTCTTTAGTGTCTTCCCACTCTTCCACACTGATAGAGATTTGAGACTTGAAAGGAAAATGACGAGAGAGATTAAGAGCTTTAATAAATGGAAGCAGATTAAAATGTTCTCTCCTCTTTTCAACAGTGCAGTTGAACATGTGTTTTGGTTGCAGTGGAGCTGAGGTGATTCAGCTGTTCATACTTAGCAAGTGTTCCTGAATTGGGCACCCTTCACTAGACTTTGACTTTTTATGCAAATAGCTCATTTATGATATAAATACATTTCTCGAGTGCAAAAGCAGTTAAATGTTATTTAGTCCCTGACTCCATTTTGATTCTAAGAACAACTCTAGCCTTCTGATACTGCCTTTTCTGAATCCAGGAATCTCTTCTGAATGACTTTTCCACATTCCTCCAAGTCTACAGGTTTTTAGAAATTCAAGTTCTGTAACTGCTTTTTAGATGTATGTTGTGGATTCATTAAGTAATAGTTCAACTTTGGCTGCACTGTTTTCAATACTCTTTTAAAACTACAGGTAGAATGTGCTTGTTACCTGTGCCTCAAATTCCCAGGTGTTTTTAACCTTCCAGAACATAATATCTGGAATGCCTCTGTGTCTGAAAATAGGGACATATATAGCCTTTAGTGTGATTCAGGGCACCTCTTGCAAATGAGGTAACTATTTCTTACTGTAAAGCATAGTGATGTTGCTTTTTCACTCGCACATTAACAAAAAAAAAAAAGCAGACTCAAGGCCCAAAATCTGGCCCTCTGTTGTTGTGTTTCCTTCATGCCACCTAAGTATGACCAATAGTATATGCATACAGCAGTACTGAAATAATGCAAATTGACGGGTTACATATCTGGTCCTAACATACACAAAAAGACATAGAAAATATAAGATTAAACATTTCAAAAGATAACTTCAAAATAGTTTTAATCTCTACTTTACATATAACATAATTTTATCTTCCAGTTTCAAAACTACTTATTATCCTGAGTTATTGTTGTGATCTTTCAAACATGTCTTTTACTGACATTAAAATAGTGAAGCTATCGCTGGTATCAGCGCAGTCACATTAGCAAGTTCTGGTGACTGATTTCATTGTGTTGAGTGTTTAAAATAAACAAATGAAGTATAAAACAAAGATGACAAAGTGGAGCTGGCTCAGTTTGTTTGACTCCCAAAAATCAGAAAGAGTTCACAATAAGCTGGAAGTGATCAGTGTGTAAAGCAAATTTAACTGAAGAGCTACTGAGGTTCTAAAGACCCCTTCCCATTAGTATAAAATCTGAAAGCAAGATTCTGTTGACCTCATCAGTATCGACTATAAACTTTAAGAGGCTCAGCATCCTCTCCCAAGCAGACTCTGTAAGTCCATAAAATAGCATCTGATATGAGTAAGTCTGAGAGTTTGAGAAAGATACTATTTTTTTCCCTTTTGCACAAAATAGCTTTTATCTATGTAAAAAAGACCAAAATACAAATGAACAATTAAACTCAATAATTGAAAAGAACAATGAATAAGCTTATGTTGTAGCTCTTCAAGTAAAATGACATTTTTAATATTTGAGAGTAGGATTTTGCAATAGGCCTCATGCAAAAATTTTTAAGTTAGTGACTCAGCTGATGTTATTTTGGGTAGGACATAGAGGAAAGAACTGAACCCCTGTGCACAGAAATGCTATTTGTATTGTTGTTGTTGTTTGTTATTTTAAATTGTCATTTGGGGTTTGCATGTCTTTTTCAGTATGGATTCAGATAAGCAGAGTACATTCCATATGGTAAGGTGCTACTTATGGATGGGAAGGGTCTATTTGGTGTGAACAAATCTATTGCAAACTGAGTATAAAGGTTGGTCTTGTTTTGCCTTTCTTCCTGTCTGCATTGGTAGCTTTCTTTGTCCAACTCTTGATAAAACAGCCATCTAGACTTGCTGGCAGTAGTATTGGAAAGGCAGGGACCAATGATCCTAATTATTACAGGAGGGTAAGTCACACTTTTTGAGCCAGAGAATAATCAGGAGAGGCCAAGTAAAAGAACAAGTCTTTGATTCTGTAAATTCTTAGCTTGAACTTTCAAAATGCTGGGAGAGGTGAATGGAAATCATAAACGAAGGTGATAAAGTTAAATATTTACTTAAGTTACTATTCAGTTTTTACAATGCCTGTTGAGAAAGGTGTGCAGAATGGTCCTTTCCTGTATGCTGGAGAAAAAAAATAAGTTGTTTAAAGATAAAGCAAAACCAAAGAAACCCAAAACCTCTTTCAAAGGCAGCACAAAAGAAGATAAAAGCCCAGTGCAGAGTACTTCTGTGTGTCCCCCTCTGTTTTAATCAGTCTCAAAATTTCTTTAAAAGTGCTTTTGCAACTATCATTACTTTATGTTGGGGTTTGGTTGCTTTAATTTCTTTTAATTTAATTTCCTTTTTGCATAGCTTGTAAACCTGCTTCATGAGAGGCATAACTGATGACATGGTGTCACTACTACTATATAGTAGTAATTCAACATTGTGTTTCTCATGAAGTGTATTTTTTTTTTTTTTTGAGATTCCTTAAAATAGAAACATGGCAAAATCTTTGGAAAATGGTGTTGATAACAGAGGGATGTTTCGGTTATTGCTAAGCAGTGCTTACACAGTGTAAAGGCCTTTCCCACTTCTCACAGTGCCCTGCTGGTGAATAGGCTGGGGTTGCACAAGAAGCTGGGAAGGAAACACAGCCAGGACAGATGACACCTACTGTCCAAAGGGACATCTCATACTGTGTGGCACTATTTTCAGCAATAAAAGCTGGAGGAAGATGAAGGAATAAGGGTGGACTTGCAAAGTTATGGCCTTTGTCTTCCCAAATATGCATGATGGAGTCCTGCTTTCCTGGAAATGGCTAAACACCTGCCTGCTGATGGGAAGCAGCAAATTCCTTATTTTGCTTTGCTTGCACACACAGCTTTTGCTTTACCTATTAAACTGTCTTTTATCTTATCCTCAAGTTGTCTCACTTTTACACTTCCAATTCTATCCCCCATCCCACTGGGGTAGAGTTGAGCGAGTGGCTGCGTGGTGCTTACTGCCTACCAGGCTTAAACCACGACATCCAGAAACAGGCAGACAATAAGCAAATACTTACTTGTGAAGCCATTTCTTGTGACTGACAAAGGTAGGGGGGAAAGAAAACAAAAGACAATTTAAACAGAAGTGAATCTGAAGAAACAAACATGGACTGTTTAACAGGAACCACAGAAAATCAGCTACACAAGTAGTAAGGAAGACTTTGTATTTTTGTATTTTTTTTTCTTTTTATGAAATAGAAATGGTTTGAGTTAGAGCTGCAGGTCATTGAGAAGCAGGCTAGATTTGCTTGTTATTTAGTAACTAGATCACTGAAAATGTGCTTTTCTGAGAGTGAAGTGATGGCTTCACATTTGCATAGCACAAAAAGGGGGTGTCAAATGCAAAATCATACATATTAATACTGGCATAATACATATTAGTATTGGCATATTTTGTACTTATGACTCAAGTTAACCATTAACTGAGAGTTTCCAGGAGGGTGCAATACAAATTAAGTTTCATATGTCTGTTTAAACTCAAATTGATATACACATTGGAGGATCTCTGAATTGGAAACCTTCAGATTATGGTTAGATGTTCACAATTCCTGAGAAAAATAGCAATGTACATTTCTCTAACCTCCATTTAAAAGATCTTATCCAACAATATTTTGAAGTTGTTTCTGGCTTAATATATTGAAAACCTATAATGATAGCCCATGCTAATACTATTTTATTAGTGTAGTTAATTGAAAATTCATTTAACTTTAAATGAAACATTTTGCAGTAAGATTACAGCTTTCAGCATCTCTATATTTGTAGGTATCTACCCATAAAGATGACAGAATTGGAGCTAGATGTTGCTCTTTTGTATTCTGGCGAAGAGCTAGGTTAAGGAAGATTCTCCTGCCCCTCTCTAGAGGGGGAAGGGTTTCACAAATGCTCACCCACTAAAAAAGAAACTGCTGAAGCACTTAAGTGTGGAAATACCACTGGGGGTCTGCATTCAGAGCCTTTAGCTTTTTACAAGGAGTAACAAATGCTTTTACTTCACTTCATAAATAAATACAGTGCCACTCTTCCACATTAGTCTGACAAACCTGACAATTTGAAAACTGAACTAGATTTCCCTGACTGACCCCCTTCCCCCACTTTTTCCTCTACCTGATTTAACTCAAACTCTTCATGAGATTATCTGTGAAAGCTGGTAGGAAGTAATAGTAGAACTTCTCTCATTTACTGGACAGTGGCTTCCAGGCTGGTTTCAGTGTCTAAATGTTTTAAGAAATTGCTTCTTTGTAAAAGGTAATCAGTAACCAAACTAAATCTGGACCTGGTCTGATCAAGCACTTGAGCAGCTGCATGTGTACGGGCTCCAGCTGTTCCCAATGTTCTGGTAAAATTGTGAGTTTAGAGTTAAGTGGCTGATGGTCCCAAATCTTGTTTTCAGAAAAACATTTGAAAGATCTTTAATTTATCAGTTAAGTTTGCCTCAGAAGATTTATTTGAGTGTGTATGCTTAGCCTCCACTGCCCTGCCAAAAAAAACCATTCATGTAGAGAAGACATGTTACTCTTAGAGATACCCCTGCCCTGTACGGATGCTGTTTACCATTCAGCCTGTATGTTTGAAAGCATGTGAAAATGCAGAAAGGGAAGAAACAGGCCATCAAAATGCACTCTTCACAATATGTTGTATGCTCACAGTTAAACTGTTCCTGATTCCCTTTTTTTGACCTCAAATTAAATAGCCAGCTGTGAATATGAGAATAAAGCAATGCCTTGAAGTTTATCTTATTTATCCTTATTTAATGAATTCTTAAAATCTTGCATATCCTCTGTTTTGTTGAAAGCTATGACAGAGTTTTTTTTTTTTCCTATTCACAGTAATGCTGCCTATAATTTTTGACAGATTATGTTAAGGTGGCTATATTTAAAAAAAAATCTGCTGACGTTATTGAAGTGGCACAGTCCAGCAGCTAAGCTATAAAAGCTACCTGTAGAGGTATTGGTGGTGCACAAAAAGAGACAGTAGTGAACTTGGTGGAATATTGCACAGCCTTTTGTAACCCTTACTTTTAAATTAACTGAATGTTTGTACTTCCTTCAAGATAAATCTTGCAGTTAAGCATTACATGGCTTAATGTTTTATAACATTTTTCTTAAATATGGAAGATAAAACGCAAATTTTCTGTCTTGGAAATCAGTAGCTATGTCTGAGTATTTCAGAAAAAAAGGAGAAAGTTCTTGTTTACTTGCATTGTAGAGCTGTATTTGAGTCATGTTCTAATGAGATGGTAGTATTAATGATCATGTAAACAAATGGCTTATACATGACAGAAATACAAGCTGCACAAACAAAAAAGTGTATGTTAAATAGCCAGAAAAAACTATTTTTGTCGTTCTTTGTATATATATAAAGAAAAGTACACAATTGTATGGCAGACACATGAATATATATATATACACACAAAAAATTACCACCGTTTGGCAGCTAAACTTAGAGAAATCCCATAGTACTTATGATAATATTAATTTATTCTCTTGTTGCTCATTTCTCATTAGAATTTCACATGAATCCTAAAATGCCACTGTTTTTGAGATACACTGCTGCCATTCTTGTCACACGTGATACAGGACCGGGTCAGACAGCCTGTAATGGATAGTCACCACATGCAGGTTCAGACTAGAGCTGACTATCCTACCCTGTCCTACCTGTGCCAGAGCTGCTCTTTGTTTTTAACCAGTCAGTTGTCTACAGGCGAGCACAAGAATGAAAGTCAGTATGTAGACTGGGTCTGGGTATTGATGAAGTCTGAAGCTGAATGTGAGCCCAGAGTTAATGTGACCATATACATGTCAGCAGAGAAAGAACGTCAGTGAGTAACTGGAATTCTGTGCATTTGCAGATATGACATTCACAATATTCTTTAAGTAAGTGGTTCCCATTCTTATGAGGAACAAAGAATTTTGTATAATCTGTAAACAAATCCAAAGAAAAGTGTAGTAAACTGACATACCTCGGATGTTGTAAGCTTTTGTGATTCTGTCCTATAGACTCCAATTGGAATGTCTCCTGTAGAAGAACAAAGTTTCTGATATAGTCTGGCATATGTCCTAATCCACAGATCCTCTTCTGTGATTTTCATCTGAATAAATAATAATAGGAAGGAGAACTTTAACTCTTGAGGACTTATCACTTATTCACTATTCTACTCTTGAAAAAAGTTTAAAACTAAACACTAGCTGATAATGATCATTTTGTAGTATTGCACCTTTGCTCCACAACAAATCTGGAACTTCTGAGTTTGTAAACACTGTTTCTTTTGTTCTATCCCTGTTGCATTGCAGTGCAAATGTTTCAGTCTTATGAAATTAGGTAATTTTAAAACAGGAACAGAAGTAAAAACTCACATAGCATCCTTCATGCAGTGTTTATATCTCATTAAAATATAAAATAATGAACTAAATATTGGCAGCAGTAAGAAACTGGCGATGGATGGACTGAAGAATGCATAAGTACTTTGAATGCAGTTAGATAACTGTTCACTAGGCTGCAGGCTGAATATCTGGGGAGAAGGGAAGGGGGGGAAAGTAATACACTAAGCATAAATGTTATAAGGAAGTCTTAAATTAATCTAAAGTATTTAATTTTCCCTATTACACTAGCTTTGCTTCAAGATACGTGAGCCCCTTTTCAAGGATTCAGTTGTCTTGCATTCACCATAACAAAGCTTAATGAGTGACCAACAAACCCATAATTGTTTTTTATGTAAACAACTTGCTTAAACCATCATTAATAATTTCCTTTTTGAGAACAACATCCTGCAATTTATAGTTCCCAGGAAAGTAACTGGTAAATAATTCAACTTCTGTTCATCTGTTAGCCACCTGGGATGTGATGAGTGCGGGAGGAAAACAGAAAGGTGGAGTTTATTTTTAATAAAAAATACATTTTTATAGTGTTATTTTTGTGTGTGTATATACATAAAATAAATAAACTCTACATTGGAGAATATTGANNNNACATATATAATAACAAGATGACTTTTGAACTTTGACAGCTATACTAAAGCCATTTAATACATCTTAATGTTGTGTGAAATCCAGTTCTGCCGTTTACTGCTTATGTTGGAGATGAGTGTTGTGAAATAGCATTGTGTGTAAGTGCTACCCAGGCTGTACAATATAGGTAGTGCTTCCTGTTTTTTATATACTTAATTTTAAAAATGGTTTGCTGAGCTGCCATTGCTATATTAAATGTACTTTTCTTGTGTTTTCCTATTTTCCTTTGTGCTTTATAGAAGGTATTGTGTTTTCTTGGAGGAGATGTTTTTTGCTATGGAAGTAACTATAAATGGGTATGTTTTCTATCTAATTTTCTTGTCTTCCCTGGTGAAAAAGGGAACAGATGGCCTTTCTTGCACTTATACGAAAGGAAGTGTTTTACAAAGAAAGTAGGTATTTTGCAGACAGCACAGAATCTTCTGTGGTACTATGTAATAATTTATTATTTTTATTTTTTCAATAACTTACAGAACAAAGAAACCCAGATCCTGGTGTCGTATCAAGTCCCAGCAGAAGTCTTGTGATAGAAATCATATAATCTTTTACAAATGACTGCAAGATATTTAATAGGAGAGACAGAAAAGAAAGAAAAATGCTTTAATGAACAGATGAGCAGGTAACCATTAGCATCATGTGTGAATTTCAAAGAAATTGTACATCTGTGCTTACAATCCATCTCTTTATCTTGTAAGAATTTTAATCACTGTAGAAATAGCTATTCTTTCTTTGTGCTGAATCTACTTACATAAAATATTTTTTTTTATTTGGCTCTGTATGTGCATGCAATGTACATACAGGATTCAAAAAGACTAAGACACAATAAGGCACCGTGAAAGCAAAGGTGAATGTAGATGTAAGACCAATGGTGTTAGGTTAGGTGTTAGCATTACTAGGTGTGAAATTATAATAATGAAATCTGTGCAAAAGAAAAGCTGTCATATGTAAGATGGGTCTGAGTTGTTGGTACTACTAAGGTGAGACAGCTATTATTTTAATTCAAACAAGTCATTTGCCTTCACCAATACATCTATTTTTTTTTAAGGGTTGATCTGCCTTATCTGAGGTCAGGCTTGTTGCTCTGCTAACAGAATTATTTTGCTGATTGGTTGAAAGGGAGAAATTAAGGTAAATGTAGAAGTGTAGGCTAAGACTGGGAACAGACACTAGATCTGCTAAAATCGCAGAGTTTTCCTCCTTATGAGTTGGGCTGCTGGAATCAGAGGGCTGTGGGGGTGCTCTGCTAACTGTGGTAGGACTCTTCATTGCCACCTCCTCTTAGGTGTAGGAAGGCAGCATTCAAGGCAGGCTACCAATCCTTGTTGGAACAGAACTTGCAATTAGCTCTTTTTGGTTTAACACAAATATGGAGCTAGCAAATATGTTTTAATAAAGAAATACCATACAAAGGTGTTATATACATCCTTTAGAGTTATAGCATCTGAATTCATTTAAACTCAGAAGCAAGATTAATTTGATATATAGTGATTTAACTGTTTTAATTGTTACATTGGTAATCTTTCAGCTGTGACAGCGTAAATGCCAATGAGCATCTTCTTGAAAAGAACAAAATTTTTTGTAACTTTCACTTATTTGTTACCTTGGCTGCATCATTTATGCTATGGAATTATCATTAGATTAACAGGTATATTTACAAGGATTTGCTAGACAAAGTTTTCATTTTTCAGTCAGTGTCCTAAAGATAATTCAAAGGCTTTTCTTTTGGCCTAAAGCAGGATGCACCAGATGAATACCATTGTTTACCATGTAATTTATTCTGTTCCTTGTATGCATAAGAAAAAGATGTCATACAGAAAAGGATGGGACCATGAAAAAGAGCACAGAGAACTTGCTGTCATAGTATTTTTAACTTGGAATAAGAAATGTAGTTCTAGAAAAACGACAGTTCACCTGAGCAGCAGGAGTTCAAAGAAAGAATAGGTGAAATTTGAGTGAGAATGAGCATGTGGAGGTTTTTGTTGTAAACACTTTCTGGTGAATGGTTTTATTCTGTCAAGTCATAGCATGATTGATCATGCCTAGGAGCGAGTATAAAATATTGCTGGCAGTAGTTGTTGATGATGACAGATCTGTTTCTCTATAGGTGTCTTAATCTACTTTAAAAAAAAATGCCATATGTGATATTGATATTCTGCAACATGATTAAAAACATGTTTTATAAGCAAATGCATTTATTTCTAAAACATCTACAATTTGATAAATGACTTTACATCTGTTGGCTTGTCT
>JAOXJM010000004.1:9105008-9122419 GCA_026413425.1 Tringa solitaria
AGTGGTACATGATGGCAACTTGCCTGACTTTTTTAGTCTTTCTGAAAATGAGGTGCTTAATGCAGAAATAACAATCAACTGTACGTTTGACTGCATTAGATAATTTTTACTTGAGTTTTTAATTGCCTTCCATTTTGCATGAGGGAGTTTCGAAACATCAAATGAACTACAGCACCACCTGTGAAGTGCTCCCTGCAAATGTTAAGATGAAATGAGTGGGAAATATCAACAGCAGGCAGCTTCAACAGCAATGAAGAAAATGTTCTTTCTTTAAGATAATTTATCTACCTCTATTTCAGCATAGCATAGTTTGGAAAGGACGTTAATTAACTGTTTAGTTTCCAACCTGTATTCACAACTACAATAAATTAATAAAGATAGGGAAGAAGTTATAATATTTCTAATGATTTCCAGAACCTTTGCTGGAAAAATGAAGGAGCCAATGTAAAGCAAGACAGAGAACTGAGATAAGAACCCTCACTTCACTGCAATGAAGCAGACAGGCTATAGTCCATGGAGTATTCCAGAAACCACTGCAGACACCACATACTGGGAAAGCTGTTACTATTCTGCTGTTAGTTATAGTACACCAAGGAACTAATTTAGGTTGGAACATAGTCTTGAAAGGCGCTATCCAGGTGTTGGCACACGTTGCCCTGAATAATCCAAATGAAGAGATGCCTCCCACTGCAAACTGCTCCTCTTTGTCTAACGACTTTTATCTAGCTTCCTCACAGTTCTCCATTCTATGTGCTTATCAGAATATTACCTAGATAAGATTGGGCCATCATTCTATTTCGGGCAAAGGTCAACAAATCACAAAAGATCACCCAGGTACTTAGATCTTGTGGTTGAAATGTAAGTATGATACTCAACTGAGTAAAAGATTGACTTCTAATATGAATCCTATTGCATCTAGACAAGTTGAATTTTTGCAGAATTTGATTCTTGTGTAAGAAATTTGGAGCTGCCTGTGAAGATAAGTTTGTATGAAAAGGCAGTTTTCCATTAAATATGTTACAATTAACTATGTGAATGTTATATAGTAAATAGTGACGTATCTGAAAATCCCCAATATCTAAGAAATTTACCCTACAGCTAGGAAATGGAAATTGTATGCTAGTTCTTTGTAACGATACTGATTTTAGCATGAACTTAAATTTCCTAAAATATCTAAGATATCTGAGATGAAGAGGTTGGGAGTCTACATGAGAGAACCCAGCAATAATATCTGCTGGGAAAAAGAGATGACTGGAGTGAAAGATCTCTCTTCTTGAAGACTGGCACAGTGATATTTATTTGTCTTACTCTCATAAACTCAGAAAATGGCCTGAAAGATCATGAAGGTGATACTGTAAGTTTTGTGAACTGCAGAGGTAGATGGTTCAGATCACTAACGAAAGTCTGCGAAAAAGAGGATTGTCCTTGAATTTACCAAGTAAAACAGATGCACAATGTTACTTTGTATGCTCCTAACTAATGTTTCAGCAATAGTATCTTGGACAAGCAAAGTAAATTAAACTTATCTCCATCTGGCCTCCCTGTTCCACAGCTTGAAAACGCCATCACGTGCACTAGAATGTATAGAATATGAATGTTTTATCTAGCATTTAAGTAGTGTCACTAGGACTTATTGTCACTAGGACTGCCCTTTAAAAGAAAATGATTGCTGTTATAAAATGGTTTGCATTGGAAAGGACCTTAAAGATCTAGTTCCAACCCTCCTGCCATGGCCTTCTACTAGACAAGGTTACTCAAAGCCGCATCCAACTGGCCTTGAACACCTCCAGGAATGGGGCATCCACAGCTTCTCTGGGCAACCTGTTCCAGTGTCTCACCACCCTCACAGTAAAGAATTTCTTCCTAATATCTAATCAAAACCTACCTTCTTCAGTTTAAAACCGTTACCCTTTATCCTGTCACTACACTCCCTCATAAAGAGTCCCTCCCCATCTTTCCTGTAGGCCCCCTTTAAGTACTGAAAGGCTGCTGTAAGGTCTCCCCAGGGCCTCCTCTTTTCCAGGCTGAACAACCAGAAATCTCAGCCTATCTTCATAGGTGCTCCAGCCCTCTGTTCTCAAACTGTCACAGTAAGGCAAACACCATACAGATACGTGGAATACAGAATATGTAATTATAGTGCCCATAAATAATGTGTAATTACAGTGCCTTTAAAGTGAATTGGGGAAAAAAAAATTGCATTAAGTTGTGTCTAGTCAATTAAAATATTTTCCACATTAACTGCCTGTGGCAGCCTCTTGGAAAATCATATTAACTCTGAATATTCTGTTATCCAAAAATATTCTATTTTCCTTGAGCAAATTCTGTGTTCACCTCTTTCCAGAGGGCTGGTGGGTTAACATTATATTGCAAAGTGATGGAACTCAAATCTAACTTCGTTCTTAAATGAGGGTAGAATTTGAAAAAATTAATCTTTTACATTAGGTCTGCAACCATAAAATAATTTCACTGTTTCCCCTTGCTTTGAAAGCATTGTTACAAAATCAGAAAAAGTGTTAAAATTATAAAATTTAAATTGGGGATGGAGGGAGGCAAATCATCTTACCTTTTCTAATTTGGATAGAGCAAGAGAATAGCAGTCTTTGGCTCTGAACTGCATGAATCTCATATTGGCTGGGTGAGTTAGTTCTGTAATAATGCTTAGGCTTGAGAACAACCTGTATTTTAAAAGAATGTAACAGTTATACCTCTAATTATAACAATTCACAAATGTAAGGCTCTACATAATGCTATAGCTTGTGCTTTTGACCATGTTTTTAATGAAGTGCCTGAAACCTGTGGTGGTTTTTGGCACAATGAAATGCTGGTATAAAAGCAGAGGAAACTACAAAAATTCTCTGTAGAATTCACAAAGCAGCAAACATACATTCAGATGCTGAGCTCATAAAACATTTTAATGCTAGAAAGGAACCACTTAATTTCAGTAACAGAGAATTTATGTAATAATTTATAAAATGACACAAATCTGTAGAAAACAATAAAAAATGCAAAACTGTATAGCCTGTGCTTAGTATCTGGTTGCATGTAAACTACCATTTTATTAGAACTGGCTTATGTACTGTTTCCATTTGATTTTTTTTTTATTTTTTTTTAGTTCTATTTGTATTTTCTGTGTCCATAGACTGAACAACATAGATGAAAATAGACACTTCTTGGAAGTTGCTGAGAAAATCAGAGAATCATAGAATTGTATGTTTATGTATACTTATGTTCTCACTTTGAAATACTTAAATACACAAAATATTTATAAGTTAACACTAATTCAGGCTTCCATTAACAAAAATAGTGAATAAAGTTTAACTCTGGCTGAATTACACAGATTTTCATGAAGCAGACTAAAGAGTTCCTCCCCAGCCCTCAGGGCTCTAAGAACTAGAAAGAAATTTGTAGTTTATGCTATGCGAATGCTAAGCAACTTGGAATATTTGAGAATTCCCTCTACAGATTAGTGTCAGAAGATGAGATGTGCATTTGTAATGCTCTGCTGACCCTGAAATTACTTATCTACATGTAACAATAGATAATTGTAGTACTAATGACATCATTGTGTGTTCTTTCATTCAGATAAAAATTAAAGTGGTGTTCTTGAAAGCTGACTTTAGTAAGTTAGTGTGTAATGGAATCCAGTGTACCTTTTTGCAAGTCTTTAGTCTCTTTCCCTCACTTTTGTAAGGAGGAGCTTCACTGAAAGGGCAATTCAAGCAGAGACTAAGTGTGGCAAAATGTATGTCAGAACTATCTGCCAGTACACGTTAAGGTCATGTTACTGCAATACAGTTTCCATGTTCTGAACATATGATCATGATGATGGTAGACTGGCTAGCCATTGTTATGTTAGCAGTTACTATGTCCCTGTCAATAATCAAGTATTAAATGTCATTATGTAAGGAAAAATGGACCTGGAAAACTGGGTGAGAATATGAATCACTTAACAATGACTATTTGTGTGCACTGTAGTTCGAAAGGCATTGTCCATGCTCAGGAATTTCTGTACCTTTTTAGCTCTTACAGTCAGACTTTGATACAAACTCTAAGTGGTGCAGTATTGTTACACAAAGCCTACTTATGTCCTACTAAAGAGTAAGCGGTTAAAGAATGGAGTCTACACACATATATTAAATACAATATAATCAGACCCTCGAGATACAAATGTGGTACATCTTCATTTGTATGCTGTGTGTTATAAAAACCTGTGAAGTGCTCATGAAAATTGAAAAAATCCTGGTAATATCACACTTATAGGTATGAACTTTTATTTATTAAGTAGCTTAACAAACGTGTTAAAGATCCGAGAAAGGAGAATAAATTTCCTCTGCATTAATTCTGTGTCATGTAGCATAGAATTACTTAAGCTTCTGCTGGCTGGAAATTTTCTTGTATTGCTGTATTAAAAAATAGGCATTCATATTTGAAACTTACAATATAACATTAAGAACTAAGAGTAGCAGCAATTAAAAGCTGATGATAAAATATACAGAACTGCAGGTTACTAGGTTTCTGTTAAAGATGGGGCTAGTTTATCACAAAGATACGAAAACTGATTTATTTTAGGAAATCAGTTTCAAATCTGGTATTTGCAAAATTTGTATTGTACTTATGAGTTGTCTTTTAGTGGAAATAGGGGAAATGACTTTCCAGGTAGTCAGGGCCAGGTTGCCTCTTGCCCTGGGTGTGAGTCACACTGCCTGCAAGCTTTCAGCACCAGAGCAGGCTGCTTCTGTGCAGAGATCCCACTTTCTGTCCCATTCTGGTAAAAAAAGGACTGCGTGGGGTGGGAAAAAAAACCTAATCGTCCTGAAGAAAGACATGGGCTGCTGTTGAACTGGTATTTGGGAATCAGACAAGCAAAAGATACATTTAGTTCTTTCCTGAACCAAAAAGATAAACCAAGAAAACAATGTAACAACTCATGTTTATTTGAAAATTGCTGCTTACTACTAGGTATCAGCCAAACTATTGACTTATTAGTAGTACTGCTGTCAATATGCTTCTTGCAGTATTTGTAACATAGCCCCCAAGATGTTAGCTAACAAAAACTTAAGAGCAGGGCCTCCCAAACACCAGCATTTAAACCCATTAGTTAATAGAAAGCAAGAGTAAATCTAAATGCTCCTTCTAGTACAGACCTACTGTCTGAGGAAACCCACTATTTTTCTGAGGTGGGCTTCTAGCTGTCAATAGGGACTCAATCGTTGGTTTCATATTTCTCTAGGACATCTCTAGGACACAGTCCAAAACTAGTAATTTCTCCTTGTACTTTTAAACTATACTAACTTCTTCTTTCTCATCCAAAGGATTAAATATTTCCTTTCTTAATCAGTGTGAGCATTTGAGTCACGCTTCTTTACTCCTTTTAACTATAATTAAGTCAGACAAGCTCGTGTTGGATCGCAGTTTTAGTTGGTAGGGAACAGTTTCTAGCCTTAAAGGTGCTAATAACCCTGCCAATGTATCTGCTTCTAATGTGTGTGGAGGACAGACATGCTCTTCTGGCAAAGCAAGATTATTAAATCAGGGAATAATATCAGAAGAGGTATATGAGAACTAGCAACCTAGGCCAAGGAGTACTACAGAACATTTACATCACCTTTTCAGGCCTGACCACAACCCTTAATGAGGTCAAATGATCTGAGTCAACCAAATCAGTGAGGTTTAGATTAGCCTGTATCTTCTGAATGATTTCACTTGGTGAGAATTAAATGGAATCTTCTTCATTGACATGGTATCTTTGAGAACAGCATATATTAGCAGAACTCCAGTAGTTTAAGATCCTTCTTTAACACTACAGTTTGTGTTAAGAGCTGTTGTTCTCCACCATATCCAGCCTCTTTATTAGTTTCTGGTATTATTAGCTGTTATTAAGTAATGAAAAACCTTTAAAGATATTTTTAAAATTAATTTACAAAACTATTAATGCAGTTTACTCTGTAGAACAGGAAACTGCCACTACCTTATGACTCTTCCCAGAGCTTACTTATTTCTACAACTTTTACTTAATATAAAAATGAAATGAAATTATTGTATGTGTTCTAGAGAAAAGAATTAGAAAAAAATTGTACAACACACTACTTGCGAAAGTTTACAAAGTTTTCTGAAAAAATATTGATCTGTCTTAAACCAAGATATTTATTCTGATTTCTTTTGGTTTTTGTAAAAAGTATCATGTCTTAATATTAAACTGAACCAGATACATAGTTCATACATGAGTTAAAGTTGCCATCTAGTTGTAAGCATCATGCAAGACAACTGAATAATTATAAGTTCTAGTTGGATACCTATGGTACATTGGGTACTGATATGATCTTTTTCTCTTTTTTTTGTAGTCTTTTAAAAAGTAGAACTACGTAAAAACAACACAACTACTGGAAAAATCAATTACTTTGTAAGTTCTATTTTTTTATTCAACTCATTTTTCTGTTTTACTTTGGGGGGTAAAATGTACTTCTGAAAAATTTAACTGATGTATGTCAAAACTTCAGTGAGATACCCTAGCACAATATGGTCAAGAGGAGACTTGGATGATGCACAGATTAAGTTCAAGTACAGTTTCTAAATTAAATTTAGGTGTGAATATGAAACACACACCTGTGCTAGTACTGGGTATAAATTCAAAAACTCAAAGTTTGAAAAAGGTAGAACAAAAATTTCTTCTACAATGTAACTTTGGCTTCTTTTGAGCACATGCAGAAATGCTATGAGCATTTAACTGCATTCTCATACATGGTTGAATTAAAAAAAATATCTCCATTGAAATACTAGTGTTCTAATGAGCTTGGTTTTCTAAAACACTGGCAGATTCAAAAGACTTTTGCTATGCACCTCTCTCCAGTCTTATGTGGAAGGCCTGATAGAAAAAGGCAGCAATATTGAATGATACTGAATCTTCTAGGGAAGGAATTAATTTTGTCCAGGTCTTATTAGAATGAACAGCAGAAGTGCAAGCCTTAATGCATCAGTCTTACTTGACTTTGTAGTGTGTTTTGTTTTGTTTGGGATTTTTTTTAAAGCAAATAAGAAATTTTTTCACAGTTTAAAAGGACATGTGTCTTTTAGTACTCTTTGAATCAAGGTATTTAACACAAAGTGGGGCTTTAAATCAGGAGAGGTTCTCAACCAGGAAGTGTTTAGCTCTGTACCACAGTACTGCTTTCTCAGCCTCTTTACTACACTGATATTTTTTTCACTCTGTATTCAGTTTTTCCTTCATGGCTCCTAGAATAATGTTGTCATACATAATTTTGCATACATGTGCCTGAAAACCTAATTTTTGTTCAAAACTAAAGATTTGAAATGTGAACACTTACTACTAACTTCATAGTGATGCATTGCTTACTTTTTAGGATTAGAAGGATTTGCTTTCCATACTGGCTTTAGCATTCCTGTGAAAGACTGTTGCAATCAGGAAAAATTTCTTTTCTCAACTACCTTTGGTCCTAAGTCTTCAAAAGTAGCTTTCTTTTCCTTCCTGTAAACCTGACAGTTGACTTTTAAAATGATCATGCAGTTTTGGGATGCATAGAATTTCATCTGAGATTTCAGGAGAATACCTCACGATTCCAAGTGGATTGCTAAGCAAGGTGGGAAAAAGTTTCCCCGCAAATTCATAAAAGGTAAAACTTAAGTAGAAGAAGGAAAAAAAAATAATCTTTTATCTGAGTATAAAAGGCATTAAGTATTTCATAATTAATGAGGAGGTATAGACAGATTGCAAATATGCCTTACCTAAAGAGTGTTTGAACATTTACAATAGTCTTAGCATCTGCCATGTAGTCTTCCTCGGCACTCATTGTACTTTCTTTGTCAACCACCACCATATTAGCTGCAAAGGTGACCCCACATCTTAATAAGTCATCTAGGCTTTTGTGAAGAGAAAGAGGGAGAAAAAAACAAGCAACTTAAATATGGAACACTTAAAAGATTAGGGATGATTGGAATTTGCAGATCACAGGGTGAGTTCCTGTTTCCCTTCATGTACATACCATAATGTCTAATATATTCTACATCAAGTATATAATCTCAATTAATTGATAGAATAGAATATGAATAATTGTTTTCCTTGAAGTCATACAGAATGCACTTCAGTAGGTTGTTACAGTCCCTCTCCTTTTGCTAAAATGATAAATTTATTTCAACTTTTTAAAATAAGCCTTTAATGTTTACTTGGAAAGACAGGATGTCCTTATATGCTGCAACAACTTGCTTCATTGTAGTTACTTTCGGCAATAAAAAGACCCAAATAAATGCTTTAGGTTGCTCTTCCCCACAATTATATTTCAGTTTCAAAATGCTAATAAATATTCTACCAGGACATCCAATACATTACTTTTTTAGATTAATCTATGAGTTGGGAGTGTTCTCATAATGCTTTTAGGAGAAGCTGTACATCAGTAAAACACTGCACTCTGGTGGACAGCATTTCCTGTGAAGCCTGACCACAGAGAACAGAGAACTGAGTTACAGTTCTCATCATGCTTCTTATAGCTTTGTTTCCAACATGAAGCACGTTTTGGTTGTTTTAACTAAACACAGAAACAAATTTTCCACAGAAACAAATCACTTTTCAAAAAGTTTAGAAAGGGCTTTCCTGTAATGATAAAGGCTGCTAGGAACCTAGCAATTTTTAAGTGAAAATAAGAAGAAAGGGTGAACTTCATGGTTTCCAAGGGAGATTGGAAAACTAAATTTTTGCATTCTTTGTCATTAAAATTGCTTCTCATTTTGCAATCTATAATATTAAGTCTTAAGTATCCTGATACAGTTTTTCTTTTCAGAAATGACTTTTTCAGGGTCCTAAGTTGACGTAACCTATTATAAATTCTTTTTGAAATTTTAGGTAAGCAAACCTGTACAAATTTGTGGTTATTTGTTTTACATCTTATACATGTTCTTCCAAAACAAATACATAATATAATTCTTTCTGAAACTCTGCAATATCACCAGTCGTTGACTACAGCAAAAGAAAGGCTGTACTTTGCATGATCTATACTAGCAATTTCAGTGCAGAAGTAGAACTCTGAGTAATTTTTATTTCCACGTGTTCAGTCTTTCAATTGATCTTCGAAAATAGTAGCATATTCTGAAATGGTCAGATTTTCTGCATTTCAACATTTCACAAGCTCAACAGCTATTCTTACTTTAGCAGTTACATACAGCTAATTTGTTGAGAATTTAAAAAATACTAATTTAGAAGTATTGTAATTCTAGTTCTCAGTTCTAGTGACAAGTTTCTTAATACTGAAAAGATTTCTTCAGAACTGAAATCTCTTCAGTTACAGATCTCAAATGATTTATACCTGAAGTCTGTAGAACAGATATTTACTACTTGAGGACACAATTTGACAAAGTTCATCCCAACTATGAATTTTGGTAAAGCTATTTTTCTGCAGGCCATCCACTTCTAACAAAAACAAGTGGTTAATGAGAATAATTTTTTGGTGGTTTTCTTTCTAAGATGATGACATTTCACACCAGGTGACCAAATGACAAATGTTAGGTACTTAAAGGTAGTAGGGAATTGTGTAGTTGGGAATTTATTCTATACCATTAAATAAGAAAGGAAACTGTATATTTGACATTGTAGTTCTTAGCTAAAGATGATCAACTTCTATTAATTGTACAGGATTTGAGAACATGTTTAGGAAAATATAGGGAATAAGTATGAATTATATTTTTTTAAAGTATTGCTATTGATGGAAAGATGTCAGATGTCAAAAAAACCCCCACCCTATGAAATACAATTGGTTATTGCACCAGGAATTAAAGCAATTGTATGGTCATAAAAGAGGCAGAAGTTCATGCTAGTATTCCTGTAAACTGTAGAATTCTGTCTAATCACTTATTTCAAAGGCCACACACTTTTTTATTTTTAATGCATTCAGTTCTAAAAACAACAAAAAATCTTTAGGGAGGGATTTGGTGATTTTCTTTTTGAAATAAACTTGGCAAATTTAATTGAGGTTTCATTTTTCATGATAAAAACAAGTTAACTATTTGGGTTATTAATTACTTTGGACACTTTGAGACAATTCAATTATTCTGTTGATACGAATTCTTTTTATAATTGTTGTGGAATTAAAAGCTAAGAAAGTTGTAGATATTAACAACCCAAGACGCTTTTTTGGTCTAGAGGAAGAAATGTAGAAAATGAAAAACATTTCTGTAGATTCTTTGCAAATCTCATGACTGTGGTATCAGCAAGGTAAATCTGTAACTGTATCACTACTATAAGTAGTTTTAAAGCCCTTGTTACAACAGGTTGAGATGGAGAAACGTTGGATCTTGAGAATTCTCATTGAATACTGGATTCTGTTAATTCAGGACAGGAGATAAATTTTTGATTTCTAGCTGGGGAATGAGTATTATGGGTTTGTAGCCCCAACTCAGTTTAGGTATGAAGTGAAGCAAACCATTTTCTTCTTTAAATTGGCACTCAACACACAGGAGTTTGCTAAAATGCTAATGAGCCCTTGCTCTTATCTTGTTTCTGCCTGATTTTTACATTAAATCTATGTTGCTAAACCTAGACATGCAAATACATACGAGCAGAGGTGAAGACAGAAATGTAGGAGTAGGTGATATTTTAAGTAGCAGAAGATGAAGACTGTTGGACGCATTTGAGATTGTCTACATTCTGTTGCTATCTTTACAAAACCCTAGTCAGTAAACCCAAACAAATTGTAACCAATTATAGAATGACACTAGAATCAGGGCTATAATCTGGCAATTTGTAGAAACATATTAATCACCTAATTAAGTCTTAATCATATGTTGTTGAAGATATTGACCTGTGTTCCATGACACAATTTTCACTAATGATATCCTTTATAAGGCAGAAAATTGAAATCCCAAATTATAGCACACAGACACAAACCATGCATGCAAAAAGATCATCTTCAAATACAACACACACTTAAACATGCAATGACGATACACACAACAAACCACTGAGCACTACAATGTTAAGTTTTCTAACAGTTATTTCACCTACTTGTCGATAGAGCCCACCATGTAGTAAACCATTGGAAACCAACAGATTGCATCCAGAAAATGCATATCTGGCCTAAGCAGCAGATGGGATTACAAAATGAAACACAATATCACAACAGCAGCATCTCTTCTAAATTTCAAATTAATTTCAATAAACTGGTAGCTTTTTAAAAAAAACAAAACTTTTTTTAACTTTGGCAGTATATCACTTTAAACAGGAAATAGGTTTGCAGAAAGCTGTGAATCAACAGTTTGCTGTGATCATAAAGGATGATCAGAATTAACATGCTGATATTAATAAATGCAACTCTTAAATCAGAAATGTTATGGCACAGTAGAATTCCAAATATAAGAAAGAATGACTGATGTCAAAGACACACTACCAAGTTATACGCCAATGCATGACTCAGGAGTATTTAAACAGTCAGAATTTTTAAGTTAAATGTGAAGTGGGAACCCAATCATCATTTGGGTTTTGTGCTAACAGCTCCATTCAAGTCAATCAGAGAATCATAGATGAAACCTTATTTTTAAAATTGAATGTAAAACTAAGATACTGTATTTTATTGCATTATTTCTTTAATAATAAATTTTACTGTATTTCTTCTTACGTGCAAAGAAACATTGGAAATGTTAAAATATATGTGATGTGCAAATATCAGAATAAGCATACTGTAATAAATTGCCTTGATAAATAAAGAAAATAGTAATATAACAGCATGGCATAGATATGTTCAACAAAGGTATCCTAAGTCCAATGAAGTAAATTACAAAATTCCAATTGACTTGAATGGCAGCCTGAATTCCACCTCCTGCATGTATGGAAAGCATGCTGGCTTTTCAGCTAGCTTCTGTAGTCCCATGAATGTTGGCCTTTCAGAGGAGTCACTGCAAATGATGTGTAGAGAGAGACAACACTAAGGGTATTAGTTTAATTAGCAACAATAGCTTTTACTTTATGCTAAAAAAAGTGGGTTTAGCCATAAAATGTCACAACAGCATTAAAGTATGTGAAATCAGGCACTACGCTGGAAAATAAAACGAGCACTAGAGGGCACTGTATGTTTACATCTTTAAAAGTCACAAATCAGAAGTTCTTTATCCTAATTTAGGCTTTTACCAATTTGTGTAATTCACTTCATGCCACAATATGTACATAAAAAAGCTTCCGTTTTGCAAACACAGGCTTATACAGCTTCACTAAAGAGCTGTCTGAGGCAAAAGTGGGACACTTCACAGCAGGCCTTTGTATAATAAATCGCTTAAACTAGAGCATATGTAAGCAAAGGGAAGTGCCAGCCTGCAATCAGAACCTATAAGAAATTTCTGCTGCTGTCATTTCTTTGAGTCATATTTTGATCTAATTTTCTGTATATGGCTATCTTCCATTTTGTGTCTTCCAAGTTGGGATTTTTTAAGTACTTGAGCAGTACCAAAGTGTTGCAAAAAAAACCCAACAAAAACCCAAACCCAAAAGTCTCTTTCATTCGTTGTCAGATTCTAAATGAATCAGTCTTGCCAGAGAAGAATTTCTCTTAAATTTTGAACAGGTAATGCAAGAAAGGCTAACAATTCCAGTGATCTCCAGACAGATGTAGTAACAACAATACTGCAGGTTTTAATTTTCCTCCATGACTTCATATAATTGTAGACAAAGTTGGGGGCGCGGAGTAGAGGTTGTCCTACTGGCTTAAAGAACTGTTTGTCTTAGAGTCTAAAATTAAGTTCTGTTAAGTAGGTTAGTGTTGTCTGCACTGCTGTCATGTAGCTGTGACACTGTTATACAGTTTGCTTTTTACAGCGTTTATGAAGTTATTTAATTTCAGCAGTAATATTCACATTATTTTGGATATTTTTAAGAAATACTTAGCTGAAACACTGGCCATGAAGAATAAGGAGATTTAAATTTACTATGGCCATTTACAGTCAGTAAAAAGTCAATTTTGTATATGACAGTAAACATAGGGTATTATTTTTTGTCACCAACTTTTCTCAAAGATAAATGTGCCATAATGTTTTTGATTTTAAGTTGGCCATGTGAAGAGTGATCATCTATTGAAGTAATGGTAAAATGAGTTTAAAATGTATCACAAAAAACCCACAAATCTACTTACGGGTTATCCAGAAGTAATACAATGGGATTTAGTTCTTTCTTTGGTCGGTAATAAGCTCTGAGTGGAACAATAAAGTTATATAAGCCATTTCCAGCAGTTTCTGCTGCAACTATAATCAATTTATTTTTGAATCCATAGGCTTTGGCATCTTCATAGTAGTTATGTTGGCATCCCTAAAATCAAAATAAGAAACAAGTTCAGTGGATGTGAATAAAGAGATTTAGCTGTGACATTAAAGGGTTTTACCATTGGAAATAGAGAATTGTATCGGATGACCTGATATAGACCTGATCAGACATAAAAAAAAGCTTGGTGACGAAAAGGATGAGAAACCATATTATAGCTTAGTAAGCACTGAACAAACTCATCTGAACTCGTTCTGGTAGAAACCAGAATTTAACTCTGTTCAGATGCAAATGAGAATGCCGTGGTATCCAGTAACAGAAACCCCCTTTACCTTATCTAGTCTAAGACAACAGAAGGGTACTTTTTCATGCAGAAGATGACAAAATGTGGGAGAGCTTCCGATATATGGAGAGTAAGGAGGATAGCCTTTGGCATACCTAGGAGAATAGAACAAACACTTTTCAGTATAGCAAATTACTGAAATGTAGTTATCTATACAACTATTTTTATGGGATGTTTATACCTATGTCCAAGTTTTGCAGTTATCTGTAGACTAGCAGAGTCCAGTACATGAAATGAATTATGTTTAATAAGGATTAAAGGAATATATTTTGTAACTTCGACCATGTAATTCCATACAATTTAGTGGAAGCCAGTGCTTTTGTGGACAAAAGGAATTTTGTTGGGTTCTTTTTTTGTATAGGCCTCTTTGAAAAAGGATTATAGAGTGCTGTCCTAGTCTTTTGAATGCAGGTACTGGGAAATTAGAAGGAAAAAAGGGAAGGAAAGAAGATAGAAATAATTGTCATACTTGTGCTCTTCCTTCTCCCTTTTTCTTTCAAACACTTATCAAGAATGAATGAGGTCATCACCTTCTTGCTTTAATAACATACTTTCAACATGGTTGGAATAAATTTTAAATGGCAAATCCACTTGTGGATAAGATGAAATTTCTAATTCAACTTAGTTTTTAATATGAGGCCTGGTTTTTCTGTCTGTAGATCTAAGTTTTTCAGTCTGTAGATCTAAGATGACTTGTTCTATTATTTTTTTAATTGAAGTTTTATGATCTTCCCTGGGGCTTCTCATGCTTGCCACTGTTGGAGATGGGAAACTGTGCTAGTTGAGCCACTGGAATAATTGTGTGTTTCAGTTTTAATGTCCTTGTCAGTAATTCCAGTAAATATAACTGCTTATCTGCATGGCAGTTACAGGATTGAATCTTCTGGTTTTATTTGAGTAATGCATCATTACTTTCAGGAACATGCGAACAAGCATTTTAAATTAGATGTAGTAATTTTGTTTCATATTGCTTTTTTTGTCATTCCAACGTTTTGAAGTCATACACCTGGTCCCAGCATTCAATAAGCCTGTTGAATGATCTGATTATCACTGCATTCTTGGGACAGAAGTACTTATCTGTTTACAAATTAATTGAGTCCTGTCTTTATAACTAAAGAATGTAAGAAAAACTGTAATAAAAATGTAACTAAATAAAATTGCAATACAAAACTAGATCTTTATAACTGAGTATAGGAAATCTCCAGCAAATGGAAGAGTTAGTCTGGTGGGGTTTTTTACTTCAATATAGGTGTAACAGCATTCTGCTAACAGACAATAGCATTTCATAAAAGGGAATAATTCAATGGTTGGCCTTTATGGGTCTTGCTTGCTACAACTGCTTGGACTGATCTGCATGTCAAAAAATTATCTGTGCCATTTACATTTTATGTTTTCAAGTTATGTTATTTATTTTATATTTAATATACATACTCTAAGCCTGCGGAGACTTCGTCATCTGATGGGGTAGTTTCATCTTCTGACTGGTCACTTAGCAGGTCACATGTCTGAAGTGAGGATGAGTCTGCAACTTCCAAAACGGGTGCTATGCTGGGCCGTCTGCCCTCTTTACCTCCCTCAGAAGGAAGAGCTAGTGTAGGTCTGCTAGACGTTCGGCATCCTGTATCTTGTAAATCAATAGCCACTGTCCCTGAAGTAGCAGTGAAAGCATATTCTCAATGTGGTTTTCAAAACATTTAAATGAGATTCCCATATTTAGGGGGGGATTACCTGATTAAACAGGCAAAGACTGAAAGGAATGCTATATTGATTGTGTTTATTACATCAAAATATAACAAATATTTAAACTATACCTGAGGAAGCCTTTTCCTTCAAAGTAGCACTTTTGTTGACCATTAAATTAATTTTCTTAATAACTACCTTTTCAAAATTGTACTTGATATAATTAATCCATATTTACATGCATCAACAGCCTGTAGCTTTTTATGAGCAAGGGGGCTTTATTAAAGGTTATGAAAACTTATTACAAACAATGACAAAGAAATTACCCATATGATTTTCCCAGTTGTTTTGCTTTGCTTACATTTTATTATTACTTTTTTATATAACATTCTTAAGCAGTTTAATTCCATATCATCAAGTAAAAGAAAACATAATCAAATTCCGTTGGTTTTGTTTGGTGTGTTTTTCTGAAAATACAAGGACAAGTGTGTAATGTTTTATCTTTCCACACACTATTACAATTTCTTATATGTTAATTTAAATTACAATTTTAGGAATACACTGTTAAAACCTTTAAAGTGTACTACTCAATGAATAAGAATATGTTGTGAGGTTGTGTTTTTTTTACTTACCCATGCTGGCTATTATACTGTGTACAGGTAACCTAGAAGCTCCATGATAAGATAACTTTGATTCGTGGTTTTTTCTATGCTTTTCTTGCTTCTTAAAAGCAGAATTCTCTTCTTTGGTGATATTTATATAAAAGCATATATCTGTAGAACTCATGATATATCGAGGACCTGGATTCAGCAAAATGTTTTTGTTATCTTCCTTTCTAACACCAATCAGACAGACTCCAAACCTTAATTAGAAAAGGAAAGGCATGGTTCATTTTGCATAGTCCTGTATATACTAGAACTTCCACTGTCAAAAATGAACCTCCAGTATATTGTTATATTTCTCAGATTTTTGGATGACAAATATGTCTGAAAAACGTTATCTCCTAAATTGGCCACTTCTGATCAAGCAGATTTTATGGGCTTATGAATCCCTATTCTTCTAATGCTGTTCCAGCTGATTATTTTTTTTTTCTATTGGATGAATAGTCCCTTCTGGGAAAATATTAGTAGAAGGATGGATATATAATAATATATAATATGAAAAAGTATTCATCTTGTTAAACTGTTCCATAATTCATATGTGATGGAAACCATTTTCAGAATTCATTTTTGCAATTCATTTCTAGAAATGTATTTGATTAGTGATAGAAAATAAGGAATAAATAAATAAGGCCCCCAAAAGATATTTCTCTCACTTATTAAATCTGAGAATAAACTCAGTGTTCAGGGTTTGATATATGTCCATCTTGTTAAATATATATGAATATACATGATTTGTTTTCAGTTTGTACATTCACCTCACAGAGCAGCACTGAATAAATGATGCATGATCTGGAACCTAAAAAAGGTGTGTTAACATCTAAGAGAAAAAAATACGGTTTTATTTTGAACAACCACCAAAATGTAGCATGTACCACCTTTAAATTGAACATTTTGCATAAAATGAACACTCCACAAAGGAAGCCAGATTTCTTGCTGACTCCTAAATAAATAATTAAAAAATACACTAACATCCTCCCACCCACCCATTGTTTTGGATATGGAAAGGGACTGGTGTTTTCATATAACTTCTCTTAAAGTACATTTTTTTTCTGGTTGTCAGGCTTATCCCAAATATCCTTTATATTCCATTCTCCCAGAATGAGCTGGCCTGTGTAGAACCAACATGAGCTTTTACCTGACTGGGTTTAATTTACAGAAAAATTAGCGGCCAGATATTTAAACAGAGTAATGTGTAATAGTGCACCTTCGAATGCAGAGCTATTAATTATTGTTTTGAACTTTTAATTGTTGATAGGAAAATAAACATACTTTTTATGTGCATGGAAAGAAGCATATGTGAAGCTTTTCCCCTCATACTCAGCAAAAAAAGTACTTTCTTCCAGGTTAATATGATACACTTCATTACCAGAGCATCTCCCATACATTTTCTGCCATTGTTCTGATGATTGCTGACTCTCCCTGAAACATGTATAGATAAAAAGAATAATTTAAAACTTAGTGTAAAATTCTTATTCATCAG
>JAOXJM010000004.1:9145945-9161282 GCA_026413425.1 Tringa solitaria
ACAACCCCAACTCTCTCAGCCTGTCTTCATAGGAGAAGTGCTCCAGCCCTCTGATATCTTTGTGGCCCTCCTCTGGACCCACTAGAATAGGTTCATGTTCTTCCTGTGTTGACGTCTCCAGAACTGGATGCAGTACTCCAGGTGGGGTCTCACCAGAGTGGGGTAGAGGGGCAGAATCACCTCCCTCGACCTGCTGGCCATCCTTCTTTTGATGCAGCCCAGGATGCGCTTGATTTTCTGGGCTGCGAGCGCACATTCCCAGCTCATGCTGAGCTTCTCATCCACTAACACCCTAAAGTCTTTCTCCTCAGGGCTGCTCTCAATCCACTTGTTGCTAGAGAATGAGTCAACAGAGACTCAGGATGTCAAAAATGTCTCTGATAATTCTCAGACTTCATTGACAAAAGCTATTTGAATATATGTGTTTAAAATATTGAATTCTTTAATAAAAATGGCTGGACAATTGTAAGCTGCATAAAGAAGACTCCAGGGTGGCAAGTAAAGTCCATTTAGAAACCTTTTTTTTTTTCCATATGAGCATAAATTTTTTTAGACACAGTTTACATTTCTGTCATTCTAGATGGAAAATGTAAGAAGTTTTCAACAATCAATGGAATTGTCTTCCCCAAAATTTTTTCCTCTGCATTAATGGGCAGATCCAAACTCTGTTTCCTGTGCTTCCCTGTTAGGAAAAGCAAGGTTGCACATATGAAAAGGAGAGATAGATGTAATGTGAGAGGAGAGACTGAGAGCCTAGGACAGGCTTGTCATAGAAGTCTTCCTTGGCACACACAGACTTTTGCAGAAAGTTTAGTGCATTGGGTCCAGTGCATCATCTGTATCCTCCAGGTTCCCATTTCAACTGTAAAGGGAATGTATACAGCTCTTCTAGGCTACACAAATAGTAATAGGACTCTTCTTCATTGTCTCTAGTGTATCACAGAGCCTGAGTCACTCTTCAGGGTAGTTTACTAAATTTTGGATTTCAATTTGTGTTTGCACAAATTGGATATTTTTTTTTCTGTATTTGCTTATGCCTCTTACTAGCTAATTATTTTGGGGCGTGTTTGGGATTTGGGATTTGTCAAATTGCTGCTCAGCAATTTGAGGGTTGTATTTTTGTGATTTTTTTTCCTCTAGTTAATGAAGCATGGTACCACAGGTAACTTAGTAAGAGACATGCAGATGATTTAGTAAAAGAAATGGTCTGTAAGAAAGCTAATGATAATGAATCCAAATTGCTATCTCATATAAATAAGCCTTTATATGATCAAAAAAGTCATATGATATTTGTTTGCATTATCTAGGGAATATGTGTACACTAAGAAAATTTCGTGTGCAGTCTTTCAAGGTCTTTGTGCTTTAAAGTACATCTACTTTTTTCTTAATTTAAACGCTTCCAAAAGGATCTAATCTTCCTAACACTGGCAAAAAACCCAAAGCAAAATGTGAAAAACAGAAGACGCTTTGACTTGTGATGAGTTTTGGATCTAATCCCAAAAGAACAGGAAAAAATAATTTGAGTAGTTTTCATTTATTTTCTATTTTGGGGTAGAAAATAAGGAACTTGAATGGAAACATCTGTTTCTAAAAGGACTGGCATAATTCAACAAGACAGTAATTCTAACTATTTAGTCTGTTTACCTCAATTTAAAATGAATGTCTCCATACTGTATCTCAGCTTCTTATTGCAATTATAGATTCCCAATTCAGACAGCTATTCCCAAATTCAGTTTTACAAATTAAAGATCATTTCAGAAGGCTGTCTGCAAAAAATCAGTGTTTTGAGTTTATTTTCTTTTTTTTTTTACTGTAAGTACCTGTAATCTGGGGTGAGCATAGAATTCATTTAAGAAATCCATAAGTAAGTCAATCTTCAGTGAGCTAACACACAGTACAACATGTTTTTCCGTCTGAGCTCTGTGTCGACTGTAGTTACCACCAGACTTTTGTCTCTCCATCCACAAATATGCCAGCTGTTCAAACTGCAAGAGATGCCAATTGTCACTGACATACAGACAAGAAGATGTGTAGTACAACTGTATCATGACTTAACAATGTTGCATCAATTATCTCATGCCTCTATGAAAAGATGCCCTTAGTCCACAATGTCTTTTTCTTTGTAAAAAGTACTTTACTAAGTATGTGAGATGAATGATAGAGTGATTGAAAAAGATGGCAGTAGAGCCAGTCTCTACCGCACACAAATAGCATGGCAAATCCATTAAAATATCATGCAATTCCAGTAAAAATTTTGGAGAAGAATGAGGGCTGTACCTTATTTCCTTCATGTATTTTATACCTCAGAGCTCTCTTTTTCCAGTGCCTTGTGACATAAATGCTCAAATGAAAGGTTAAACTTTCACAAACTTAAGTGTATACTGTGAATATAGATACTCAGATAGAAGCATGATTTTAATTAGCTTGGGCAATAACTCTTCACAGAGATTTTATAATGTTCTGAAGATGACCTTCTATATACTCTCTTATTTGTTTTTTAGATAGAAGTTATATACAGAGCAGCTGTTAATACAGCAAATTTGTCTTTGCCAGCTGAACAATATATGCAGGCTAACAGTAAACATAGCTCTACTAATCTGAATCTTTTAGATTAAAAAGAATACTGTAACAATCAGTGCCACTGTTAACAATCTGTAATAAAACATACAATACCATTTCAAAGTTCCTTGTAAGTAATATGCATTTAATTCTGATTTAACTCACACATATCTGTGTGATAGCTGCTTTTTCTCATGCACGTTCAACTGATGGAGAGACCGAATCATGAATAATAACTGATTTCATACCATAGCAGGACAAAAGCTTGGAAGAGAATGCCTCCCACATTCTGTATGTGGAAAACTATATGAAGCTCCATTATCACTAGAAAGCTATAAAGTAGATTAAAATTTATGTGGAAAGGCCGTGGATTCCAGGTTATTTACTGGTAAGGCAGAGCTCTTATGCCTGAAGCGTATATCATAGCTACCTGAAAGATGAAATTTCTATTTCCAAGAAAATTCCACATTTCTTAAACACAGCATATGTTAGTTTTCAATAGAATATCTATTTTACTAAATTTCCACTGAGTGGGAATAAAATTGTGTTAGCGCATATGTCTGTGTATGCAAACATTAAATGTTTAGGTATAATGTTCAAATAATTTCAAGAAAATTAATGCTGAAAGCTTGACCTTCCAACCTCACAGGGTTTCTGTGTTGTCTGCTAAGAGTAAGCTTTGGTTCACTGTCAAAAAAGCCAAGTCTGGAAACTATGTCGGTGTGAGAAACTTCAGAGCTTCATGGTCTGGCAGGTCTACTAAAAGCATTGACAAGCGCGCACAATGCCTCCCCACATCCCCGTTTTCTAGCATGAGATCTGGGTGATCACCAAATGTGGAACAGTTAATATCTCGGCAGGGCTTCCCATGTAATCTCAGGGCTTCTGCCATCAAGCCTCACCTAATGAGCTGGGAAATGTTTGGTATAAATTAATGAAACTGACCGACTCCTTGAAATACTTGGATTTTCATAAATCAGCCTTTTCCTGTTGAAACTGTGAGAAGTCCTATGCCTAAGTAGGCATCAAAAATTCCTAAATGTGCTGTTGGCTCTGTGTATGTGTATTTGTACTGACATACACAGCTGTGAACCCAATTTGCTTGAGTTGCAGATTTAATGAGATATTTTTCAAGTTAGCACTGAGCTGTAAGAGTAAGAGAGGAAGCAGAGAGAACCAAGATTAGAAACAGGGAGAGCCTGCAGAGGAAATGCTATATTCATAAAGAAAGTGCTGGCTACTTTTGTTTTTTAAATAAAAAATAACAGATCCATATCTCAGAATGAAGGAAGGGCTCTGTGGTACGTGATAGGAACAGAAAGTTTTCACCAGCACTTGAAAACTGTTTTTAGTGTTCTTTTTTTAGTATAAATGTAGACTATAGGAGGACAAAGGAAAAAGGAAGAGAACAAAAAAACCCAAAAAACCCAAAACCAGGAGATATAGAAAATGGTTACTTTTTCTGACATTTTATAACCAATAATAATACTAACAATAAATTATTTCAGTTATTATTCTTTAGTTTTAAAAACAATTCTAAGAGAAGAAAAATCCACATTTACCTGTATGGGCAACACCACAAGGGCAACACAGATCATAATGACAACAAGCAGCTTTGAAGGCCATATCTTGGGTGTAACATCCCCAAAGCCCACAGTGGAAAATGTCACTATGCAGAAATAAAGGGAGTCAAAGAGAGTCAACCTGTTTCCTGCTCGTTCCAGATGCTGAATTCCACAAATACTACGTAGAAAAGAATGAATAAAGACACGAAAAATAAAAACTGTACTTAGGGTCAGTTCAAGTTTGATGATTACATGTGCAGAGAACTATTTCTTTTCAGAATTCATAAATTGCTTAGCAAAGACATTTTTTCAAAGAAGAGTAAAAATTAGTATCAAACCAGAAGTGTATTATTAATATATTTTTCAAATGTCATTTGTAATGAAAGAAACTAATTTTTTTAATTATTTCAATATGATAGTCACAACTTTGTTGCTGGGTTTTGCTTAATGGCTGTTGTGAGTGAGAGGTGGTATATAGAACATTGATGCAATTCCTTTCTAAACCAGAACAAAACAGATGGTATATAGTTGCCACCATTCAGAATTTTTTTATAAACATCTTCTAACTTTTTCAGGGAGAGTTTCCTGGTATGGCCAAGAAAATGTACATAATGCTTTCTTTAAATCTATCACTCTCTAAGTTGGTGTCTATCCCTTTCTGTGGCATGAGTTATTAGCATGAACTAGTTATGAGAGAACATGTAGCACACTAGAAGGATAATGCTGGTACAAATGGGTACTGACTATACTGACTATCTAGAATAAACTGAATGTGAGTATTGAAGGCTATCAAACTGTCAGAGGAATAAGTGTCCAGCGCCATCCTTTAGGTGGAAAGTGGAAGATGCCAACTGGTATGAAGAATCTGCTTGCTAAAAGTACAGAATAGAAATATAAGGCTTGTTTGTCTTTGATAGCTGAACGAATTACGTTCTTTCGTTCTAGTCACGTATTTCTGAACAAGTTAAATGGTAGCCCAAGTTAACTGGTAATTATTTCTCTTGTAATCAGCATAATGTGCTTTTGGTTTTGAGAAGCAGTAGCAGAATCTGTCCACAGGTCTTACTGCTATTTCATATGTAGCAGAGTTTAAAAATATTTCACTTTGAAAAATATACCATGATAAAGAGCTTCCCAAGCTTAAAATATTATCTTCCCTAATACACTATTAGATCCGTGCAGGCTTTTAGATTAAAGTCGCCTATATGAAGAAAATCAATGTGTGAACCACCCTTAATAGTGTTTTTTCTCTTTGGATTTAGTGGAACGATTTATCCTCAGAGAATTAGTGAGATAAGTGATAAATAATGTCTTATTCCTTAGTAATTATTCTAGAACATACCAAAGATTATTTCTTCATATGTGGTATCCAGATGGTAATAGTCACTCATTAGTATCTGCCATGGTAAGATCTTTGCATCACCAGGGAGACCCTGTGTTTATAACAGCTTTAACAGTTGTTCTTCTGTTCTCTGTTCTGTTCTCCAAAAATAATTTAGCTGTGGGCAGTGGCATTTCCAGAACATATGGATCAAATTCCCAGTTTCCTCTTCACAGTTCTAGCATTTGTAGTTTTCACACATCTCAAAATGTTCTAAAAAGGGAGGGTTTTTTTTCCCCTGTTGTTTGCATAAGTTTCATACTTCAGTCAGAACTGATACTTTTTATATTCCTATCCAGTTTGTCCCACATTTTTCATTTGAGTTGTAATCTAGATCTTAACAATTTCACTATGTTCCCTGTTTTCCTTTTTTTTTAAATTTTTTTTTTTATTTGACAGAAAGGATAATTATATTTTTTCCTGGAAAATATTAAGAGAAGGACTGTAAAGAATTATGCTAATGAAGCTTTATTTTGGTCTCAGACAAGGAAGGTTTTCAGCTAAATCCTTTTCCAGTGTTATTTTGAAATAATGGGTATACTGCAGAGGCATCCAATACAGAAAAAGAAGCTATTTTAATATCATTATTCATGAAAGTTATATGCAACTTTAGAAAGGTAATGGATTTTTAATTCTTCATTGTTATTATTCCTGATTACTTTGGTGCATTTTCCTCTCTTTAGTTGTCTTTTGTGGGTACATCTCTAAAACACAAAATCTTGACTTCAGGAATTAAGGTCCCAAGGGCCAGGAAAGCACCAATAACACTGAGCCAGTGATATGGCTCCCACATAACAGGACTAATGCACCACTCCACTAAGTGTGTTAAATATGTTCAGATGGGTTTATATTGAAGCATAATGCATGATCCTATCACTGGTATAAATGTAATTTTTCTGATGCTGGTGCTGTGAAATTGCTTGGTGTTTATACATGCAAAAAGGTCAATATTGCCCTTTGTATCTGAGAGAGTGGAATAAAATGTTTAAAAAAAATGGTAGCTTAGGGTTTTTTTTACATTTTCAAGGAATGAGAATGGTTTCTTCACTTTTTGTTATTTTTGTAAAACCTTAACAAAAATTAATAGCTCACTGGTAGGAAAACTCAAGTTTTGATATTTTCTTTATTATTATTATATTTTTTCATGAGCTTTCCATAGTCAGGTCACCCAATCATACTTTAGCTTAATTGAAATAAGTTAATATATCGTAAACCATTTCAACCTTTTCTAAGTTAACAGTAAAATTCCCACTGAATTTAGTGAGAACAAAATTTCATTTTATCATCTGTACTCCCATATAGTCCTATATATTCCTATTCCTTGAAGCCATGAAAATAATTTTGTGCCTGATCCAAAATGTTGTGGATTCAAGCTGTTTCTTGTTGAACCCAGTGGGCATGAGCCAGAGCTTCTCACATTTAGCTAGCAATATTAAAGGCAGTAAGACATAGGAGCTATTTTTTCTTTGCTGAAGCAGAAATTTAGCTCTTTTAACAACTTTTTGAACAAATTGATTTCTTTCCTCAAAATTACTTGCACCTCATTTGCAATTATGTGAAATTGTACTTGAAGACCTAGCCCTGAAAACAAGGAATGATAAATTCAAAATTAGGTTACCAAGTCTTAATTTTACTGCATGTTTTGCTGTTCTGCCTTTTGTTTCCACTAGAGACAAAGATCACAGAACTGTAGAAAAACCTGACTTTCAGGAGACAACTTTATGGGAATCTAATTCCCAAATGTAGTATTACCTCTTTTACTCCTTTCCCAAGAATATTATACTTCAGTCTCACCACCAGCGCCTCTAAAGGAATGTACTCAGTATCTATAGCATGCTCCTATCAATTTGGGCTGCCTAATTACACTGCATAGAGATTGAAGTGGGAAGTTACTGACTATTCATGAAGCCAAGTCCACACTGATTAGTTACTCCATTCCCCACAACTTATGGATGTCTTCTTTATATGAATAGTACCATCAACTTCTTTTTTTCTTGTAAATTGTGTCATGATTTGGGCAGGAAACTGTTAAGCATTATTTTAAAAAGATGCATAAATGCTGCATGTACCAATACAGAAAAATTAAGTTCTTGTCTGTTTTCTCATATTTCCTGACATACTTAATAACTTGTACTTGATCTTTTGGCTGTTTTAATATTTTATGGTGGCATTTTTATCTCCTTGTTCTTGTTTGCTTCCTCTTCCTCTTTCATCCCATGAAGAAACAATGATTTGCTTGGTCATCCCTGGACAAACATAATGATTTCAAGCTGGAAAGAAATGTTTAGCAAAGGCGATGATCACATCAACTTGTTCTTGTGGAGAAAATGAACCACTATAATAATAAATACACAGAAAATACCTAATTAAAACATAGGGGCCAATTCAGCACCTTCTATACCAATTTTAGCTTTCCTGTAAATTCAGCAAGGCCGTCTTTTCATCATGAGTCTAAGTGAACAGCTGGAATACAACTGGTTTAATGGAGATATTTAGTATTACTAAAAAGCCCCACAGAAACCTAAACTATGGGTCTGCCAAAGCAAAAATAGTATCAGAAAAATTATTGCATACTTTTGGAGAAGAGAAGTGAGATTTTAAACACTCTACTACCACTGCACTTGAAAAACAAAGATAGTAACATGTAATCCCTGAAGATTAGTCATGTTTAGTTAAGGTATTGTTTGAACTTTTGAGAGTTCAGTCTTCGTTTTACTGGAAGTTTTCTTTCTAATTCCAGGAATCTTTGTTTGTTTGAGTACTTTATGTGCCAAAACTAACAATGCTTTGTAAATAACCTATCTGCACATGCAGTACAGAAATAAATACTGTAGAGTAAAATGACCCCTGAAATTAAGTCAGATTTTTCTCATGCTGGCAGTAGAATGTCATACAAATGGACAAAACAACAACCCCTTGGATAGCAATTGGAAAGAAATTTGAAAGCAATTTGAAACTGTACATTAACTATCCTTATTTATAATCTATTTTTATATTGGTTTGTATTTTCATTTGTCATTGTTGCCAAATATTTCTGATTTCTAAATTTTTATTTTTACTTTTAGAGAAAATTATTACTTACAGGTAAAATCTCGAGGTCTAAAATAATTCACCAGAAGCTGAAGCCAAAAGTTAAGAGATGCTTAGGTGCCTTCATGATTAGGTATCAACTAACAGCATTGTTTTCTCTGGAGTTTAACTTCGAGCTTCCAACTTTTACAATTACTTTGTTAAGTTTTAAATAGCTAGCTACAGGGACTAGCTAACTAATATGTTGAAATAAATGGGGATTGCTTTTACCAGACTCAGTGAGATTCTGTGGTACAGGCTCAGTGGTTATACACTATGGAAGTTACACCTGAAGTAAGTCAGAAATATAGTAATTCTGCATATTAAGTAAGCGTTCCCAGTAATTTCTCACACCCAAAACTCTTTAAAGTTTCCACATATGCTACCATGGAATGGTGATGTTAGTACAAATTGAAAATTAAATTAAGATTATTTGATTGTTCTGTACCACCAATTGCTGTTTGTATTGTTTTAAAATTTTCTGATGCTACTGTCACAGATTATTTCTTTTCTTTATGCTAAAAATTGAAATGAACCATCAATCAGCAAAATTGTTGATAGAGCATCGACTGTAGCAAATATCTATGGGTAAAATTCAAATACTGTGAAATACTGAAGAAGATGACAATGTTAACTTTCCAGAAGATACATGGGCAGGCATTTGAAACATATTTGACCACTGTAGTGGCTGTAACTTTCTGCTTAAGGAAAATAAGATTTGGAATAGTTCACTCAAGATGTTTAAAGAAACTTCCTCAGTCTACACCAAAATAAAATGTGGCTATAGAACAGTTCATACTTCAGTCTCACTCTGGGGGCCATGTGATATCTCTTAGAAATCTGATGAATGCATAGAGCATTTGCCTGAAATTCGCCAAAGGTGCTCACTTATTGCCAAAGGTGTTAATACTATGCTGGTGCCAGTCTAAGTCCTCAAAATTACAGTGATGTCTAATGCTGTATCTGGAGAATGCCCCACTTGGTATAGAGGCAAACAGTTTTTTTGTACTGGAAGTTGTCTCTGTGCAGTGATCTGTCTTCTCTAGGGCACTGATGTAGAGCCAGATGCAGTTTTGTCCTATAGTTTATAATTAGACAGTATTGGAAAAGCAATTCTCAGTGCTTGTAGATTAGTATACTTAGAATCATTAATGCTCAATTAACACTTCACAAAACTCTGCATTGAATACTAATATAACTGGAGTGACATTAAAGTGGTATTTTTTTCATTCACTGTATGAGATACATATGGAAATATTGTATGTTGACTTCTGAATGATAACAAGTCCTCTGAATTTTAATTATCTTTTTTCTATGAGATACTTCTGAGCTGTGTTGTCTTGTCCTTCCAAAGGTGCAGGTTTTACTTACAACCTTAACCATGACCTAAAAACCTACTGCTTTCTGACAGAACCTCTGATTCTTATGTAAATAATGAAGAGGCAAAGAAAAAGAACAAGGCATGAGCAGAAAATACAGCAATTAAATAGGTGAAGAGACAATAGAAAATACTCTGGCCAATAATAACATGTCTGTCCTATCCAAATGCCCTGAAGCTGAGGTCTTAAGCTGCTGAAAACCAAATGCTTCAATTATTTTCCAAGCCCTGTGATGCTTTCTCAGTCTTTTATAAAACCTGGGGTTTTTTTCTAAAGATTTGTTATCTGAAAAGGAATTTTCCATAAACAGCATTAAAATGAAAAAAAAAAAATTGACTAGTTTAAGTAGATGTGCAATTTCCAAAATGTTAAATAGACAGAATCTGGTACAATATATCATGTATAATAGATCAAATTTAAGAATTACAATGAGAAATTCCAATTTGCATCTTTCATTCCATATAGAAGGCTTTAAAGGTGTGGGAATGACTGAATTCCAGGACATAGACCTTATTAATTGCATGCAAGACAGTGAAATGAATGAGGGAGAAATGCTGATTGGAAAGAAGATTAAGGTTGTTATGCTGTCCATAAAGTAAGTCAGTAGAGAAATATACTTGCTATTCTTAGATAGTGACAAATGAACCTACAAATGCAGTAGATCGTGCTGAAATGGATTCACTGAATCGACCAAAAAAAAATATCTATTTTTCCAGAAAATTTTCTTTTCAGAGACCAGTATATGTTTTCATACAACACTCTCCCTTTTTTTTCAGAACCACAGTAGTGAGGGGAAAGACTCAGATTACTTCAGCAGGCTTTGAATCAAGATCTTCTGTTCTGTGGGACCCTCAATACAAGCTGAGGTAAGAGTGCAGAACTCTTTCTTTCATTACACAGCAATCCTACCATGTCAGAAATGGATTCTGAATTTCCCTTCAGCTGGAAATGTCACCTTTTTCTGTATTCTAGTTGTATCTTTATTCTAAATAATGGGGTTTAATGACACCATTATTGCTTACCCAGAGTGTCTAGTATGAGTATTTTCCTTCCCCAAAGATCAGTATGGTATATGCAGCTACAGTTGCAAAAACTCAACTTACAAAAATAAACTTCCACTAGTAAGACATGTGACTTCCAGAAAGTGCAGAACATCTTGCTAAGCAGAAAAGGATATTATGAAATGACCAACTGTATGTAAATATTTGTTGAAAAGGAGTGAGAACCTTTCTGCTCCTGCTGCTGCATTTAGTGAAATGAGAAGTGGAGCTGCAATAAAACTTTGGTGATAGATAGTACACAAGTAGAGTGCAAATGTGGGCACCATTCAGCTCAGTGTATTTCCATCAAAAGATCTATGCACGCTTCAGTCTGTAAGTCCAAAGAACTATTTGTACTTTTGTATGTTTCAGTCTGCCTCAGAGCTTTGATGGTAAGCAAAGTAAACCTTGGCATTGCAACTTCAGTGTGTCAGTACTGTTGCAGCCAGGAGCCAGCTTTAGTCTGAGGATTCAGACTGCTCACACAAGGAGTCAGTAACTATTCAGGAACTAGAATCATGCAGTCAGTACTTCAACCACCAGATACTCTTTATCTGAAGGGCATTACCGAATTAGGTAATATTACATACCTATCCTTCCTCAGGCAGAATAATTAAGTAATCTCTTTATAATATTCAGAAATTACATGTGTTGTGCTGGAAAATTCAAATGCAAACTTCTAATTGAATACACCTGATATGTTATGCTTTGAAACATCATGCTTAATGTTTCTTGCAATAGTTTTGAAACACTCTTAAGGGTGTAACAGTTATGCAAACCACCCACACTACCTTGATCAAATTAAATTAACAATTGAAAAATTCATTATACATATATTTATGAAATGTGCATAAGAAGCTAACCCAGTGTGTAGAAAGAGGGTAGAAGTTGGAGACAGAGGTATAGGTTATGACCAGGTGCATATATATTTCATTTCCTAGCAACAGAACACAGTTCACAGTTATCCTCTTAGCACAAATAATAAAAAGCAATAAAAATCCTTATAAATATGTAGAAAACCTTAAAAATGCAAACTAGCACTAGGACTGTGTCTGGATATCTGTCTGAACGTATGTTTATTTTGAAGTTACTCATGGAAAATTATATTCAATTTCCAAAGCTTGGTATTGTACTACTACCACTACAGAAGTTAATTATGTACTTGACAGATTTTAAACATGCTAAGCTTCGATTTTAATCATAACATTTGTTTAAAAAAAAGTCTTGAATCATAAAAGGTTAGCTAAGAGAAGCCAGTAGTAATAAAGTGGAAACTCAATCTTTTAAAACTCTTGAGATCAGGTTATATCTACTATGGAAGCACCACTTTTTATCTTTCTCATTATCTGCTCCTTTTGAAAGAAAGTAATCATTATTGGTTACATTGCTACTGGAGATACGGAAGATCCAGCTTCATATTCATTCTCTATGACTGTGAATTCAAACCCACATCCTGTTTCTCTCTTTATGATAGTGATAGAGACAGATGGTAAGAAGATGCAAAAAAAAATTCAAGTTGGATGGATAAAGTTTCTAAAAGGACTGATGTAGAAAAAAAGGCTGACATTCATATTGGATTAGGCTAAAGGCTCCTCTAATTCCGTGTCCTGCTTCTATTGAGAAGCAGATTTTTAATAAAAGAACAAACAGTATGGAAAACAAAGAAACAACAAAAAAAAAACCCAGCATGGAAAGATTCTCCCCATAAATACTCTGCCTATATTAAAAGAACTTGTAAAAATAATTCAGTACGCATACCTTAGTTGTGGTCCACGAGCAGACTTTCTCTCATGGAGGCTGAATCATCTCTGTGTCCATCCTAGCCTAGGTACACTTCAGTTTCATTACAAACATTTATTTGTTGTAAACAAGTTTGCAGTTCCTGACCTTGAAGTAACCTCTCTAATGTTTATATGCATTCTGTACCAAAGTTGCCTACAGTAAGAGTATTTCCAGACCTGACTGAAATCATTCAATGCCTGGAAAATCCCAGATGCCAATATTCCTTTATGGCAGCTTATTAGGTTCGTGCAGCTCCTTGTGTAGTGGTAAAACACCTTAGCTTCAGTCTATTTGGATAGTTTGTCTGCAACACACATAGTTTACTAAATTTTTTATTCCCAAATAAAATAGGCCATGGGATTAAATAAAGGTTTAGGAATAGAGTTGATTCAATATAATTTTACAAACACTTCAGGCAGGATCAGTCTTAGATGATGTACAGCCTTAGAACTGTTACAGAATTATGATACAGTCTATACGCTACTGATACAATGATTTTGTTCATTTTCAACCTAACTCAAGTCATAGCATATGTTAATGACAAATGGATTTAATTTTCTTTTTAAGTATTTGTTTTGATTTATCATAGATTCAAAACCTGACAATTTATCCTCTCCTAGTTCCTTCATTTTAGGACAGGCTTTTTGTGGAACGGGACTTTGCAGTGCTCCTCCTAGTTTTCCTTCAGTTCTGGTAGTCAGAATTCTCTCCTTATCAGATTTTGTCTTTTCATTTGATTCCCAAGGATATTCATTATGGACCTTCCTTACGCTTCCACTTATTTTTACATCTACTTGAAAGCCTCTCATTGTTTGTATTTTGAGCAAAATTCTTTTTTGTTGCTCTTGTTGCTGCTATTAAAACAACTGCTTCAGGACAAGCCCAATTACTGTCCTTCAGTTGCAAAATTTTCTTGTTAGTAACACCATAAACAAAAATTAATTTCTCAGAAACTTACCATTAAGTAATATTCAGGAAGAATGGTCTTGCAATTCTTATTTTTCTGTGAATCTCAGACCAATACTAAGTACAGGTTGGAGTGGTCTAGAACTTTCAAGTGATTCACAGCTGATACCACTTGTCTTATCCACCTTAACCACAGGCATGAGGGGTGCAGCCCTTTCAACAGCTCATAGGTGAAATTTTCCTTTCCATCTTAAATTTCCATAAAACATATATTCTGTTGCAGACAAGCTCTTTCAGAAGTTAATTTTACTTGTAGACATGGAAGAAACTGATTTCTGCTTGCCTTATTTGTATCTCGCTCACAATCTTTTAATTTGCTACTGCAGTCAATCCTCACTGTCTGTATTAACGTCATCTTTTTCCCAGAAATTTTCATTCACATTTGTTTTCATCACCAATTACCTAAAAGGACTGCACAGGATAATGATAACGCCGACAACCTTCATCATTAGAAGACATGGAGAACTACGACTGATATCAGAAAGCTGACTTTTCCTGCACCAGAACATAGACTCTGACACCCCCTTGAAGCATGGTCTACTTCATAAATTCTACCTACAAATCTAGCTTTTACAGTGATTATTCCATATAGCAATATTTATGTATGTGATATATAACCCAAGCAAGAAAAACTAGTCATGGATCATTTACTAGTTACAGCTTTTCATATATTTACTGAACTTCTGGATTCTATTAGGCACCCAAAAGGGAGAAAAGCACTTCTTAAGAAAAACAACAGACTATATATTTGGAAGACTAAAGAGTGAATAAATAGAAGACCCAGACATGTAGGCTAGAAACTGACGAGAAATATCTGTTTCTCATGGCAGCTGCTTGCTGTGCTTTATATAATCATTTTTGATAACAAAGGAGAAAGGTTTACAGATATGAAGAGGAGGCAGATGGAACATCATGGACTTACTTAAACATTTTGAGAAGCTCAAATGAAGACCACTGTGAAATGCTACAATTAGGGAGGAACACAGAGATAGATACCTGTTGGGCTCCTTCTGTTTCACAATGTTTACACTTATAATGAGTAGTTTATTCTACAAATTAATATTTATAGATCAGTGAATGCAAAAGCTTTATGATAAATGAGGACGTAATCTGCTCCATTGTGGATTTTGTTATTGCACTATTATTTACTTTTTAAGTAGACGTGGTTTTTTATCAAAGGTGGTATTTTAAATAATTTTTCAAGATGCTGAACAATGAACATAAGCACACTTTTTTATTTTTAATAATAATTTAAAGTATCAGTGAAAATGACAGCACTGCATGTTATTGAAATTAAAAAGTTGTGCTATTTTAAAATGCAGTAACCTCCTTATGTTTATAAAATGAAGCAAGCAGACAGGTTTGTTCTCCAAGTCACAAGTTAGATGGACATAGATATCTGTTTTCTGCATCACAGAATCACAGAATCATCATGGTTGGAAGGGACCTCTGAGGTCATCGAGTCCTACCACAAAAAAAAAACCAACAAAAAAACCCACAAAACCAACAACACACACAACACCTCACTACATCACACCCACCCACAAACCAGTAATCTTGGGCACTAGAGCATGCCCTGGAGAACCATGTCTACAC
>JAOXJM010000004.1:9178370-9191297 GCA_026413425.1 Tringa solitaria
CAGTGACTTACTGCTTTACTAACTCTGTATATCAAGACCCCATCATAGGTAATGCAATAACAATGTAGCATATATCATGGCAATATCACAAGAATTTGCAATACAGCATTGTATATTCAGTTGCAATGAAATATTTCCTGTTAAAATAAACACCTGATATAGCCACTGAGAAATAAACACAAGCTCCATAGCATATAAAACTCTTTCTATTTTTAACTTTGCACATCTGGAAGCCGTTGTACCTATGGGACAGGGATTATTGTCTTCCATGTTAATTATGGAAGGTTGGAGTTAGACATACTTGAATTATTTGGTAGGAGTTAGACATACTGTGATTCTCTGATTCTTAAATATCTCATGTGATAAGCAGCCCAGTAAACAGAAGTGAAATTATGAGACTGTAAGCTGAGTTTTTATTTGTAGGAATAATAAAATCAAAAGAAAATGTTATTTTCCCAACTGACCCATTCTGTGTTTTCACTCATTTCCTCATTTTTCATGTTAAGAGCTTTCTTTTCTGAATAATAGAAATGTAACATAATTTACTTGTGCAGGCAAAATGCCTGTGCAGATGTGCTCCAAGTACTTAGTGATGCATACAGCTGTAAGATTCTGGCTTCCACGTACAAATGCATCATGTCTTCTGCAAAACTGCCGTTTGCAGTGAGAAAGTAAGGTAGTGATAAAAGCAGCTAAGACTGCCCATGCACCAGTGCTATAGTAGCATTGCCAGATGCCTGTGATGAGTTTTGGCAATGAAAATTTCTAATGTAGACATCTTTCAGAATTTTGGTCAAGGGCAAATCCTTGTGTAATGGGTTAAACTGTAAGAATGTAGATTGTAAATCATTCATTCTTGGATCCAAGTGATCAGCAGTGTAATACAGTGCTACATTCTTTGCCTTCCTCCTCATATAAAAGCAGTAAAAAATGCAAATTTTCTGTATCCTAGGAGCATGATATACTCATGTCCTCACTATTCTACATGTTGAATCATTTCTTGTATTTCATCAACCAAGTATCAGAAAGGCAAATTCCTTGGAGTATTCTCTCAAATGACTGCTTTATTTATTTTACGAGTTCATTATGAAATCCTAGCAATGTGCACACAAATGCAAACACAATCATCTTTTTTTTTGTTTTCTTTCTGCCTTGTTCTTTGACTTGTGCCTAAATTGTAAAAGCTTTGGAAATGTTGGCATGAAATAGGTAATCTGTAACAGATTTACATGAACCAAGCTGCCTTCAATCATCCTGCCTGTGCAAAAAGGCCTTCTTGGCTTCCCGAGACTGGTGTAAAACTTGCGTAAATGGCTCTATCATGACATTTCTAGATTGTAACTAAGAGGACAGCACCAGAGGGAAGGAAGTGTTTGCATCAGGTGGGTTGCCAAAGTGCATTTCAGTACTATTATTCCTCCTTACATTACTTTTATTCCCTTGTGGGGAGTGGAAATACAGCTATCATAAAATTGCCTCAACTTCCTTGACAGGTATATGCAGCGTATCAGGATAGTATAGCTTTACACCCATTGCACACTAATAAGTAAACTCTCATGGGAGCTGACTTGCCAGTATTTCTCTCATCTTCTCTACTCACTGAAATTGACACAGACCACAAGCAGAATGGATAAAGAGAGGATGCTGCCCAATAAACTCAGGAACAGTACAAATTGTGATCACTTTTTATCTTTACTGTTTTGACACTAGATGTGTTAATTTTGCATTGTTTCTGCCTATAGCTGATTTGCATTTGTTAGCCCCAACACATAAATAGTATATGCTACTTACAAGGATTAAGAACAACTGTTAGACGGTAGACAGTTTTACACGTCTTAGCATTATTGGGCACTAAGGAAAACATGCCATAATCACTTGACAAGCACACTTAAGTACAACTCTTTAACTTCAGGGGTGGCTCTGATAGTTACTCAACGTCAGTAATCCAAAAATTAAAAAAAAATAAAAAATATTATGCTCCAAGATATATTTAGTTTTAGAAACCAAGTATTTTCATATTTCTTTTGATAAATGCTTTTAATATTTTTCTCATGAAGATACTAAAAATGCAGAGTACCTAAAACTCTCTGGGATACCACATAACAAAATGTAATGAAGAAAACTGAATACAAATATTAGGAAAATATAACTTTTTAAGGAGAATGCAAATACAAAAATATATTGTGTTCACAACAGATGATTTCAAGGCATTTTGCAAAGATAAGATGTTCCAAGAACATCAGAGAAATGTATAACACAAGTATGTAGGTATCCATAATTAAAAAAAAAAATACTGTCTTGGTATTGCTTTTTGTGTTCATTTTTAGAGGCCTGAAACTTGAGTTATAGATACTGGGTAGCTACAGCTTTGACATCAATGAGAATCATGTACCTTGCATTATGAATAGACTTATAAAACTGTGCACTAGAAAAATCAGTATCCAAAAATCCAGGTCACGTTTAAGAATGTGTTTTCAAATTACAATGTGCCAGTGGACAATGGAAAACAAAAAAGAAAATTTCATTTCTGACTTCCCCTCTCTAGATATTACTGTTTGCTCATAAATTTGAGAAACGTGAACAGGGCTACCTGTGACAATATACTGTGCTCTACACGTGTGTTTTTCTCAACTTCCTGCTTGTACATGCATTTTTGTGATGAATTATGTCTGAAAGTAACTAAAAGTACTTACCTTGTAGCTTAGATAACTCAGCAGCAGAGTTTCAAAGAGACTTATTAAAGCCACAGAAACCTTAAGTGAAGTGATAAAATATGTGTATTAATACTGGCTTCCAAAGAATATATGACATTAAGCATTACAGTGAAAACTAAAAGATAAAAAAAAACAGCTTTTCCATGCATCCTCTGAAACCATCTCAGCCAACAACGTTTAGCATGAAGCTTAAATGCTGTTAATTTTCTGACTAAAGCACAGGCTGTAACTTGAGTCTCATTGCTCTTTTCCAAGTATAACACTCCAGAGAGCCTGCAGGGTGGCTTTTCCATGGTTTTTAGAGAGCTCCATACACAGTCTGCCAGATTGTTTCTCAAGTTTCAACTATCTGTTCCTAAAAGGTACCAAGATCTTTTAATAAGACGAGAAAGAGAGAGAAAGAGGATGCTGTAAATAATGGAAGTTACTTAGCTCTCTTCTGTAAAGATGTTAGGAATGTTTGGAAAAAACAACACTTTTTTACTGTGTGTAATTCAGAAAGTTGAAAACAGAAAAAAACAGTACAGATGAATCATTATGATTCTAACATTTAAATGCAACTGAGCTTAGCTTATCAGCCTTCACTTAGATTACATATAGTTAGTGTATGTATCATGTAATTTTAAAATATCTAAATAGCCAAATATCAAAAATGTACTTAAAAATTTATACATATTAAATAACCACAAAACTTATTTAAATCCTTTGCATAGCAAATACTTCTATTTTAACATATATTCTGTGAATATTCCATCGAGAAGATGTACTAATTCAGCTGGAGCCTGAAGTCAAACAAGTCTCAAGATTTCTAATTTTAAGCTAATGCTCACTACTACTGAACGCTCAGAAGTGTGCACTATTTGAACTCACAGTATCATTATCTAGAATTTAAAAAGATGCTAAGAATGCTATGTAAATTATTAAAATATGTAATCAAAATACAGTATTAGTTTCTCCAAATAAGTATTACTGTTTTATATAAACTCTGGTTGAATCTCAAATAAAAATAAATATTTGTTTGCAACTATTCAATACCGTGAATGCACATGTATATACACATGCATACACATATGTATAAATGTCTGTGCTTATCAGATAAACTTATTAGAATAAGACTGTAAACATAAGCAAAGAAATCCCTCAGTATTTTTTAATGAACTGAGTACAGTAATCTGAATGCCTAGATGATCAAAATTTATTCAAACTGTCCAGACTTTAAGCAAGGCTTTGAAAGGTATTTTCATCAAGGGATTTTTCCATTGGTAAAATTGTATATTACATAGAGGTACAAACCACCAAAATGGCATTGCACTAAGAATGGTGAAAGAATATAATGGTATGACCATTCTAGAAGCTTAAGGAATTCTTAGTAGAAAAACACATTTCAGAGGGAGAATTCCCACAGCACTGTCCACGGGCTTAAGAACTGTTCCTAAAACGAGCAGGCTCCAGAACACTGAGGACTGAACCACAAACTGCAAAAGATCTCCAAGAGCCACAACACACTGATATAGTGCATCTTTTGAGACATACTCCTTTAAACAAGTATGCTTCTGTATTATGAATTAACTTTAGCTTTCTAGTCTATTTTACCAGGAAGTCCGTGAAGCATGTGAAAAGCTACTCATAAGCAATTATGAAACTTAAACTCATCATTAGAGCAAACACTGAATACTTGACTGACTTGACAGAACTTGATAATTCTAAGATAAATGGCTACCTAATTCTACAAAATTTTGGTATAGGCTTTACTATTTTAAAAATATATTGTAAAGCCATATAAATTCAAACCAGCTAGATCAGATCAGCTTATCTTTACTCCATGTTTTTGTTGTACTTGATCATCAAGTAGATTTCTTTGTTAATGTCAACTTCTCTAAGCATCCTTTAACATCACTAAAAGGCTATTAATCGACATTGTCTACAGTTATTACATGTTAATAGTTAAATTTTCCATTTACATATTACCTGTAATCCCCATAAAGGCAAGCTTCGATTCACCCAAATAATAGGTGACCTGTTCATTATAATAAGAAAATAAATATGAAATTAATTGAAATATGGTTAGTGTTTTGAACAAAATCAAGAGGAAAAAGAATATTTACATGTGAATGGAAATTAGAGCAGCCTTATTTTAAAAAAAAAAAAATCTTGGTAATAAAAAATTTAATCACTAGTTATCTAGTGAGTATTGTCATTGCTTGTATTTCTAATCCAGAACCATTCATTAAATTCCCATGGGAGTAATCCAACACTCAGTGACACCAAAATCTTTCATTAGCTTCAGTGGCTGCTAGTTCATTCCCTATGATTCCAGAAAGAATAAATCAATTTGAGCTTTTGATTCTAAAGATGCAGAAGAATAATTATTTGTGGTAGGAAAAAGAAACTTGACGGTTATTGTGTGTGAATTTTTTGCTATCTGTGATATGATATAAATGATATCTAACTCATAGGGGCTGTTATATCTTGGAAAGATCTCATGTTTTAGTATTTACTAAACTCAATGATAATAGGCACTTGTTGCAGTACTACTGGAATCTAGCATCCATTAGTCATTTACTGCTAGTCGTAATTGCTTTTTAAATAAGGGCATCCATTTTTTTTAGCAAGGTTTAAGAATAGATAGAGAGATAGATAGATAAAATAGAATTCAGATCTTACAAGAGCATCCAACCCAGCAGTTCACTTACACACTCAGAGAAACATATGAAATATTAGTTTTGAATATACAGGAACACAGAAGTAATTGCTTGAGGGTTAAGGAAATATCACTATTCTATGTTATAATGTCACCATTTCAGAAGGAAATGGATTTGTCTTCCCATTTCCCTACCCTTCCCACCATTATGTGCACTTTTGGTTTGCTTCTTTAAATTAGGAACTCACCAATCAATCGTTCCAGGTGTGTAGTTTTGACTGGAACAACTCTGGTTTAATTCCTTACTGATAGTTGTCATCCCATCCATGCAAAGTCCATTTTCATTTGCAAATGCATATGCGAACACAATCATAAAAACATATGGGAATAAAGGGACATTAATTATGTTTTAAAGTGTTGTATAAAATGCATGCAATAGTTTGAAACCCTAGGCAGTGGATATAAACATTTTTAAAAAGTCAAATAACTGTCAGAAAGTAAAATTTTTCAGAAAAAATAACTTTCAGTTCCATATGTGCCCTCTATCTGTAGATAAATGACTGTGAAGCATTATAGGTTACATTTTTTAAAATATTTATTTTCAAACATGTTCCGATCTTAACTGAAATTATACTTTCAAAAGCTGAAAGTGCACAGTAAATATTGAAGACCAAGAGATATTACAAAGCCAATCACATATATAGGCTGGGATAGAAAGAGCACATATACTTTACCTGCTATACCTGCTATACTCTCAACAGGAAAGATTGGATGAAACCACACTTCATATCCTCTTGTGAGGATGTGAGGAGGGCTCGAGATAAATGCAGCAGTAATTCAAGTAAGAAACTGGTGACATCTATGTAAAAAATATCTCCTATGTAGATACAATGCTATCTTGCCTTGAATTGCTGGCGTAAATCCTCCCTTCAAATGGTCATGTAAGGATGTGGGAATATGTATTTGTGTAAATGATGAAAAATATTCTTGTTTATTCTTGGCAAGCAAGGTCAGCACAAAAGAAAAGGATCTGCAGACCACAGACTAGCTATATTTTTACTGACTATGAGTGGGACAAGCGCTGAATGATATCCATTCATAAGGATGCTTTATGTCTTAAATGCTTCCTTGGACTCACGCTGTGCCTGAAGGGGTAAATGAAAGATACTAACTTCTGCAGGCATTTCTGAAAAACACAAAATAAATCTGTAGGGGCGGAGTCTGTGATGAAAAGCATTCCTCACAGAATTGTCACTTCAAAAACAACCAGGTGATACTGTTTTCTGTGGCCATGCTCTCATCCCACTGAGTAGTTTCTTTCATCAGGCTGTGACAGTATCTAGAAAGGACTTTTTTCCTAACACTGCACTTGTAAGAATGCATTATGGCAATAGTTTAGGTATCAGTCCCTCAGGATCTCTACGGGCAAAACCTTTGACATTAATGGGGTACCATTTGGGCACAGAGCTGGTTTGTCTGGCATAGCTTTTAAGACCAGGGTCTTAGTAAGCATGCCGAAGTGACTTACCTGAAACTTTTCAGCCAGACAAATGTTATACAGAGAACAAACTAACTAGTCTGTTCAATGTACTACAACACAATATAAGGGAATAATATATATAGAAAAGACAAATACACTCTCTAGCTGGTGAATTGTTAAAACATTTAGTTTGAAGGAACACACATATTGTGAAAAGTCTGGGAAATTAAGCAGTCTGCAAGATGCAGAAAAATCTTGGCATATGAATACAAAAGGATTGAACTACACCTGTGGCAGAAGTGCTGATGTTCTAATCTGTTCTGCATACCCAGACATAACCTTGCAGAATAATATGGTCATTTGGGATCACTAGACTTCTCATAACAAAACAGTATCAGAAGCTTCTTCATGCCAGAAAGTATCATTAGCTGTAAAATTTCAAGTCCCTGAGTTGTGCCACTATGCCTAAATCCATCTGAGGATGGATTTTCTTTTCTCCATCACTGTTAAGGGTTTTCCAAAATCTTTACAGCTTGTTTCCTCCGTACACATTTACTCTCCCTGAAGAGACATTCTAAGATATGTGTGGAGTAAAATTTAAGTTTTTTTGCAGTTCTTTCTTTTCAAATGAGTTTTTTTCTGGCCCTTTTTCAAGTGTTGTAATTTCTTACAATAAAATTTGACCAAAAAATTTCTCAAATGCATCTTCTATACTTCCCATTCACACATCCTTGTCTCATGTACTTCTAAGTACAGTTGATATTCTTTAACTCACTTTGCTTTGGATTTGATTCTTGTAATATATAGTATTTCTCCTGTGCACCAGCTTTTTTATAGTATTACCCTTATTAGATTTAACTGATTTTCAAATATTAAAACTAGAAGTCATACTTTGTCCTTTGCCTAACATTGTGTGAAGAGTGCTAGTTCTATCATCCCAAGTTTAGTATTTTCATCTGCACTTTCTTTTTTCAGTATTTAATGTCAATAGAATCAAATGAAGTGAAAGCAAGTAAGTTAATAAAATATATTGCTTATTAGCTTTTAGAATTAAGACGATTCAATATATCCAGGGCATAACTACAGCTGAAGGATTGAATAAATGATAAATGTAATTTCTTCTACAATTGGTGGTTGGTTGTATAACATTAAAAAAAAAAAAAAAGAGTACACAATGGCCCAAATAGAATACCATAGTGACAACTGTAGGTGCGAGGTGTGCAAAATAGCTCATCAAGAGTATAGAATATAGGTTTGGTCTCACTCTCTTCTAAATGTTAAAAAAGCAAAGGGCTACAAAATTACCATCAGTCATCCGCATGAAAGCTCTGTTTCACATATTTGTCTGTTTGTTTCCAGGACGTTGGGTTTTAAGTAAAGTATTTAAGTAAAATTACTTAAGTAAAATTATTTAACTAGAATTATTTAAATAAAATACTAAAATTATTGTTGCATAAACTGGTAACCAGATATTTCCAATTTTGTTTTTATAAATGTAAACATAAATATGATACATAGAAATGTTATGTAATAATAGAATCAAAAGATACAAGTTCGCACAACTATGTCTATGCACAGTATCTGAGCAAATAGCCAGGATTATTTTAGCAGTAAAGTGAAAAAAGAACATTGTTATTTTGGTTCTTATTTCCACTCACAATGTAAAACTGCCTTTATAATTCTTTAAACACATCTCTAAGACATAAAACCAAATCCCTGTTGGTGGAATATCTAACATTTATTCATTAAATTCATTACTTGTAAGTTAAACAGTCCTTTGAGAGGAGAAATAACAAAAAAAACACCATTACCATCCAAGTCCTTGTGTAGGATCATCCAGGAGCACACGAACTATGTATAGGAAACAGCTTAGTAGCTTGAGAGAAAAATTGAATAATCGTATTCTCAGACCTATTAAAAAAAAAAAAAAAGAAAATACAGAAGTAAATTCAGGTTCTTTACAGTTTCATCCACTTTTAAGGTAAAACTAAAAGGAACTAGAATAGCCATGCAGCAACAGAGCAAAGGTTGATCCAGTCAGTAACCTGTCCCTGATATGGGTGATTGGCATATCATACAGAAGAATGTAAAAATAAGCCTGTCAGATACACATATAATACACTTTTCCAGCTTCCAGAAATCTCTGGGTTAAGACTCAGTCTATTTTAATGTAATGAAAATGTAATGTCGTTTTAATGTTAAGTTGCATAATTATGCATCCATGCACCAGGACATCTGAAAGTTATGCTGAATGCACAACAGAACTGAATCAACAACTTGTTCTACAGACCATGTGAATATTGAAATGTTCTAGCTAAAAGGATATATTACAAAATACTATAGTATTTCCTACAAACATAGGTCTGCTCCACAATGACAGGATTCGTTTAGAGGGATCCACATGGGTAGTTGCTTCTATCACACGGGCAATTTATTTCAGTGCTAATTTTACCCATTACCTACTACAATGGAAATTAACTGTATTTTATTCAGTTTTTGCAGTCATTAGAGGATTACAGTTTCATTTCTCAGTCTTGTTATTAAATTCAGTAGTTTTTGCCAGTGTAAATATCTGTATCTAACTCTTGGTTTTAGGTTTTCATTCACTAATTAAGTTAAAACTGTTAGTTAACTAAGGTTAAGTGGGGGGAGGTCACTTTAAGAATTCATTTTTTTCAGTCTTGTGAACTGAGAGTCCGCTTCTGCATGGCTGAACCCTTCTGTCCAAAGCAGAATACCATTGAGTCTTACACAGATGTGACTTCATTTGCACCAAGTCATAGTATAGATCGTATCTTTCACTGTTGTGTTGCAAATACGTTAGCAGGTCTGCTGAACTCAGTATAATTACTTCAGTGGTTTAAGAACTGTGGTTTTATTATGCATATTCAAAGCTGTGTGCATAAATTCCCTTTTAAGGAATTATAATTATGGTAATATTATGTACTTTTTGATTTTACTCAGTCCTAAGTTCAAAATTAACACCTTACAGATAAAACTGATAAATCATCTTTTATATCTATTAGTTCCCCTTCCATTAAAATGCAATCTACAGCAAACACAATATTCTACTATCCAATTGCTGAAAGAAATCTTCAGGTTTATTACTGCTTACTGCCTTTAACTGTGAAGTTGCAGCTATCATGAGAACTAGATGGACTTCTACAGCATCTTGTCATCTGTAAACTAGGGGTTAAAGTCCTGTGGACCCAACCATGTGAAGCTCCACAGCTGCTATCGGCAATTAGGTGTGTGAACCTTAGCCTAGTGATTCCTGCTGTCCTAGCATGAGTAATTAGCCACAGACTATTTATTCCCCAACATGAGCAAAGAGGCTGAAGTACTAAATGCATTGAGAGGCTGGTAGTAGAGGTAGGTGGGTTGTCATGCTATCGTTTGACTAGGAAGAACCCCAGTACTTTGACAATGCTATGTTCTAATTTTTTGTAGCTTTTTTTTGAACTGTTGCTGAAGAAAACATGAATTGTTTGTCTGTACTAACCCTTTTTTTGGAAGTCTGTTGGTGTATGAATGGTTGCCATAACAACTAGGCTATTACAACAAGAACAGATAATGTTAAAAAAAAAAAAGAAAAGGCAAAAACCACCCAACCCCAAATAAACAAAAAAGCTTACCAGGATTTCTTTTCCTTACCAATTTTGTGTTGTCTAAATTTCTTAGTACAAAAGTCTGTTTGTTTCTTCCAGTTTTTAGCTCTGTAAATGTTAATCTTGGTGTGGGACACCTCTCTTCTGCATTGATAATAGCCTGGTTTCTAATTATCGTTTGAAATTATATGTTGGTTTAAATGCAAAAGAATGGCATTTTCTGATTAAAAACTCCATCAATGGTGATTTTCTAATTAAAAAATACATCAATACAGGGGATCTATGCTCCTGGCTGCTGCCTTAAACTCTTAACTCTCAGGCCTTAGTCCTGAAAGATCTAGAACTACTTAAGTATTCAAATATTTAAGATCCATAGATCTATTCCAGGCTTTGCCTAAAAGTGCTTCAGGCTCTGGATATCTCCAGAGGAATAGCTGTTTCCCACAGAATATAAAGCAGGGTTTTCACACCAGACATGCTTTCCTCTAAGGGCTCTAGTAAGCATAAATACAGAGTGCATGTCGTGGACTGGGTTATGTAGTAAGGCAACAGGGAAGGTCTTGCGATTGGGTCGGTTATTACTATATATATATATTTATGGAAGAACAGCCTTCGAGTGTATCCTATTTCGGAGGCCGTGTCTCCTAGTTCTGCATGTCTCGGCCTTTAGAATCAGGATGTATTGTCAGAGGGAGCATATTTAGTCACCTCTGTGAAAGCTTTAATAAGAACTACAAAGTAAGTATTTTCTGTAGTTGAAATCTGCTGTAGCGTCATAGTTGGGGATGTCATCTGTGAGTTGGAAGAAATGCATTTATTCCACCATCGTGGAGATCTGATTTCAAACATGGGAAGGAGGAGACGGTCACTAGAGAAGACATTTAAAATAGATTTTCATTTATTACTCTGTTACAAAAAAGAAAGCATTTCATATTTCTGTTTGCTGACTATTTTTGTCCTCTATGTGCTGTCAGTGGATCAACATGGTCTGCTTGACTTTTTTTCATTCATAGCCAGATTGTGCAAATGACCCTGCTAGTTGAACAGAGTATCTCTATGCATTGACGCTGGTGCCTGAAACTTGTGTTTAGCTACATCAGTCATACACTGTTATCAGTTATGTATTGTTTAATGAGATTGTAATTTCACTGTGTCTGTGTAACCATGGTGTTACATCCTTTGCCTTCTTTAAAAGAAGGAATTGATAAGAACAGTTGAAAATCTATTTGTTTTCTGAAATAAATGTTACTATGTCAAATGTTAATGTTTCCATCTCAGTTTAAACAAGTATATGCTATTTTTTGCTGGCATTTTTAAGTACAGAATAATATATTATACTTCACCAGTACTGACTGTGACTTTCATTTTTATGAAGCATCCTTGATGCTTCCTTTAAAGCATTTTTGGAGATTAATCCTCTGATTTAGAGAGCTGGTCTAAATCAAAGTGAGAGTGACAAAGATAGCAGCTGAAGACTTTACAATCACCTACCATTGTTTGTTTCTCATAAGTCTCTAACATATTTCTGGTTTTTAGCAAAAATCATCTCAATAGCAGCTGACTTCAGGAGTTGAATCAAAATATACTGTTAATAATTTATATCCTGGTGATGGTTACTTTTTATTCCCTCTCCACTGAATTGAAATTTCACTTATTTTTTCCCTTTGAGACTTATTTTAGGCTGTGATAATGCACTGTGTGATCTTGGCAAGTACAAGCAAGTCATACCAATATGTCATCTTCTCTCTCTCTTTTTTTTTTTTTTTTGGCTTGGCTGACACCTTTGTGAAATGCTTTTCATGCGTTGGTTGAAGTTCATTAGACATTTGCTTCCAGAAGACTGAGTGGAAGCTAGGTTGACATTAGACATAGATGGAGGCTTGTTTTATCAGTTTATAGAAATACTTTCAAAACCAGATTAATGAATGAAACAGAATTTAGATAGTATTCTGCAGAAAATTCATATAAATTCTAGAGTTGACTGTTCTGGTTGACACTCTGATGTGTTAATTCCATTTGTGAAGTCTTAAGCATTAGTGAAAACTGTTTGGTGAACATGTGTAGTTTGATTTAGTTATGCTATCTGAAAGATACTACTGACAATCATTTTCTCGGTGAACAGCAATTACACCTTTAGTATTTGAAGAAAGGTTTTCAGTGTTCTCACTGAACACTAAGATCTAAAGGGTAGTAACTTTTATTTATCAACTCCCTGATACCTTTGGGCACCAGAATCCTCCACTTTCAATGGAGGATTGAATGTGTACACTTGAATGAGCAGCAGCTACTAACTCAGCAGCAGGTTTTAGGAGGATCTGGGTTGTGAGTATTTGGACAAGAACCAAAATCTGCATAAGCAGAATGAGTGTTTGGCTGAACTTACTAATTCTGAACCATTTGGTTTGGGGAGTTATTTATTTTTCATTCGGTACAGTAATAATTTTGCTGTATTTCATGTTTATTTCTCCTGAAAATTGCCTTATT
>JAOXJM010000004.1:9217528-9228234 GCA_026413425.1 Tringa solitaria
GGCTCTGTCACCCTCACCAGAAAGAAGTTTTTCCTCATATTTGAATGGAACTTCCTATGTTACAGCTTGTGCCCATTGCTCCTCGTCCTGTCACTGGGAGCCACTGAAAAGAATCTGGCTCTATTCTCCTTCAACCCACCCTTTAGGTACTTGTAAGCATCTGTGTTTATGAACTGGACTGGCTGTATTGATATTAGGAGGTCTGATAACCAACTGCCAATTGTCTAGGGCGATACAAGAAGGCACAGTAGTACTTTCAGCTCTTCCTTCTCTCCGTATGACCACTTCTATCACTGTAAAGTGGCATGCCATCTTAAAAAAGAATTTCCAAGTGCTCAGTTCACTGTAGCCTGCAGTCAAGTAGCAGCAGTTTGCTAGACAACTCTACATCCCCAGTCATCTCTGCCTTGGAAGAATACATTCACCTCATAACTTTGATAATGGTGATCTTCTAACAGCTCGGTTTTGTCTGAAATTGAGCAAAACCTGAGGTCTTCCACAACAGTCTTAGACTAGCCCAAGGTATATGTCAGAAGACTGCCTATTAGATGCTTGCCAAAGTTCCCTGTCTCCTACGCCCTCAGAGACACTTCCTCTATACTCTGACACATTTCTAGTAGCCAGTCTTGTTCTTCCCACCACATTGATTTTTGCAATATTCTGCCAACATCACACTAAAATCCCAACATTCTGAATGACCAGTTGAGCTAGTCACAAAGACATAAAAATAACATTGCTTGAACTTTCATAAACAGTAACTGCCACAATTAGTTGTATTAAATTAATTCATAATGTCAGCACAAATTTAACTTACTTTTTTGGTTTTTTCCTGAAATCATACTGTGATCTCTGAACTGCCAAATAAGAGGAAAAATGGGAAGCAAAAGCTAATTAATTCAGTGTGTTTTGAATGTTGTGTGTTTTGAATGTTGTTTGTATCATTTTAGCTAAATTGTAATTTTCATGCACTCTGTGGTCAGTCTCAGTACAAAAATAAATGATCATGGGGATCATTGTTTGAATACAGTTTGAATTCCTCAGTGTCAATGAGATACATGGCATCTGGAAGTACTCTTGTGAGAGAAGCTTCACTTTTATGACACTCTGAGGTGGGTGAAAAATCTACTTAGATTTTGCTAGTCAACCTGGTTGACTAATCAAAATCAACATCTGCACCTCACAGAATATTTTGTTCTACTTTTTGTGTTTGTATTATCTTTTTTGAATGACTACTGAGAGAATGAAACAGTAATTAAAAACTAGACAATATCATCAAAAATGCCTTTTAAAAGTTATTGATTGACTGATTAAACCCCTTTGAACAATTGATCAAATGCTAGCTTGTTGCACACAGGGAAAACATAGCTTGCTCATTTTTCAAAAGGGTACATTCAGCTAAATATAGAGCTTAGCCTTTAGACCGTCTCTGTCACAGCTGTCTGTGCTTGATGGTGAGAATTACAGGGCAATAGTGATAAGTGACCAGTGCCCTTAGCTTCTTTTGAATCTGGTGTGACGATGGGGAACTAAATCCCTTTCCAGAGTCAGGGAACGCTGTATATTAACAGGTTCTGTCACATAAGGAACAAATATAACTACGGTTTTCCATTTGCAACTTGGCTTGTTGTTTTTCCCATCTGTATGTGTTTCAGATCTGGTTTAGTAACACTGCTTTTATCTGTGCTGCAGTTTTTTCTAGTCACAAGGGGAAGAGAAAACAAAGTGAGAAAAACATAAAACCTCTAGAACATTTTTGGCTATTTAGAACAATAAAAGAGTGAGACTATTTTATAGTGTTTACTCCTTATTAAATATTTTAACAATCACTATACTTTGAAGGAGCTCTGTAACTTAAAGCTACTTGAAATACAGTAAATGCTATTAACTTCCACATCATAAAAATCTAAAGGGCAAAGTCTTTTCTTTGCAAAATGCCAAAGTTATTTGACTCGGGGTACAGAATATAGGAGGCAGGGCAAGACTTTCCAGGCAGACATAATCCATAGTGCTCAAATCTTGTAACTGCCCCTGCCAGGCATATGATTCTTGTGATGTTAGATATGCAGTTATTAATGGCTGACGTTAGGAAGAGACTTGTAAGACCCAGACAGAGGGGTAGGAAAAGTTTACTTCTTTTTGCTAACCCAGTAGGTAACCTGCACTGATCTTAACCTAATGCCTTCCTTCCCCATCTACCATAGCTTGACACTTGGCAAGTCACGCACAATCGTGTCAGACTTAGCAACATGCTTGCCACCACAAACCTACAGCTACCTCTGTAAGTGGAGGTAGGATTTGTCCTTCAAGAGATACTTCTGAGTAAATAATAATATCACTGGTTTTATCTGTGAATATAAACACTGGTTTTTGTCTCTTAATGACTGTTTCTGTTTTACTGCTACTTCCCACTAGGAAGTTGACTGCTAACATAATTAGCAGATGATTGCACGGGGGAGGCTGAAATCCTTAACAGCTGTTTTAAGGCATTCTGAATCAAATTTTCTGTGCTGCAAAACACTTACAGTTTTTGAATGGCATTCTCTCCAGTGACACAGAGATTATAGGACCATGGTGTGCAGGACTACAGGAAGGACTTAACTTGCCCATTTACTTGAAAAAATACGAAGAACCCACTTTCAAAGCATTTAGTGGCTTAGTACAAGTATTTGGGCATGCTGTAGTGTACTGGGTTTGTGTGGCAAGGTTTTGGTAGCAGGGTGTGCTACAGGAGTGGCTTCTGTGAGAAGCTGCTATAAGCTTCCCCAGTGTCAGATAGAGCCAATGCTATCCAGCTCCAGGACCGACTGTTGGCTGAGGCTGAGCCCATCAGCAACAGTGGTAGTGCCTCTGTGGTAACATATTTAAGAAGGGGGGAAAAAAATCCTGTGCAACTGCAGCCAAAGAGAGAAGTGAGAATGTGTGAGAGAAACAATTCTCCAGACACCAAGGTCAATGAAGAGGGAAAGGGAGGAGGTGCTCCAACCACGGGAGCAGAGATTCCCCTGCAACCTGTGGTGAGGCAGGCTGCAGCCCATGGCCCATGATGGAGCAGATATCCACCTGCCGCCCATGGAGGACCCCAGGCTGGAGCAGGTGGATGCCCGAAGGAGGCTCTGACCCCATGGGAAGCCTATGCTGGAGCAGGCTCCTGACAGGACCTGTAGACCTGTGGAGAGAGGAGCCCATTCTGGAGCAGGTTTGCTGGCAGGACTTGTAACCCTGTGGGGGTCCATGCTGGAGCAGTGTGTTCCTAAAGGACTGCACCCATGAAAGGGGCCCACACTGGAGCAGCTCATGAAAAACTGCAGCCCATGGGAAGGACTCACACTGGAGAAGTTCATCTCCTGTGAGAGGGACCCCACACTGGAGCAGGGGAAGAATGTGAGGAATCCTCCCCCTGAAGAGGAAGGAGTGGCAGAAACAACATGTGAGGGACTGACCACAACCCCCATTCTGCGTCCCTCTGCAATGCTTAGGGCGAGGAGGTAGAGAAATCAGGAAAGTTGAGCCTGTGAAGAAGGGAGGAATGGGAGGAAGGCATTTTAAGATCTAGCTTTTGTTTTCTTATTGTCCTACTCTGATTTTGATTGGTAATACATTAAACTAATTTCCCGAAGCCAGCTTTGTTTTGCCTGTGACGATAATTGCTGAGTGATCTCCCTGTCCTTATCTCAACCCACAAGTATTTAGTTATATTTTCTATCCCATGTCCAGCTGAGGAAGGGGAGTGAGAGAGAAGCTTTGGCGGGCACCTGATATCTAGCCAGGGTCAACAAACCACATGTAGGTATCTGAATTCAGTACCAAAGATCAACTTTAATTGTGAAGTCTAGAAACTGAATGTGTAGGGCTGAAATGGTTGGCAGATTTATTTTACAATAAAGTATTCTGAAGCTTCAGACACTTCTGATGCTCCAAGTGATCTATTTCTTTGTTACAGATAAAAGGGAGACAATACAAATCAACATTACCATTTATAATGGAAGAGTCATTCTGAGAGTAATGCATAGCGCAGAACAGAAGTTTACTGTTAAATAATCATAATCATTAGCTGTGATAGACTAATAATCATAAAATTAAGAGATAAACCATTTGGGAAAGAACTGCTTCAGTTCCCCATGGAGTATTACAGTGTCTGGCAGATGTAAAGTAGCAGGTATCAAGTTCTAGATGGAAAAATAAGAGCTCTAGCGTAATAAGTGTATAATTACATAATGACTGAAGTACCAAGGACATTTACAAACTGCGCACCATGTTGTCCCAGAGGAGGAAGACTCCTTGACCTGTGGAAGTTTTTAAGCTGAGACACTTAAACCTTTTCTGAACTAGAAAACTTTTGCTGGGGCGTACCACCAAAGGCTTCCTTGGACAGATACAGCTATAACAGCACTGAAGTGTTCCTCTTCTCTTTTAATATCCTTCCCCCAATCCCAGTGTGCGCTAGTTTCAGTGGAATACAGAAACATTTCCACTGTTGTTGCAAGAATGAGGCTAAAACAGAAATTAACATGAGGCTGACAGAACTGCCTTCTACAAAGCATTACTTACTCTTCTTTCCACACAAGGAAATTGATTCCCTCTTTTATCTACAATAGAGACCCAATCCTAACATAAATTTAGAAGGATGGTGAGTATGGAGATATATTAACAGTTTACTTATGTGGGACTGTACTCCTAAACCTGCCACAAAAGTGTAAACTCAGACCTCTTGGTGTGGCTGATGCAGTGGTTTTACAAATATTAATATTTTTTTTAATGATTTTTTTTTTTTTTTAAATTTAGGTGATTTTTCCATAAGAAAGGCCTTGGCCTGTATATGCAGCCATTTTTTTCCGGGTTTAAGGCAAGTCAAACTTTCCTACTACTGTGCAGAGTCTCACTGCAGGTATGAAAACACTTTCTTTACTAATGAATTAGACTGTTAAGATCTTGAGCGGTTTCAATCAAAATCATCTTTTAAAATAGAATTTAGGCTTCTAAAGCACTTTATTTATTTTGAAAATTTACTTACAATGACAAATCAAGATAAATTTGACAATATCTGCTTAAGTCCTTTTATTTTGTAGCCCCTGTTAAATGGAAGAACTCATAAAAGTTAACATTTTCAAAAACGAGGAGGCCAAATTGACTAAAGTATTTCTTGAAGGAATAAGGATTATTTTGAAGAAACCATAATAGAATTTTCTTTTGAGGAAATTATAATAGAATTTTTGTGCAAGTTGAATCTAGACTCAGATATTTTAAATCACTTGCTTCAGAAACGTGTGGGCTTTTTATCCCCTTTTAGTTTAACAATCTCAGGTGATTTCCAAAAAGAAAGGCAAAGGGAGGGCTTTACTCACTAATTCACACTGTGACAAATGACTGTTAAAATGCCTTCTGAGATTTACAGTAGGGAGTTGTTCCTTGAAAGTCACCAGTCAACATGACAGCCAGCAGTATACAATTGTCCAAGTGATGTGTGGAGGTGTTCTGTATTATGTGAATACCTTTCCTTTCCAGATAGGTGGTAATGTTCATTTATGCAGTAAGCACATCAGAAAGGAAAGCTGATTTTAATTTAATCCTTTAAGTATCCAATGTAAGAACAGTTCCTGCACAAAGGTAAAATTTAGCTCTCTAGTTTAATCATGAAAGTATATATATATACTGTAGCAAAATGACTCAAATTTTCATCTCAATAGAGCAAAAAGCATTTGAAACCCATTTCCAGTACCAATTAAAGTATCTATATTGGCATTGGAACTGCTATGTTCCGATACCAGTTATGCGTATACATACATACAGAAAAGAAAAAAAATTTAAAAATTGGAAAATGTAAATTTTTGTTCCATGACTGTGAAATTGTAAACACTTATTTCAACAGCATATAGAAAAGTTATGAAACCTGATGCTTTGAGGGTGGGAGCTGGAAAATATATTGAGTTTCTATCTTAATTTTTTGTTCTTTCCATTCCATTTTTTTTGTATGTGAATTTGAAGTGGCACAGTAATAGTTATTTTTTCCTAGAACTTCATAGCTCTGTATACAGTCCTAAACTTCAACAGGCAGTAGAATGAAATACTAGTATAAAATAGGTATTTGTGATTTTCAAATAACTTGTTCATATGACAGACTGCATTAATTCAGCAATTCAATGCTGGAATTTGTACTTCATGGTTTCTTAATTAATATAGCTATAAATATTCAGCATTGATAAAATTCAGCTTAAGGACTCTGGGAAAAAACACACTTACTGCCTATGTGTAAGGGATATACTGCTTATTTCAGGAAGAACGGCACCAAGCATTAGCAGGTCTGTGCTTTACAAATGGATCTCTCTGCAACACAGTCCACCATATATGCATAATCTGAATGTGTGACTGTGCAGAAATACAGGAGACCAGAAAGACAGAAACTAGCAGCACAAATGGGAGAAGCAGCATATAATGTTTAAAGTGTAGAGGCTACCTTCACGATAAAAATTACTTTGTCCCTCTCTGGGTACATCTTTAAGTAAGCTAAACTTGCCCAGGCACTGACATTAAATGGCACAAAAGAGTCTACGTACATATCGGAGAACTATTTCAACTTCCCACATTGGGTGACTCCCTGCAACTTGTCTGCTCAGAGTGTTTTTGTGGACACTCAAACTGCCAAATCATTCCTGGGCACTGCAGTGTTCAAGACAGTTTTGGCCAGCTGGCTGTGGCCAAAGCATGCAAAAGAAAATTTGAACAGCTCACTAGTTATACTGAAGCAGTCATGCTTCAGTGGTGGGAAACACCCCTGGCTGCTTGAATTGACTAAAACAAATGCAGCTTTTATATCTTTATAAGCTTCTAAACAACAGACATCTGTGCATAAATGGTTTAAGAAATGTGAGGTAAATTCTGCTCTGCAAGATACTCTGAATTTATATGACTGACCATACTAAAAAAGCAGTGATATTGACAGAATGTAAATGCTTTTTTATTTTTAACTTAGAATTCTTTCTTTACATCTCTAGTATCCTGTTGTTTGGCTATTTTGAAGTACAGGGTAACTATACATGTGCACACGAAAACATTTTTTGTTAATAACCTCTTCTTTGTATCTTTCCAAAGCCTACAGAAACCTAAAATAAATAACCTCTTTTCTCCCCTCCTCTGAAGCAAATCATTTACCAGCTTTAAACATGTCAGGTCTTCACTAGATAGGGTATTTTCTACTTTTATTTCTGTTGCTCTTCAACACAGCTGATAAGACTAGAGACTGATGATCAGTAGGTTTATGAAATGTTTTATTTACTGTTTTAATTTATTGTTACGATAACAATTCAGTAAAACCTTACTGAATTAACAGGTAAATAACTTGTTTTAATCACAGAGTTCCCCTTTAGTTCTACTCCATTCCCCAGCAACCAAACTGAAAGCAAATGCATTATGATGGTCAAGAAACATCTCAGAATATCCAGCAAATCAAATTTATTTCAGTTTCAGATAGTTTCAATAATGAAAACACAATGTTAAATTCACAAAGGGATATTAGCAATATTTGCAAAATTAGTGAAAAAGTCAATGACTTGATCTTTACCCTTAGCCCACTGACTGAGATATTTACATGGCCAGAAGAAACCCGGTACACTACTCTACCTGTCACAGAAATCACCTACTTAACACAAACATGTGCTCTACCTACTGGGCTGATCTTTCACATGCTGTCCTGCAGAACCTTTTCAGATTGATCCAGGCAATATCTAAATATTTTACATTGTGACAGGAAAACAGGTGAGCTTTTACTCAGAGTTATCCCTCTGAGTAAATGAATATTTAACTATTCCATATAAAATGTGTGTACTGTAAGCATCAAGCTTCATCTCCACATTTTTCAAAGGGAACTAGGTCCTTTGAAAATCTAGCCCTTCAAAAAATCAAAACTGGTTTTAACATCCAATTTTTTCAGGAAAAAATCACTCAACAAGTTCAAGAATGTTAGTAAACTATTTGAAATAGTTTATTTACTGAACAAATGCGTTTGCCAAAGATTCACCATGTTCTTCTGCACACAGCACCTTCTTTTATGAAAAATAATATACAATGCAATTTGGTGGTTTGGGGAATATGACAGCCTAGAACCCATCTGTTACTGAAGCCAACTGCAAAGTTGGTTAGGAATCCAAGCTACACAAGTAGAATTACTTTTCTGGGAAATAAATGAAAAAGCAGTGAGAGAGATGTTACTGTATTGGAAAAGTACATGTAAGAAATAGACCATAAGCTAGACACCAAAAAGTGTGTTTCTTGAGAAGTCCTCGAGAAAAAAAAAAAAAGATTAGAAATCTGACTCCAAACAGGTACAGATCTAAGAACAAAATTCCTGAATCAGAGCACTATTACATTCAGCTAAGCATTTTAGCATGTGTGCGTTTTGTAAATGAACAAGATCATTTAAAAGAAAGCTGATCAAACTCTTCTCCTAAAGAAATATAACTAGTAAGGTTTCAAAATTGGGTACTATGCTTATGTCAGAAACATATCTTTCAGCAAAAAAGAAGCGAGGTCTATATTATTTCAATCATATTTATTATTAAATACTACCATACGATTTATTGGCAAACTATGTTATCAAAACTGTGACTTGGTGGCACAGAATTGTGGGTGGTCTGTGGCAGGTGAGAGGAATAATTCCGTCTCCTCTCCACCTCAAAGAATCAACAAGCATCTGAAAATAGAGATGGAACATACACCTCCAAGCCAGGAAAAAGTAAGCATCTTTCCAGAAAAGGCAGAATGGAAGGGCAAACGAAAGACCTCAAGGGTGAACAGACTGGGAAGATCAAAAAGGGAATAGGACAAAGAAAAAGAGTCATCTGATAACAGACCTGAACTTCACAGACCACACAGATAGAAGACTCTTGATTATTAATCAAACTGCTGGAGTTGAAAGCAAGTGGAAGTAAGAAGTTACAATGAACTAGAAATACGCAGAAAATTACTTCCAGCACCTTGGCCAAGGACCTCCTAAATGAACTATCTTGATCACTTGCCATTGTGTAGCTGCACTAGAAGGCTACTTCAACTGTAATGTTCAGCTATTCCATTCATAGTTAATGTCCATTCAACTGAAGGGGGTACAAGCAACACCTTTGACAATATCTGTATTGCACAGAAATTACAATAGAATACAAAAGACGTGCTTCACCAGAACCAAACTTGAACAACTTATGCAGGGGTCCAAAGAAAAGACAAAAAAGCAAACAAAAATAAGTTATACTTGTGTAATAGTATTCATTACTAACTAATAAGCACCTGATCTCGGGATCCACAGGGCTCTGCAGCCATTCTCATTATTTCCTGAAAGTATGTCTAGTGCTCTAAATAGTCCATTTGACAATATTTCTATGCAGAATATGTATGCTTTTTCTATAATGGATAGTAGCAAAATACCAGCAACATGGGATTGGATTAATATTTCAGTATTAAAAATAATATCCTCCAGAAAAAAAAAAAAAAGAAAAAAAAAAATCTGGACAGGACCCTATTGTAAGGTGGAAAAACAAAAGACAATACTTAAGATTTTTTAAGAGTGGACTTTGTTCAGTTAATGGAAAGCTAGTACCAAAAGAGACTGCTATGGTAACTTGCAGAGGTGGAGGAGAGTGTGCTGCTAACACTGCCTCATGTAAAGCACAATTCTGATTGCACTGTGGGGAAACAACTGCCCAGCCTTCCTGCCACAGTGCAACTGTGTCCAGCCTCAGCACAGGACAGTATTTGAAGATCTAGAAAGCCACTTCCACTAGCTATTTTCAGTCCTGGGTTCATATTTTATATTTCAGATGTGCCAGAGCTCCTTCTTGTAATGCTTGTGTGAATATTAATGAAATAATTAAAAGTAGCTATTAATTTTTCACTAGTCATTTGCTACAATTTTCCAACAATAATCATACCATTATTCTATATATGTTAATACATACATAGCAATACATATATAGCATACAATGTCATACCATTGTGCAATAATTCTGCTATCTATATTTTTTAAGGATTATTTATTTTCATTAAGTGCACATAGACTTGAAATATAATTTAATTGGATGCCAAATGGATGCTATGGTTTGTGCAGTTGATTGTACACTATTTCCTATTTGAGATCAGATCATGATTCTTCCAGAGAAGGTAACTTTATAAAGTTAAAGTCCAACAACTGCTATCATGGAAGTGCTTGACAGAAGTTTAAAGTAGAGCTGGCAAAAGTGTTAAGCCACAGCGGGGTTCAAAAAGGTGTACAGAGAATATTTTCTTTATTAAAATAAAGAAAATGTTTTTTCTTTAGGGTCATCAAAACCCTATCTAAATAAATGAAGCTGATAAAATGAGAAAGGTTGCAGGTTTTTTTTCCTGTTCCAGTAAAAAATAAAATGTAGATATAAGATGCTATGATCTACATTTTCTAAAATATCAAAAAACACTGCAATCAGAAGTTATAAATACAGAACACACTTATGGTTTAATTTTTTTAAACTATGAAGCCATGCTTTTATAAACATAGTCTCTCACTCTTCATTATGTAGTTACAATGCTGTTATTTCCAACCAACAACATTCATTTTTTGTGACTATCTTAAGATGTCATTCACCATTTCATAACTGTCTGAATAAACATCCTTTTTCTAATTGCTTCAATGTATGTAGTATATTCTACTAAATAAAGGTAGTAATTAGTTAAATATCTACATGATCTTA
>JAOXJM010000004.1:9229934-9241964 GCA_026413425.1 Tringa solitaria
GCCACCGAGCGCGAGCGCGAGCACGAGCACGAGCACGAGCGCGCGCGCACCGCCCGCCGCGGTTGACAACAAAGAGCTGTCCACCGCCATGCAAATGTTGTTTGGAGCCGCCGCTGGCAGGCGAACCAATGGGGTGGGCGCTCATTAGCATACTCCAGTGACAGCGCCGGCAACCTCTGCCTGCCGACCAATAGGAGCTCCCCTCATTAGCGTACGGGGCAGGGGGCTGCTCGCTCTGCGGGGCGGCAGCAGGCTCTGAGGCGGTGGGGCTAGGCGGAGCCGCGAGACACCCCGGCTCCTGTCACGCTTCGGCCGCGACGCACCGGCTAGAGCGCCGCGTTGCTCGCCACAGGCCCGCCGGCGTGGCGAGCTGAGCGAGGCGGCGGGCGGGTTGGAGGGGTGGACTCCGCCTGTCCCCTCGGGTTGGCGGTTCGGCGGGCCTTGCTGGGTGTCGGCGGGTCTCGGGTGCCCCCGCACGCAGGGAGCTCCGTGGGGGGTGGCACCGTGAGGTACCCGTTTGGGGCATGCAGAGTGGCACTTGGCTGGAGGAGCCACAGAGCGCCCCGAGCACCAGCTCGGCCCCAGACTCGCCTTTGGGGGCCTTCATGGGGTTCCTTCATAAGCCTGTCTCCTACAGCTGGCAACCTCCTTGGGTACCACCTGGGGCTTCCTCAGAAGCACTTCTCTGTAAGCCTCAAAATTTGAAAAATGAGGTGTTTTTTCTTGGCAAGCTATAGGTAGGCTCTGTGCAGATCCCATGTTACTGATGTTAATCATCTGAGCATACCTGGGTCTTTCATGACTTTGTTTCTTGCTCATCTTTAGTCAAACCAAGCATACCTGGTTAGTGACGTGTCTGATCCCGTTTTGTGCCAACTCTTCTGAAATCTCAGGTGCAAGTGTGGTAAGCTGTCAATCAGTTTCCACTTTTAATTAATTGGGGGGTTGTTGTACATAGCAGGAGTGGTGGTGCAGGCCCTGTGAAAAGACAGGGAAGTTGAATTGTTCCAGTGATGGAAATTTGTAGGCAATGCCTGAAAGTGAGAGACACTCTAGAAAGTATTTGAATTTCTTAGGTGATTGATGTGCATATTACTGATATGATTTGATGGAATTCACTGTCACCAAATTGAAATAGTGACTTTTTTTTTTTTTTAGATTTGCTCTTAGAAGTGCACTGTAGTTTAGACTAACTGTCATACTTAACATCTAATGCCCTGGGTCTGGTAAACATGAATTACTACATTTTTGCACCCTGTTGTGATTTTCCTTCCCATATTAGGTCTTCACTTAAACTATTCAGCCACAGCATTCCGTTACTAGAATGAAGTCATGCAGTCTTAACACTAATGCAGTTTTTAGGTGTACATTTAGATTTTTCTGGATCAGGGGCTAAATGATAAATAAGAAGTTATTTCCTAAATGTGGTCGACATATTTAGTTAAGTGCGTACATTCACACTGTGTATTGAAGAGTGAACCTTCTATTTTCCAGTCATTTGGATTTCTGTGTAGAAGGTAAGCTATTTAAAAGCCGACATGGCACATACAGTATCAGCATAGGTATGGAGTATGTCACATAATAACATGCTGTACTGAGAATCCAGCTCTGAGCTTCATGCTGTGAGGGAAAGATTTCTACAGGTAACCAACAGGTAGTCCAATTCAGGACTTGGATTATCTCTGCTGTTGTTACAGACAATGCATCTTTCCTTGCTTTTCTAGTACAGAGTTCTTAAGCATAGCCTCTCTGGTTGCTGTTTCTTTAGCGAATCCAATGTTGTATCGCAGGCCCTGTAAAATGCTGGGATTACTGGAGTATAATGCTTACCCTTTTTCACAGCTTGCTGAATTCAGCGTTTACAATGTACTTCTCAGGAAGGCTGGTTAGATGCAGATAAAAACAGATGCAGGTATGTGGCAAGAGTTCAAAGGCAACTCTTTGCTTTGGCTGATAGTGGAAATAAAATAGTGAATTACTATGCTGCCACATTCTTACCAGTTTTACCATGCTGTGTTCTGATATCAGAGCTCTTTAAAAGTCTAATTTAAAAAAAACAAAACAAAACCCAACATATGTTACATGCAGCCAATTTTTTCTCTCTCAGCTGCTTCAGTTGAAAAGGCTATCTCTTCTAAGAATATTGTTTCCACTCTCTGCCTGTGTGTCTTTTCATCTTGCCAAAAATTGAGGTGGGGTGGAGCCAGTATATTATAATGTTGCATTATAAAAGTAAAGTAGTTAGGCTGACTGTAGTCCTTTTCTGAAGCCTATGAATCATAGATCGGTTGGAAAATTAATGGTGTTTCTACTGTATCTTCTAGCAGCCTCATTAATTTTTCCACCTTAATTGATTAATATTTGTTTTCATACTTGAGGAGCTAAGTAATAGTAGAAGCTTTTGCACTTTTTCTACCACAGAAATGCATTTCAAAATGGTAATAGCTGACTGCGAAACTAGCAAGCTGGTAAATAGTTGAGTAGAGCTAATAGAAAGCAAACTCAACTCATAACTGAGACTGTTGTCATGCCATTTATACAGAAGCTTTATTTTGAGCTCCTAAGTAATATAAACTCTTTGCAATATAGAATTAGCTATGTTTTTACTTGTCTGATGGTGTGAGACCTGGTCACTCTGAAAAGCTGTAGGTATTGAAAATTAGACAGAGATTGGATTTTAGTTCGCTAAACCTAATATTTTCATTAGCAACTCAAAACACCTGGGAAATGTATGGCTTCAAGCTGAGGAGACGCTGAATCATCCGCTTGGAGACAGATGTTGTTATATGTGAACTACTATACTTGGTCACTATGCTCAAGCTAGGCATTCCCTCTCCTGTGTTTGTTTGCTAAAGAAAAGCTGTGAGCCATGCTCGGTTCTTTCAAGGTTTAAGTGTAGGTTTGTACTCTTGGGATGATTCTGGCCCTGAGAATTGTCAGAAGCATCTGTGGCCCTGAATTGGGGACTGAAAATATATTTTCCTGAACCACTCTTTTTCTTTTTTTTTATTAACAACTGGCTCGATACTCTTTCCAAGTACTTAACTCTGAAGTTTGGGAGAGAGAGGGGAATTAAGAACTGTGTTATTGTGTTTATTGCTAGTGATTGGATATAAATCTTGGATAATACTGAGGTACAGAAAGAACAAAAAAAAATATTTAGGTTTCCTTTTTAGGTTGCTTATATTTTTGATAGTGTATAGGTAAAACAGGCTGGCACAACGTAAATGGCTTCTAAACTTTTTGACCAGTTGCAGTGTATATGGAGGTATAAATATGTTATTAATACTGTTCTTAATGCAAGATATTCTCCCCCTCTGTCTAAATCTGAATTATGCATTCTACTGTAGTAAAGAAATCAGATTATTGTGTTAGTTTTTGATATTTTCCTCAAAAAGCTTGGAAGGTATGTTTATTATTAATCAATTTAATTATTGACACTCATTCTTTATTGTTGGTATTGATGTCTAAAGTTATTCAGATAAATCAAAACTAAACCTGATGGCAAGGAGTTAGAAAAGAATCTCACCCATGATAATAAAATGGTGAATTTCACCGTCTTGAAGTGTTGATGGTCCTCTGCATTGTGGTGCTGAAACAGTGCTACCAAACACAGTTCTTACTCCTTTCCCCTCCATTGCTTTTCAATTGTATACCATGACTCAGAGAGTTGTCTTCCCCAGCTGATAAGCTTATCCTCCTAACTATTGTTTATATGCTTCTAAGTAATATTATGAGATTGTGGTTGGGGTAAGAAAGACCACTGGTAAAGATAAACTTTTAAAACAAAAAGTGAACAATGATGAGGCATTTATGGAGCAAATGCACACTAAGTCCTTTTTAACAGTTCTTTAATGTGAGTAACTTGTACTTTCTGTCCTTTCAAGGACATTCTAATATTGTCTGGATGGGACTCAGTTAACTCACTAAGCAGACATGCACAAGACCCTTACCATAAGGAATAGTCTAGGCTGCAGTGAAAAACAGTAAGTGGAAATGCTGCCTTTGCAAAGGTTATACACTTTCTGTTATTTGTCAGTTGGTGCTAGTAAGGGGTTAGGCAGGCTGAAAAACTGAATGACTAAAAAATAAATTAATAAAACTCAAATTCATTTTGAGGCTTTTTCCTAGGTTCTCACTTTTGATTCCCACCCCACCCATAGCTAAGAAGTATCTCGATGTTTATCACAGAATTTTAAGGGTTGGAAGGGACCTCTGGAGATCATCTAGTCAAACCCCCTATCAAATGGTGTTATGTCATTAATGAGTATGTTTGGCACTCTCACATTTCTGCAAATTGATTAGTTCTCACTTGAGTGTGTCTGGGTTGTTTTGGGTTTAAGACTAGAACTGAGGACTAGAATACTGACAGCACTGGAAAGCATGTGAGACAGTTCTGCAGCTTTGCCAGCTGAATAGAATATTTAGGGACTCAGAATTTACGGTTCACAAAATGATTTGGGATTTAGATTAGTAATCTGTACTTAAACAGTATTTGATTAACTTTAGCTGCAATTTCACTTCCAAAATAATCTGCAAAGGAGGAATCTCCTGTACAAAAAGCATAATGACATTATCTGTTAAAATGTTCCTAGATGAAATTCTGAAATAAAGAGTCCTTGCTGATAAATATTGTTTATCTCAGAAAATAGAGTTTCAGCAGTGAAAAAGGTATACTTCTCAGTTAGAAAATAGCAACTTTTTTTTTTAAGAAATCTGTTAGTATGTTTTTGGGGCTTTTTTGCCTGGCTTTCATCTCCAAAAGCAATCTCAAATCCGAACTGCAGGACATAGATGACTTATAGGACTAAAGTTAGGCATGCTGGACTGAGAGTCACAGCATCCTGCAATCTGAAAGGATCTGAGAGGCTAAATCAAACCAATAGCAAAAACTGGTGAGAGGTGTATTTTGAGGACTCTCTTGCTTTGTGTACCATGATACAGAACTGTTATTTAGTGGTGTGGAGTATATGACTAAAAAAACTTCATCAGTGTGAAATGGTCATCTATATGGCCTTAATGGGTCTAAGCATTTAAGGTTGTTGACTGCAATTTTCACTTTTAAAAATATGTCTAAAAAGCATGTGTAGCACCACTGTGTAGAAATAATACTTAGAAATCAACATAGTTCAGGCCAGGATGCCTAAGCAGATTCCTACTGAGTTGCAAGGGGAAAAAATTACCTTTAAGTCATATAGCCTTCCATTTTACCTTTACCCAATACTTGTGCTTCTTGAGGTTGATGGAAAGCAAAGTGATATTGCTGAGCAGTGCAACATTTATATGGTCCACAGTACTTTGAGACTGAAATTTTGGTTCCTTGCATCCACAATATCTAGTTCTTGCACATTTAATTTGTACAATCTAAAGTACATTTCTCTTTAGACCCATTATTTTGTGTGTCAGTTACTTCTTGGGTAAGGGCAGCCTTTTTTACATTCACCATTCTTATGATCATAACACCATATTTGTTAGATCAAAAATCAACTACTTATTTCCATTTCAATTCCAAGGATTGCCTTTTGTGTCATTTCCTATTCAGATGATTACTTCTGTCTTGGTTCTTTCCCTAATGCTCTCTGTTCCCACATATTATAATTTGAAAGCATCATCATTTTCTTACTTCTCCCTTGCTGCAAAGGAGTTGCCACTGCAATGCCACTGTTCACTTTCTCATCCTTTTCTCAAAAAGTACTTGCTAGTGAGGTAGGTCAACATGAGTGTATCAATTTGTCCCTTTTTTTGTTTCTTAGTTTAAATGTGTATTTGTTACGGCTTACTAGATTCTTGTCTGTTAAGGATGAGACTCATTTTTGGTTCATTCTGAATCTTACCTTGCAGTGTGGGGATAGGAGGGGGGATGTCTGAGTACTACCATAGCATAAATAATAATTATGTTGTCCAGTAAGTTTCTGCAGTGTTTCTGCAGAAAGAAGCACTTACGTCACCTCTTCACTAGGTAGCTAGCTGAGTTGTGTGCTGGAGTACTAACAGGAATAGTTGATGATAATTTTAATTTTCCTTTAAGAAAGCACTGCCATTTAGGGAATACTACTAATACATAATGAAACTTTAAAACAACTGGTAATAATATTTTTTTACAAGCAGCAGCACAATATTTAGACTGCTCCATGTGTTTTTTTTCAAAAGAAGTATTTATTTTTAAACAGATCTTGCTATTCTTATATATCTTTAAATCTTTAATGATCCTATTTACTTTTTATTGTGTATTTTGCATTTTGATTTTGCATATCTCTTCATTTTACTATCTGATACACCTTTCAGAGTACAATGCTGCAACTCTTAGAATTATCTAAACTTCAGTGAAAAAATGTTCAAGTCCTATCTTTCTACTTGCTGCTTATTTTTTAAATGGCTGTGCATTAGCAGACTGTTCTGCTGGCATGAAAGGTTTGATAGCGATTCAGAAACAGTAACAGACTGAAATAGCCGGAAGTGAGAACAGAGTTTTAAGGTCACTGTAAAGCTGCAAAGCTAGGGCAGAAGGAGAACTGTGAGGAATTTCCAATTTGATAATTCCTCTGAAAGTGTTGCCCCTATAAATAAGGCTTCTTCACCCAGTGTGCGAGAGTCAATCAACACACTGAGTTGAGAGATTTGTTTTTATTTCAGTGCTGCAGAATAGTGCCAGGCATCTAACACAGCCAGCACACCTGTTAGGAAATACATGGGGTCTTTTATACAAAAAGGTAATGAAGAAAAATAACATCAAAATAGCTGATTGGTTACTTGTAATTACATAGCAAGAACTCATTTGCGCATGTCCTAATTTCTGTTTGGCTCATTATACTGAGGTGGTCTTATATTTACATAGAAGATCTCCTCCTAGAGGTGTGATTTATAGTACTAAAATTATGTAAGATAACTAAAGGTTATACCTTCATCCCATCAGCTACCACTCGGTCACTGCTCAACTTTCTGTTCTGTTGGGGCCTCGCCTGGGGGGCTAACTTCAAGATAGGATTAGTTATGGTTATGGGCTTTTTGGTTTAGGGACTTTCTGTTCCCATTGCTATGGTTTCAGAGCAGCCCATCATGGTTGCCCAGTTTTGAGGATTTTTAACTCCTTTTGACATCAAAAGGATTTTTTAAAAAATGGAGGATTGAAGGTGATTTTGGGGTTTTTTATCATGTGTCTAATTAAACTGAAATCTTGGTAGGTAGAGGGCATGTTTTCTGTAGCCCAGCAAGCATGACTCTGTGCTGCAATCATGATCCTATAAGGCTGTTTGAGACACAGGGCACACAATATGACCAGATCTTTGTATTCTTATATGCTAAATCATCATAGCAAAAAGGAACAGCATCCACTTCAGAGCTAGCCATGGTCATGGTGCACTACAGTTGTCTGACTGTGGTGACCTGGAAAGAAACTGTAGGAACAAGAGGAATAGGAGCACTGCAACAGGGCAGAGAGAGATGGTGGGAAATGGTGATAATCCGTGAATAATTCCAGTAAATCTCCCCTTGGCTGTGAGTAGGAGGACTTCATTTAAAACTAGAGATACTGACAGCTGCTTTTATATAGGAGAGCATCTTTTTTTGCAAAGAACGCCTTTTCATGTAATTTTCACTTTGCTTTTGAGTACAGAGCACCAATGAGGTGGTGCAGAATGAGGTGGTACTTAAGACTAATTAGAAGTGTGTTACAAAGTACTTTTAGAATTGGACATGATATGTCTGCTGTCATTGCTGCAAAACCCTGCCTGAACACATTGTTACTTAATTTGCTTTAGAAAAAGCTGAAGGAGCAGTTAAAAAATTCCTAATACTGGTTTTCCCTTTACAATGGTGCTCACTTGGCCCATCCTTGGTAAAATGGCCTAAACAACAACAGCTGTTAAGATAGGAACGTGAGGTCAAGTATCTAAAACTGTCTGAGAGTGCAGTGTGCTACTACTGATCATATTAAGTGGGTTGACAACCACCAGCCAGATTAAACAGTAACCGGGGAGTTACAGAATGAGTTTTGAAGGAGGGAGGTGCCTATTTGGAAAGAAATTTAAGGAGTAAATGAAACTTTGTAACAGTAGGGAGAACAGTGGGAACAGACCAAGCAGTCAAAACCCGAGGAGCTGGGTTTGGCACTGGTGTATGTTCACCCACTGGCATGAAAACCTCTGTCTGGTCCAGGCAGAGCATCCTCCCTGTCTGACTCTGCCAGCAGCCTGCATCCAGCTGAGGCAGTGACAATGCAGGGCGCAACAGGTTGGGACTCACAACTGGGTGTGCATGTGTGACCTTGTGTGGTGCTTCCTCCCTTTGTGTGTGCATTAGTAGGTTGTAAAGTGTAGCACAAGTACACTTTTAAGTACCTACATCTCCTCCAGAAGGTGTGTGTGAGAGCGGGGGCTGTGTGCATAACCATGGGTGGTTGGGTGCACAACTTTGAGTGCATGGTTAGAACTTTGGGGGATTAATGAAGAAAGGTTGTTTATAAATTTGTTATGTGTTTATTAGCATTTTGTCTATTAACTGTGCAGTATCTGTTGTATTGCCAATACTGAACCTGAATATATATTTCACTGATTGCCAGTTAATTATATGAGATTAATAAATCATTAAACCAGTTTGATTGTGATTCAGACTAAACTAAGCGAACCGTGCGGTTTTCCCTGTCACACCATTAGGTTGTAATTGTAGATATTACATGATCTGTAACGTCATTATGAGTTAGGGAAGATGTCTGCCAGTGGGAAGAGAGACAATTGTTGACAATGAAAAGAGACAATAAAAAAGTATTAATATAGTGGGATAGGGCCCTTTTGTGAATGTTTTTGGGAAAAACACTGACTGGTTCTAGAATTCTGTGGGCTCTAATGATATCATTAACTTGAGTATGACAGCAAACATGCTGTTAGAACATGCTGAAATTATACTGGTCAGAGATGCTATTCCAGCAGTGACTAGTTAAGCTCCTGTTACTAATCATCACTAGTTTCCTACTGGAATATACTGACTTCTCAGATCTGTCTTCCTAACACAAAATGGCTTACAAACACTCTTCTCAAAATTATTCAGTTTTGAACAAACACTCTGAATTTTGATGTTAAACCCACAGATTGAGCAGGGAATGAATCAATTCCTGAGTAACTTGGTCCGACCTTATAATTGACTCTACTTTGTTCAGGAGTTCCGGACAAGATAACTTCCTGGGGTCCCTTCCAACCTGAACTTTCCTATAATCCTATATCTTGACATGCAGTATTGCTAGTATAGGGAATATGTGGTGATATTTTGCCTGCCCATCTCTGCTCACAGCAATATTTGAGTGCAGTCACACCAGTTCTCAAGCAATAGCTCTGCTTCCGTAGGTAAAATCCAGCTGCTTTTCTTTGGTTACGTAACTACTTAGATGTTTCTTCCTTTCTTATCAATAGGAGGTAAGGGTACCTTAGAGATGACTTCTGCCTGCCTTAGAGGTCCTGAGGCATGGCTTGCCTGTGCACTCTGTTTGGTTAGAGGCTGGAGATGACTAAGTCAGTCAGACATGCTTAGAGACATTAGTTTATAATCAATTGATAGCCCACGGAAGAGGTGAGGAAGGGAAGAAAGACTAAGTTCCTGATTTTATTTCCATCTGCTTAGAATGTTTAATCAATTAGTTGAGAAGATCACAAACACAAGACTGAAAAGGACTGAGTCTTGCTTTGTGAGCGAAGACAGATTTTTTGTATAGGCCTACATTATGCTTCAAAGCCACTTTTCAGCTTAGATTTATTTGTAGGAAGCCCTGCTCTTGGAGGTATCATAGGTATCTGCTCTTGTGTGCTGATGTTATCTTTTAGCTTAAACAATTTTAACATTGCCTGTATTCACAGAGAGCAGCCAGGACATTGATGGTAAATTTTCAATGCAGTTCCAGCTTTGGTTCAACTGTAGCTGAAAGTATCTTTGATTGTGTTTCAAGTCTGTAATGATTTAGCAAGTGGATTAATAACCCAAAAGCAGTTTGACAAAATCTGAACCGCTTTGAGCTTCATGACACCAGAAGATACAACACTAAAAATGGGAGGAATTATAGAACCCATCCTGCAGTATAGATTTTTACAGCTTATTGATTTGAGCCACTGGCTCTGGGTTGGAATCTGAGAGGCTCCTAGCACTCTGGCTCAATGTTTTTCACCGCTCTCTGAACTTCTCACAATGTTCAAGGAACTAGAAAGCAGCAGTCTCACTACTACATTTGAAAAGCAGTTAATACCGGTGCTGTTACAGGGAAGGTTAATCCATCCTAAGTTCCTCAGCACTGCAAGGAACCTGGCTTTTGCATCCAGCTGCCCAGTGGTATAGAAGCATGTAATGCATGCATGTACAATAACACAATAAGATTGGTGCAGAGAAGACAAGTGGGACTCTCTTGGTGCAGTTAGAGCACTGCTGTCTGCAGTAGCACATGGTTCTCTACCAGAGAACAAAAGGAAATTAAAGATTTGGGCAATGAAATTCTGCGAGGAACTGTTTCCTTGAATTCAACTTAGGGGGGGTGCAGAAAAAAAATCTTTTTACTGATCAGGTATGCACCAGTAACTGCAAAATGGATGCAGACTGATCCTCTCAGGGTCATGGAGCAGTGAGAGTTCATTGTCCACATATGAGTCGCTTGGCAAGAGAAAGGAGGAGGGAAAGGAAGAGATGTTATGCTGCCTGGAGCAGTTTTTGTAGGTGAAACAGCTGAATGTCAGTTTCCACTAAGACCATTCCTTAGAAGGGGTAACTGAAAACACAGCTCAGGTTAAAAAAAAAAATTAAAAAATCCAGCTGCATTTTGAGAAGAAAAAAATTTTAACTGCTTTGGAATTCAGGTTTGATTTGAGATCTGTTTTTTAAACACACTATTTTTTTATCCTGTATCAGTAGGCTAAGCCAGTCATTTTAAGGGTTTGTTATGTGGTCTTATCTTGAATGATATGCTTATAGTAGAGAAGTTCATTTTTAACTAAGCATATAAGACATAATGAATCACAAAATAATTTATTTGTACAACTTCTTTTTTGGATACCAAAAGAAATAAGATTATCTGAGTTTAGAAGGGTTTAATATGAGAAAAAAATGAGGTATGGTGTAAAAACAAGCAGACCGCAAGGAAAGTCTGTGTCAACCAAAATTGCCAGATTTATTTAATCATTTAGCAAAGTTTGGAGAGGGAAAAAACAAAAAGAAAAAAAAAAAAGAAACACTTGTGTGTTGCAAGAGAATTAGGGGAAGTGACTGATGAAATCAGAGCATAAATGCTTTGCAAGGTCAGTCCCTGGAGCAGTTGGTGAGTAAAATAGGAGTGGAAATAGCACAAGGGAAGCAAAAAAAGTAGGCTACAATACTAAATGTGTTTTGCTGAGTTACTGAATCTCTAAGATGTCGTTCCTGGGCTATACAACTCTGCTCTTATGCTGGATGTATTGTACTGCAGAAAGAGGTAAGCTTCAATGTAGAAAAAAACAAAACCTCTTTCCTAAAGTGTATGTGAAGATGGTAAATAAAACAAAACATAAACAAAATGTTTGCATTGTAGCCTATTTTAATAAACTTCTGACAACAATAATCGAGATTTCTTCTGGCAATATTTAGCACCTTTAGTATCTAGTATGCTGTCATAGGTATTATTTATTTGCTTATTTATTTGGATAACTACTGCTGTTATTAATCTGTTCCACAACATTTTAATGTTTAGTATACCTATAAACTACAGCCAGACAGCTCATTTATTATTAACTATGTTAATTTTTCTAACATCTAAAACCTGTAAACAGCTGGTAGATTAAAATAGAAAATATTCAGTAAATATGCATTTCTTTCTGTCTGGAATAATCTGTGAGGTAATCTGAAAAAGAGGAATGAAAAGCTTACACAATATCTGTTGACTGACAGAGGTTTTAATCCATTAAATGGATACAGGTGTGCTTTTGTACGCGTTTAAAGAGATAGCTACTACTCTGGGTATCTTTTCAGAAGCTTCTGATATTTTCTGCTCTCTGTTCAATTTATTTTTCTTGATATTGTGTTTATATT
>JAOXJM010000004.1:9250434-9260572 GCA_026413425.1 Tringa solitaria
CCCCTCTCCTTCCCTTTTGTTTTGCAGTGGCAAAGTGTTCACCCATACAAGCACCAGAAAATGGAAGAATAATTATGACTGGTGCATTTGAGCTAGACCGAGAATATTCCTTTGGCCAGCTTATAAGTTTTGAATGTAATGAAAAATACCAACTTGTTGGATCTAAAGAATTAATTTGCTCTTCTGATGGAAAATGGAATAGTGATGTGCCTCAGTGCCAAGGTAAAAAGAATACTATATATTATCTGTAATTAAGAAGCTTTATTCTCACAGACTTTTAAGGACTGGTTACCATATGGAAAACTACAAAACTTTCACTTTATTTCACAACAATTAAGCATAGTTTGTAAGTGATCTCCATTGCATGTATGCGGAAGGAGTAGGACAAGAAAGAGAAATCAGAGAATATTGGGTGCTAATGTAGTCATAACGGATCATCTGGATTTTCCACATTTTCACTACAAGCTGTATGTTTTGCCAGGCTGCAGTCAATTTCTTTGAAACTAGCTTTGGTACGTCTACATAAGATTCAATCACTTCAGTGTTGATTTTCGCAAAGTAATTACAAACAATTTTGAATCTATCTGAGCCAAGTTTAAAAACAAGTCTGATTTTAATCACTCATGTTCTTAGCGTATATAAAATACAAAGAAATCATGGTGGATTTTTCTTTCTTCAAACTAATGTGCTTTGACAAGTTAGAAAGATAAGTCATGATTAGTTTTTGCAGAACCACAGAATGACAGAATAGATGAGGTTGGAAGGGACCTCTGAAGGTCCCTCAAAGCAGTCAGCTAGGGCAAATTGCTCAAGACTATGTCCAGTTAGCTTTTAAACACCTCCAGAGATGTAGGCTCCACAGCCTCTCTGGATAACCCATTCCAGTGTTTGACCATTCTTAAATAAAAATGTTTTCATATGTTTAAGTAGTATTTCCTGTATTTCAATTTGTGCCCATTGCTTCTCATCTTGTCACTGGGTGTCAACGGCAAGGGTTTGGCTCCCTCATCTTTACTTCTGCTGCCCCACCACAGTAAGGAATTTATATATATGCATATTAATAAGATCCTCCCTCCCCCCAAGCCTTCTTTTCTCCAGACTTTCTAAGCCTCTCTTTATCTGTCAATTTTTCGAGTTCCTTAATTATCTTCATGTCCCTTCATTGGACAGTATGTCCATGTCTTTTCTGTACTGGGGAGCTGAGGCCTGGACACAGGACTCCAGGTGGTCCTGTGGTCTGAACAGTGGTGAGTAGAAAGGATCACTTCTTTTGACCTGCTGGCAACACTCTTCCCAGTGGAGCCCAGGCCTCTGTTTTCTTTGTTTGCTCCAAAGGCACATTGCTGGCCCCTGTTCAACTTGTCCATCAGGACTGCCTAGATTTTTTTTCTGCAAAAACTACAGTGGACCACACCCTGCCACAGAAAGGAGATGGGGATGCTGAGGTTCTTTTATCGATAGTGAAGCATTCTAGTGTCAGTTTTCCAGATAGTTTAATTCTCTTTTCCTGTTGATGCCATAACTTTAATCATCTACTAGCTATGAGAGAGCTTCAGATTTGCTGGAAATTACAAGGAAGTGAAAATAGCTGAAAAATGGAAAATCCTAAATTTCAGCTACCCTAGTTGCTTATTTTAGAATGTCTTTTGCCTTATTTATTGATTCTGAGATCCATTAAAATCCAAAGCAAAGCCCTGAAATCTGTCTTATGAACCAATTTGCTATTGATGCTGTGTTACACCACACTTTCTACCTGGCACCCACAATCAGGTCATTGAAGAGTTCTCAAATAAGTTTCAGTTTCCAAATGCAAATGTTTTTGTGGAGTCAAATGAAAAACCCCTAAATGTTATTTCGATAGTCATTTATTCTCAGCAAATAAAAATAAAATATATTGATTTTCTTTCTCAATTTCAGAGATTATATGTAGTGTGCCAAATATTCTGCATGGATATGTACGTTCTCCAAAGGCAATTTACAAGGAATCTGAACTACTACAGTTTGCCTGTGATGAAGGATACAGATACGGTGAAAGAGCAGATGTACAATGTACTGAATCAGGATGGAATCCAAAACCCTATTGCACTGGTTAGTCTTCCCTAAAGTTATTTGGGACATTTGTTGTGTTAGGAAGTAACTTCAGGGGTTGGTAATGACAAAAACTTTATTTATAACAAAAGAAATCCATCCACATCTGATGAATATCCCAGGAAGGGGATATTGTGGAATATTGTGGAAGGATTACGTGTTGAAGGGACCAAACAATTGGGCAAGAGTTTTCCATGGAGAGCAGTAGCAAAAGCAGTTAATTCAGTCTTTTCAGAGTGTAGGTCCACGAAGCAACAATTGCTACCCTATACTGCATAAATGAGATTGATGCTAAAATACCTTATGCAGCATTAGTAGCTGTTGGTTTTTTATTCTTTTTTTTTTATGCGATTCTGAAGTAGTGGGGAGAACATATGAAGGAGATTCCTTGGGTTAGAAAAAATCCTAATTTGGAAAAATAGGCAGGCTAAAGCTGAATCTATTTACCATTGACAAAATAATATAAAAATGTTTTATCTAAAGAATAGAAAAATCAGACAATAAAAAGAGCATTTAAACAAGCAGGAAATAAAAGTATTAATACCAGAGAAATTCAAACTACAGAAGGAATCTGAAATTTTTAATGGCATGGGAAAATTAACAATTTAAACCAATTTCTTAAAGAATTTGTATGGTTTTTGAAGTCCTATTGTCTTCACATCAAGTCTCAATAGCTTTTTAAGTGTGTTTACCATGAACATAACTGGTACAAGTTAGTGGTTGTGCTGTATGTTGGAAGACTGGGTAAAGAAATATATCTTTGATACCGTATGAATTGCAGCAGTATGAATAAATTTGGGGGAAGCTAATAGTCTTAGCCTGATGACCTACTTATGAATCACAAGCAGTTCTTTGAGGGAGAGATACAAGTTAATCTTCATGTCTTCCATGTTCGGTAGTTGAGATGCTGTGTCACCATAGCCAAGACTCTGCTACTTGTAATCATAGGACTAACCACTCAGTAAAATACCACTCAGCATCTCAACCTGTATGAGTATTTGAGCATTCGAGACAATGGAAGTTTGCTGGACCTACTTTACTGACCTCTGCATTTTATTTGAGTATCCTGATGAGTCTTATTGTAGTTTGAGCAGATTGAGCACCTGGTTGCTAGTCATTACATCCGTTCTTGAGATTTCCAGCCAACTAGTTCTGATCAACCAGTTCCAACCAAAGAGGAACAATTGAAAAAATGATCCCTATTTCACTGACAATAAGAAATTGTTAGTGTACTGTGCAACCATTCAGAAGTGACTGGAAATAACAAAAGTATCTTTCAAAGTATCTTTCAAATTAAGTAAGGTAGTGTTGTACAATCTGTACAACAGAAGTAGTCCAATTTCAGAAGTGTAAATAGTCCATTGAAGATGAAGTATTCCAATTTCAGAAGTATAGATAGTCCGTTGGTGGCTGTATGTGTCTAAACTGAAAATCACAATGGAATTGCAGTGTTGGATTTTACATAAAGCTGAAAAAAATAGTACTTTCTACCATTATGCCAAGAATTGTGTACAACCTAGATTTGAAGTTCACTAACCTTAATAACCATGGACATGAAGTGATGTATAAACAGAGACCAATGTAACATGGTATGCATGAATCCTGCTACTTTAAATGACCCTTAGTCTATGATGAAGACCACAATTTATTTAATGTCATCAGAGCTTTAATTGCACAACCACATTACCCATGGGATTCAGAGTTCCCATCAGAAATTGTCTGAGCATCTCTAAAACTGCTAAAACTTCCTCTTGCTTTCTAACTCCCAAATGCCTTCTGAGCAGTTAAGATGACAAAACCATAATTTAAGAGGCTATTCCTGTTTGGCATCAGCCCTCTGTGTTATGGATTTTATTTTAGTTTCATTCAACTACATCACTTAAAGACAATAATTAAATCTCCATATCCCACAAGCAGAAATATGCACATCATGTCCCATTTGAAATAGTTTGATGTGAATTTTGGGGAAATCATTACTACCTTGAATTGTCTTCAAGAAATTGTCCTAATGCTTGAAAATGGAAAAAAAATGGTAGCAACAGAACAGCATTGCAAGCTTTTATGTACCACCCACCTTCCTAGGAACTCTTCCAGAAAGGCTCCTTAAGAGAAAAAAGAGTAGTCACTCTTAGTGCCCACTCAGTTCCTGACCTTTCTGCTTCAAGATTAGTAATGATGCTAATTAATATGCATTGTCTATGGTTTAGCAACATAGTACTTTTGAGAAGTACCAAACATAACATTCTTTCAGACACTGATATACTGGGCTCTGATACTCGGGATATATTCAAATAGTGGTTCTGGAACTTGACTTACCACTGAACCTAGATGATTCAGCAGTACATGCATACAGCTGATTTGCCCACCTTCACTCCCCAGCAGGACCAGCCTGTAGTTACCTTATAGTCATCCCCTCCCAGCCCTGAATGTCTTGGTGATATTTTCTAGATTGGAAGTAAAATACAAAGAACCCCAGAAGACAGGCTCCGGTTTATAAAGAACATGTTTGTCTGGCTTCTCTGAGCATAAAGATATCACAAGCTTTTTAGATTAGCATTCTTGTCCTTTCTCAGTTGTTGAAATTATTCCGGTGTCAATACAAGACCCTAACCTTAATCCCACAGCCTTTGAATAATCAGTTCCCAGTTAAGTATAGTTATTTCTCCACTTAGGATCTGCCAGTGAACCTATCCTCCTTTGGGACAGTGTCCATAAACCAGCCCAGGAGAGCTGTGAATGAGGCCAGCATAGATAATTTTGAGCTCCAGCTGTGGAGTGACCTACTGAAGAAAATTAGTCAAATTCAGTTTGATCACCACTGGCTCTTGCTCCAACCATTCTCTTTGCAATTAAGTTTTAATCTTCTAATTAGCATGACATCAGTAACAAAAGAAATCTTACAGAATCATACATTTCTAAGAATGGGAGAGAAATCTAACCTTGTCTTTGCCCTAAGAAACATATTTTTAATAATTTTATGCAGTTATGGTCAATATATTACAAAAATAAGAAGTTGTGCAATAAATTTAAATATATTCTTCAAATTAGCATCCAGTTTTTCTCTTTTTATTTAGTGGTTGCGTGTTTTCCTCCAAGAATTCCCAATGGGAACTTTAGACCTCAAGACAACAACTACAGAGAAGGTGATACAATCATAGTACAGTGTAATCCTGGATATCATTTTAAAGCATTGACTGGCAAAAACACAGCTGAATGCACCAAGAATGGCTGGGTACCTGATCCAGGTTGTGTCCGTAAGTAGCTCTCATGAATGAAGGCACAACATGTAGAGTTGTTCAAAATATCTCAGTGAAAAAGAGATCAAGAGAAAAACTTAAGAAGCATGAGAAATGAGAGTTGCTTATTCATTGTGTTTCTTTGTGATTTAAAGCTTAATTTGATGGTTTACAAAAATCATCTATAAAAACAATGGTATAATCTACATTATGTTTATAAACGCAGGTATTATCTAATATTATACTTGTGAAAATGTGTGTTAAAAAGTGTTATAGTCAGCTCCCTGTTAGGAAGATTTGTGGGCCACCTGAGGAGTAGAATGACAGTCAAGATAAGAGGATAGTGAGTGTTAAAGTATCCAAAACAAAACATAAGTAATGGTTGGAAAGTATCCTTCATCATAATTATCACAGCTTTAGATTTTTACTTGCAGTTGTATGTAGGTATATTATGGACAATCGGTTTTATTCTACCTATTATAACCTGGTCTGTCCAGTGGGTGGTCTCCCCTGCCCCAGTATGTAGGCTCTCTGGGTCAGAGCACTTAAGGAGGAACCTACCTGCCATGGCCAAGTAGGGCACCCTGGGCTAACCTGAATGAAAGTTTTTGGGAATCTCCTCCTTCTATCCTTGCCTTGTCCCTGCAAAGGTTCAGTTCTTTTGAGGAACTGAGAGAACAAAAGAAAAACACCATAGTTTTAAAATAAAAATGAGAAGAGCTAGAAAGAGCTTTTGGTGCAGAATCCCAAAAGTTACAAATGAAAATGGTACAGGAGTCATCTCAATTTTAAGAGTCCACAGTTCAGTGTCTCTATCTGAGCTAGCTGTCTGGGCTCCCACCATGGTCAATATAGTAAATTTAGTAAAGACACTATACAAAAACAGTGTCATCTCACTCTAGAATAAATACTTAGATTTGCTCTCATGAATCAGCCTTCGGAGTCCACTAGGAATATTGACTGGATTTCTGTTGGTTGCAGTGGAAAGGGAAGGAACCAACATAGATATAGGTAATGACAAGACACTAGAAGCAGAGTGCAATTGTTCCTGCCCTCCTTAGGATCTGCCAAGGTGTACAGTCCTGATTTTGTCAGTTTCAGAAAACACTCAGATGATGAAGCTGAATCTGAATTAATTGTGTCCTGATCTTTTTGTCATGCATGTGTTGATATTGTTACCATTATGTTCTATTTCAAGAGAAACCGTGTGACTACCCAATTATAGAAAATGGCAGGTCAAGTGGACTTTCGGACTACCAAAATTACAATTACTTTCCAGCAAGTCTTGGGCAGTATATTACTTACTGGTGCAATTATGGTTATTCAACCCCGGATGGACGCTCCTCGCTTCGCATAGTCTGTTCTGAAACGGGCTGGTCGCCACAGCCAAAATGCTTCAGTAAGTACATTCCCACTATATGCTTAATTCTGTTAGCATTATCAAAAGTCTGTGGAGCAGAAATTGTGCCAATGGAGCACAAGATGGAACAAAGAACAGTTTGTTAAAGTAGAACTGCTTTAGTTGACCACTGGAACTGCACCCAGACTGTCATCCTATCTACAGAGCTCAAACTGTCTGCTGGTAAGTGAGACTCTAAGTGACTAAAGCTGAAACAATGCTTTTGGATTTCGGAGTTTCTTTACTCCTGAAACTATCCATGAGATTAAGATCCATTACCTGGTCCCTTTGGATAACATTTGGAGCTGAGAAGGTAGCACACTCTTGCAATAAGCTGAAAGTGAGCATGGCATCAGCAAGAGATCCAGATACGTTGACTTAATGATTAACTATAGCAAATAGATTTAAAATAGCGAGCTGCAGCCTCCTCTCCTAACATGCATCTTCAGTCACAGAAAAGTTCCTACCTATTTGGTAGGAAAGGAAGTAGGGCTTGGAAGTGGATTACAAAAGGTTGGTCTTTCCCTGTTGCCCTCAGTAGAGTGGTGCTCAGTGCAGGAAATGAGTGGAGTTCTCCCCAGAGGAAAAGACTAGTTACTCAAGTAATACAGCTATAGCATGTCAGCCGTCTTCCTTGTGTCTGGGCTCTTGGAGGCACAGGATGCTGTACAGCCAGAGCGCTTAGCTGTTGCAAAAATCTCTAGAGCTGGTTTGAGAGGCTGATATATTTGCCCAAAGTGATAAAATCTCCTGGAGGCAAATGCTGAAAATCACTCAGGGCAAACATCATCATTTTAGAGACATAGCAGACCAAACCAGAGCTGGTGTACATGATGCTAGATGCACTGAAGTTAGCTAGCTTTGCTTATGAGTGCAAGGTAAGCAATATTGTTTACTAGACCACTTCTTGGCACTTTATGTAGTGACTTGCACTCCTGTTCGTGTGGTTCATTGATTTTTAGGGCAGTGTAACAAAACATGCTTTCATTCAGGTTTGAACACAAATGTCTTTTTGGGACAGAAGAATACAGAAATGTGCTAGGAGACCCTTTTTGGTAACTGTCTTCCTAAGAATTAATTTACCTTAGTCCTTGCTGTACAAATTACTGTGGTTAAATGCATTTACCTTCCTTCTTTAGAAATATGCAATGTTGGAAGACTGGGAAATGGTTATTTCGTACCAAGACAGGATGCTTATAAAGAAGGTGAAAAAATTAATTATAGATGCAACAATGACTTTCATACTGAACAGGAAGATGGAGAAGTCACATGCACAAAGGATGGCTGGTTACCTCCTCCAAGATGTATCCGTAATAGTGAGTGTGCTTGTATTTTGTTGAGGTTTCTAGCTAAAACCAGTAAATCCATCACCACATCACCTACATTAATCCTCTGCTTAGTAACTCTAAGTCTAGGTGCTCTACAACTGAAACACAATGCTGTGATTCTCTCGGCTGGCTCATGCAGCTCTCATGGCCCTGTATGCTGCTGAGGTCAGTCACTATACAAATGTGCAGAATGTAACCCTTTAAATTTAACACACATGGCTCATTCAGATCTCCTAGAATGTAAGTTCTGGGATGGGAGTCATGGTCTCTTTGTCTTCACTAGTGCAATCTTGCTATAATGTAGCTGTGCAATAATATAATAAATAGTAGTCATTTCCCTTGCGCAGCCTATCTGTAATTTCTTGTCTCATTTCAGTCTCTCACTATGCCACCTGATCCCTGTTTCTCTTGCCAGTTGGCATCATACTGGAAGGGAGGAACAATAAGAAGGTTATCTCTCTTAAATGTGTTTCCAGCTTTTGTTCTTGACTTGCACCAAGCCTGAAATTGCTAGAATGTCTCACAGGAACTTTAAATACTTTAGAGAATGATTTCATATGGACAAAAGAAATAATTCAAACTAACTTTTCATGGACTGTAAAAATTTTTTTTTAGGAAACAATTTTACCATGGTAGAGATGCCGACCATAGAATGTTTTGAACTGCCACCTACTGAGATTTTGACATAGCAATTAGCAAGCAAAATAAATTTTTATAATTCCTACTGTTAGGCAGTTGTGGCATCACTAGTATAAATTAAAAAAATAATATGTGAAATTTAAACTTTTGAAGCTGTGGCACTAAACTATTATTAACTCTGGTCACAACATTCAAATACATCCTCAAATACATCCAATGTTCATCAAAGTCTTTCTTTTTCCATATTTTCATTTACTTGACTCTCTGATGCACAAATATTACTATTTGGTTTTTATTTCTTAAAATGTAGAAACTCCTCAGAATAATTTATTAGTAAAGAATTTAATATACAACAAACCTTTTCTTTCAGAATACAAGACCATAACAGCCAAACAAGATGAGTGATTTCCATTCATTTAGACTGGCTTAAACAATGTATTCCAAGTGATGTGAAATCAGTTACAGCATTGGGTCTGTCTGCACTAGTATTTTAATGCACAAGAAGGGGTCCTTTGCTACAAAGTCCTGCAATATGTGCACTCTGAATGATTTGTCTTTGGTAGAAGAGTGTCCCCTTGCAGTACAGACAGAAGGTCCTCTTTATGCCTGCGTAGTGCAGAGCATGCCCAACATGAATTTTGTTTCTAGTGAAGACCAGATGAGGACATACGGTTTTAGAAGCTGGGTCCATTCCTGTTTGTACTGCATACGTTGGTAACTCTGAACTTTGACATTTCACTTTCCAGTTGTCCCCCAGAAAGAGAGTTTGATGCAGAAACAAAATACCATGTTCTCTTAAAAATTCTATAGCTTTTTCATTTGTCCTCCTTCAGTGTAATATAAGTATGTAGTTTAGCAGTGTTTTACTTGGAAGATATTCTGTCTCTTTCAGAAAAATGCCAGAATATCCATCTTGACAATGGTTATTTCACCTTGGGAAGGGGAACATTTCGTTTAAAGGAAAAGGTCACCTATACATGTCATACTGGCTTTGTAACTCCAGAAGGACAAAAAACAGGAGAGGTACAGTGTCAAAAGAATGGCTGGACTCCGCCTCCGAAGTGCATCAGTGAGTAGCATAAAGGCTTCAGAGCTCCCTGTCATTGTCATTGGCACAGACATGATGTCCTATGTACTCAAAGTTTTGTCATCTAGATTGGTAGAGTTTTCTTACTGGCAGAGGGAGACTCAAATAGAGGACTGATCCTGCAGAGATTAACCTTTCTGGGGCTCCAAGAAATAAAAAGAGAAAAACATAGAGGAAGTGAGTAAGAAGGGAAAATATCTGTTGTCTTCTAGGTGAGCTATCTTTTTGGACCTCTGTAACATGAAGTAGATGGTGATCACTGACCTCTCCAGTGATTCTTACCTGATACAAGGTACAGATACCCAAATTTCATAGACTCATAGAATGGTTAGAGTTGGAAGGGACCTTAAAGATCATCTAG
>JAOXJM010000004.1:9262226-9275954 GCA_026413425.1 Tringa solitaria
AGAATCATAGAATCATAGAATGGTTAGAGTTGGAAGGGACCTTAAAGATTATCTATAAAATATACTAATTTTGTTTCATTCTACAGGATCATGTAAAACACATTTGAAGATTTTGAATTACCATGCAAATAAAACTATGTTCATGCCTGAAGATACAATTGAATATGCATGTTTGGAGGGATATCAAACTGCAAATAATATGCCAACTGGTACCTCAAGGTGTGGCATAAATGGTGAATGGAGTCCAACACCCCGGTGTCTTGGTGAATATTGTTGTGTTTACTAATCAGTGTACCTCTGTATACAATTTCTGAAGCTTTTTTCTTTAAGACTTTCTTTGGCTTTGTTCTAATCAACAGCATTTCAGGTACTTTTTGTAGAGTGTACACTACATGTTAAAATATTTTGTCTTTGTAGAAATAGAATGTGAAATGCCGACATTGCCCTATGGAGATTTTTATCCCAAGAAAGGTAAATACCGCAATGGAGATGTTGTGAAATTTAACTGTACAAGCAATTACGTAAGAGTGGGACCTGCCTCTATTCAATGCTATTACTTTGGATGGTTTCCATCAGCACCAGAGTGTAAAGGTAATTCTTCTATTAACTTTATTGTAGTAGAAAATATATGAAAATGCCTGGGTCCTGAGGACTTCTGAGGACACCTTCTACAAGCCAGTCTTGTTCCCTAGAACAATTACCCCATCTTTGTCTCTAAAAGGGCAGGAACTGGCCGTCTTTGGATCATTTCATAATGTTTTGCTATTTCATGTGAAAAAATCTGAACAGTTGAACTTTCAATGTTGAACTTTCTGTTGGATTTAGTTATGCCAGCTGGAGTCCTGCAATAACTGAAAGTGAGCTGGTAAATGGCTTGCGCAAAATTTCACTCAGGTCGTTAACTATAATGTATGAAAAATTATTATTCAAAAAGGCATAAATAATGTGCAAAAGGGAAGCCAGGAGTGATTGAGTCATGTCCTGAGTTTTGCCACTACTTAATGTTGATACCCATCAGATATTGTACCCTGTGTTCCTTTTTCTGATCACATGATATTGAAAAAAAAAAAATGTTTTGTAGATGATACATAGCTGGACCCAAACAAAAGAGGCTCAGTGAAGGGTTTTCCTGGTGAAATTCTTCAGCTTCATCCAGTAGGATAAGCAAACTCATGCAGAAGGGAAGATCTATGCCCCTATTCTTCTCATCTTTTTTTAAGACAGAGCACAACGTAGTGACATCTGAAAAGCATTTATTTTGCTGGTGCTACGCCCTTTCATGAGGAAGCTTGAAAGGATGAAAGGATCTCCTATTTCTCATCTCCCTTTCTTCCCAATAAACCAATTTCATTGCTGTCTTTTATGCTCTCATCCTTCTTTTTGCTCACTCTTCCATTTTAAAACAAGTATATTTCATATAGTTGGCTCTTTCGCTCAGGAACATTGTAAGCTCCCTTAGCAGGAGTTTCATTAACTCCATCGGAAGTTAATTCCTTTAATATACAGTACATATCACTTGCTGGGTGATTTTTATAGCATGTGTTATTATTACTTGCAAAATTTTCACCGTTTTTTTTTTTTTTTAAGAATACTGAAGTTGTCATCCATGTAACACTTTTTTTTCCCTCTTAAAACCCGGTTGGCTTTATCAGCCATTTCATTTTTCATAGCAGGCAATTGGCAGTGCATGGAAGTAAAAGATAGAGTGAGCCAGGGTCATGCATATATGTTGGTAATCTCCAGCCCAGGATAAATCCAAATATTCAAAGGCATAAACCAATGATCTGTTTAACCTGTTTTACTGATTTTTCTTAACTTTAAATAACAAATTCAATTTATTTTATGTTGCATTTAACATATAACTGTGCTAAAAGTACTGAGTTCAGAGCATAGATTTGATTTCTTGATTTCAGTGAAGGCCAGAGGCTGTGGACCTCCACCTGAGATTACCAATGGAATTATTGCTGGTGGCTCTGGGGAACAGTATCGGCATGGGGACAGAAAGCAATATGAATGCAACTTCAAATTTAAATTGGTTGGATCAAAGGAAATTGAATGTGTTGATGGACAATGGTCATCTCCTCCCTCTTGCATTGGTAATCTATACAACTCTTACTTGTGAGAAGTCTGTAATTCACTGTACACTAATAGTTCACAGATATTTTCACAATTAAAATCGCACATTTGCAGGTATAACATGTGATGTTTGAAATCATGTTATGAATTAAAAATAAACACACAATGTATGTAAAACCAAAACCTTATTAGTAGTATAAATGAAATCTTAACAGTCCAATCAAAGAATTATTGAGTCCAGATCAAATTATTGTAGTAAGAGAAAGAAAATAAATACCTAATATGTAAAGAATAATTATAAATATATAAACAATACCGAGTATCTAAGCAATGCAAACAGTTTATAATATCTGTTTACAATTATTATATACATGCTATTTTTTTACCATTTTTTGGTGTTATGCTCATCCTTCCACTGCCCCTTTGGGTCCTAAAGTCAATGGCTTCAGTCTGGTATGTTTTCAAGTGAAGTTACAGCACATTATCTCAAGTCATTCACTGGGACAAATGACATGTTGATGCTGATGATTTCCTCTTCCTCCTTACAGGATCAGCTTAGGGTAATTTTTAGGTTTGCTAGCATGCTTTTACTTGCCCTTTTTTTACTGGTCTACAAACTCTGAATTAGATCTATTAAGTGTGTTTTAAATATGTTAAATACTTGTTCTTTGATCTTTTTATTACCCCTAAAACCAGTTTTGATCAGCTCCAGGTCTAAGCTGGAGTTTTGTGAGCTATTCGTAGCCTCAGGGTCCCGGGCTATGCCATCTCCATTCCTCTACTCTACCACACCCAACCTTTGGCCCCACTTCTCAAAGATTCTGTTATCATAGCTGCCCTCTATTTACCTGCATCATTATGTTAGAGGCGTAATTACTCTACAGAGACTAAAAACTTGTTACTTCTATATATATAAAACTATGATTGTTCCATGCAGAGATAACCAAAAGTAAAATACATAGCTATAGTCTGGTCTCTAGAAAAATTGCTGTTACAGCTAGAACAAGTAAAACCAAGCCTCCAGGCAGGTCAGAACAGGTTTTGATAAAGTAGGCCTGATAAGCCTCCATTCTGTGGTCCTGCAAACTCAGTACAAACTCTGTTGCCACTTTCTAGAAATGGCAATACTGGGGCACTGGGCTACAAACGCGATGACTATGAATGCATTGTCTATGTTGCTGTCTTCGCTAGGCTAGAGTCAGACACTCCAACAGTTTTTTATAGTCCATATATTGGAATGGTGAATAGTTCTACAGTCAAGTCTCCTGACTAAGCAAAAGCACCCACTGTCTGTGTTTGTCATTAGGTAGTGTACCTCAAGCCTGAGAGTATGAATGTCAGTGAAAGGAATTAAAAAATACTTGTGCAAAACTACTATTTGATTGTTAAGGCAGTGTCTCAGAATTGGAGTAGAATGGAATATTCAAGATGAAAATCTGTAAATACAGAAAATATTTCAGGACATTTTTATAGCTTATGATCATTTAACAGCAGAACCAATAGACGGTGAGTTTTTATGAAATAGTTTACTGTGTCCCTATATATATACATTCTGACATCTTCCATGAGCAACACTGGTGGTTTAAAAAAGTACAGTATGAAGCTTTCATCTTTTCAGTCCTTGATTCAGTGAGAATAGTTTTGGTGCACAGGCTTGAAAGAAGAGTGGTCCAAACTTGAGTGCTGGGTTGTTGAAATTCAATTTTTGAGTTTAACATGCGTCTTCCCTATGACGCCATATGGACTTATTCCCCTTACATGCCCTTTTCTTCCTTCAAAAAAAAACTATTCACATACCGCACTCATCTGTGAAAGCCATTGACTTTTGCTGTCGCTATCAGGGCAGCAGTGATGACCCAAAGCAAGAACTGCTGTTAGTACATAGCGATGACGGTGCTGCAGCCCTCTAAGTGATGTTACAGTGTTTTCAGTTCTTGTAATAGTACTAATTGAAAGTACACATTACAAATGTGTAGGTGTTTAATCAAATATAATTTTGACTGATCAGAATCAGGGGTCCAGGTGAGTTGGATTACTTGAAGGTTTTCTTACCCTTTAGAGTTTATGTACCAATGAAAAACAATTTGGGAAATTAATGTTAGCTGAAACTACTTGTGGAGCATGCTGTGGAGTTACTGCAGAGATGGAAAAGGAAGGGAAAAGACAGGAGAGGGACTTAGTAAACTGACTAAACCGTATACATACTCAGCTGTGTTGAAGTTTAGTTGTTACAGTTAATGGGAGTAAGCTTGGCTCACTAAATGCAAATATAGTTCTTTTTATTTAAGTTCTTTCAGCTATTCATATATGACTCCAATATTATTGTGGATTACTTCTGCTCTTCTCAACAGAAGACAAAATGCCATGTGGATCACCTTCCTCTATTCCAAACATTGTTGTTCATCAGGAAGACCAGACACAGTTTTTGCACGGGGTTGAAGTAATTTATAGATGTAAACAAGCCTCTGGAAGTTCTAAGCAAATGAAAATAAAATGTCTTAATGGGGAATGGAAGCCTTTGCCTCTTTGTGCTGGTAATCTATTTCCATCATATTTCCATAATATTTCACATGTAACATAGTTCTGTTCAAAATCTCAAGGACTTCAGCAATCAGAATGTAGCCAGAGAACTAGTTTCACGCATCTCAACTAAGTTTTTTTATTTACTCCTTCTTTAAATGTGAATGTGTCCTTCGTCCTGGAAAGACTCTGCACTTACAACTTTGTAAGCACACTGAGTAGGTTTGGAGAAAGAAACTGACACTTGCACAGTGGGTAAATTCAAGTATGGGGGTACATCTTTGGTGTACAGTGGCTTTTACCCGTTTTCCAGTGTTCCTCCCTGGTAAGAACCCTTCAGAAGCCTTGGGACATACCTGCAATAAAGTAGCATTAGGAAACTGATGACCTCTTCATCACTGAATTAGTATGTACATATTATCTGAACTAAATCTATTTTTATCTCTTTTTGTTGATTTTTTTCAGATCCATATCCTCAGTGTGCATTTCCGACACATGTGGAGCTTGTGCACGATGGTCAGTCTTTCAGGCCAAGAGAGGAGACTAGGTTCCATAGCGTTATAAAGTATAAATGTACATCAGCTGACAAAAGTAGTAAACAGGCAACTTGTGTGTCTGGAAAATGGTCACCAGAAATTGAATGTACAGGTATTTTTTTAGATTTGCATACAATTTCTTCTTTTAATGTAGTAATGATAAATGATCATTATTGCTGTGTCATTAGCCTGAAATGGAAATGCTTGCATGCTTATATATATGCTTACTCGTTTATATGCTTCAGGATAGTCATGAATAATTATGGGAATAATTTGAACAGTTAACTAGGTTTAGAGATGCAGTATTTTAGTGAGGCAGCTTTAATAATCTGTGCTCTGACAACTGGAACAGTTGTCACTTCTGATGTGAGAAAAGATGCAATGGTAAATTTAATCTCAGTTCTTCAAAAGACTTTTACCCTGGCGCAAGTGAAAGTATCACATAGCTCAAGCTCCAGCCAGAAATCCTTTATTTTCTTTAAACATTCAAAACTTTTCTATTTCTGTTTTTTCTTTTCCTTCTATTTTTTTCAATTGCTTCCTTGTGAAACAAGAAAAAAGCTGAGTTGGCCAACTCAAAAGCACAGAGCTAGAGGAGACTGCCCTTATCTGATACACTTCAAAGGCCAGATGCCTGTAGGACATTGCCTGTAGAAGGCATGATTGTAAAACAATCATTGCCTGCTTTGGTTATGCCAGATTTGTGGGAAATGATGCGTGGAAGTGGGAGAAGTACACAGAGTAGCAATCACTTGAGGGAGCATTCTCTTTCAAAATCAAGTGTCCCTACCTTCCCAGTTTTATGAAACCATTAGAAGCAACAAACCAAGCTCTTGAGGTCTCCTCCTTCCTACGTCTCCTCTTTTCTTGATCTACCTCCTTCCCTTGCTTTTTCTTAGCTTTGACAGGAGCAGCCTGTTGTGTCTTCAGTGGGAAAATTGAAGTTTATTTCTTTGTTTCTTTTTGTCATTCTCATTTTGCTCTGTTATCAGCTAGGTCTGAAGAAAAAAAACAACAACAAAACAAAAGCAAAACAAGAACCCCAGAAGTTGGTCCAGTTTTCCTAAACTAGTTCACCATAGAGAGGAAAAGGGAGAGCACACAGGAGTGTGCAGCTGTGTGTAAGAGAGAAGAGGGGCTACAAGTAGCTTCAGCTTATGTTGGTGTAGGCAACTGTGACTATCTTTTATATGAGGTTGAAAGCTTATGAGCATCTGAGGGCAGCTCTGACATTTCCAAAGCTGAACAAAATGATTGTGATATTAATTAAAGCTTGAGATAGCTACTGAAGAATTATCACCAGTATTTTCTCTAGTTGTTAGTGTTGTAATCTGTGATGAACTGTTACATTTTATCTAATGCCCTGTTATAACATGAGTATGTGTCCTTAGATGAGGATAGTACATGCCCACCTCCACCTCAGGTGCCTTATGCTCAACAGATAACGGCTGGAAGAAATTACAAGAATGGGAGTAAAATAACTTTTTCCTGTCAGAAGAGTTTCCAGCTCATCGGTGCAAATGAGATAATGTGTATAGAAGGAAAATGGCAATCACCACCTTACTGTGTGGGTCAGTAGTGGATTTTATTTCCTTTATTATGCATTTCTGTGTTATGCTTTTCCAGTTATTAATTCCAGGACGATGATATTATTTATTTTAAGATTATCATGAACAGGTAACTGCAGAAAGGCAATAGAGTGTAAGTTGCTAAGAAAGGGCAGTTAACCAACTGCTGGAGAGTAAGTCTTTTTATTTACACAGAATTATCTAAGATGGCATATAAAACTTTCATGTAAAACTTTCCCACAAGAGCTGTGTGTTTATTTGTTTGTTTAGTATATTGCAGAAAGGAGTCTCAGTTTTGACTGGGGGCCTTTAATAGTATGCTGGTGAAAAAAATCAGTATTATATATTATTTAGTTGTAGTAGTAGCAATCTTTGGGTTTTTTCATTTTTACTTTTTCTTGATTATTCTCTTTTTGTGGCTTCTTCCTGTAATGAGTAGAAATGATATGGCATAACTCAAGCCATCTGTTCTAGGAAACACTGAAGAATCTATTAACCAATTGTTAAAATATTACTGATGCAGGTGATATCTTGTAAGAAGAAATTCATTAAGAGGTAGAAGAAATGAGTAGGAGACAGATGAGCACAGGAAAAATGAGGTGCCAGCTGGTGACTGATGTGCCTAACGTGCCAACCAAATCTGTATTTTTAAACTGCAATATTTTGATGTCACGAGGTTTCTCTTCTTTTGCATTGCCTTTGAGTTTCCATTTCTGCTAATAAGTGGCAGACATGGAGAAAAATGACAAAAGAAAAACGACAAAAGAAAAACATGCTTGAACTGTTCATAAAACAACTTTTACTGAAATAAAATTCCCAGTCCCAGTTACTGAACAGGAACCTTGACTGTAATTAGATTTTTTGTATTGGGGAATTCAGGGTAAACATATGCTTTCAAATTGATGTGTCAGCTAATAAAACCTAATTTATTAATTAACTAAAAATGCATATAAAACATAATTTAAGTCTACCCACTCTACAGTAGTATAGGAGAAGGAAGCATTGGGACAGGCCTGACTGAGGATGGCTTCATAGAGATTTAATCCATAATATGTAGTCAGAAATACATTATAATACTTTGTTAAGTTCTGTTCTCTTTTTCATCATGTCATCACAAAGCCCCTCAGGTCATTTGTACAACTTTATTAATGGTGGAAAAGTTTAGTAGCTAATATTCTAGAAACTCATTTTCGGTATCCCAGAACAAGATAATGTCTCTTCTAATTCTCTGCCTGTGAAATTTTCCCTGTACTTGATACTAAGCTGTAACTGTATCTCCTTCATATGAACTGGAAAATGGCTTTTATTTGGTTCAAAGGAAAAGAAAGAAATCCCATGTAGGAGGGAAGGAGACAGTAGTTTTGGGTTGTATATCTTAGATATTTATAGATTTATTCATCTTCGTTTCAAACCATATAATTTACGTTTGAATTATTGGCTTTTTTTTTCTTTTCCATTTTAGACAGCATGCATCAGTGGATATTAATTGTTTTTCATTATTGTTTATTTGTGTTTTCTATATTTTATAGAAAGACCCTGTTTGCCACCACAACCCATAGAATGTGCTGATGTTCCCGTGCTGGAAAATCAAAACTTAAAAATTCAAAAAGAAGGGGAAACAATTTATCTGGCTGGTGCTAGATTTAAGTATGTTTCTCGTTCTGGATATACATTAAATGGACCATCAGAGATAACTTGTTCTATGGGAAACTGGACTTCAGCTCCTACATGCTTGGGTAATATCAAAAATACTTTTTTTGAAGTGCATTTAGCAATGAAATTGAAATACTTTTAAACTGGCTTTGACTAGTAAGAGCCAGTAACTCCATATTTTGCTGTGGAGTCTTATCATCCCTCATGGATATCTTCAGAGCAATCCTGATTTGTGCAAGGCTGACTTTTTGAGTGCAGTTTAGATTTTAAATATTCCTTCATATTCTTGCAATCTTTGTTCAGTTTGTATCTCTGCCAGGTAAATCCTGGGCATATCTTCATAATCCAATGTTCTGTTTTCTACAGAGTATACTAGTGACTAGGAGTTGCTTTGGTGCTCCAGTGATGGAAACCACTTCTGTGTAGTAAGGGACAGAAGCCTTTATTAAAGTTTTCTGGAATGGTTAGAAACAGGTTCTAAATATTTCAGTGACTGAAGTCCATATCTGTTTTGGGAAATGACTTATTTAATCTTCCATATGCTATCTTTTATATAAAATCCATTGTCAATGGATGACTATGCTGATGTTCTCTAAAGCAATTGTTGGCTGGAAATAGGACACTTATTCTGTGTGTTTCACATTAGCATAAGCATCAACTTTCTGTATCTTATCAGAAATGCCATGTGAAAGTTTTCCAAAAGTTGCCAATGCTCAAGTTGAAGGCAGAACCACAAAAAATTATGAGCCTGGTGAAACAATTCGCTACCAGTGTGATGCAGGGTTCCTGGTTGTTGGTTCCCCTGAAATTATTTGCAGAGAAGGAAATTGGACAGCACCACCCTTCTGTGAAGGTATAGATTCTACTTCTAAGTAGCCTACGATCCCTCTTAGTCTTTCATGCTGTGAATTAAAATAATGTCAACTCAGGCATGCAGGTGAATCAGGTCAGTAGAGCCAACAGGTGTCTTGCTCTGAACAGGCTGCTGCAACACCTATTTTGAGAAACAACAAGGTCCTGAGAAACAAAAGCAGAGTAGATGAGCAAAGAAATTGTTTTCCCTGTGGGCTAAAGCTACTAGCTGAAAATTAGCTCACTGCTGAAATCAAACAGAGAGAGGGTTATGGGGGAATGGATGCTGGCTGCAAAGGAGGAGATAACTGGTCAGGTATTGTAGGTTATTAAGAATAAAATAAGATACTCTTTAATATTCTTTAATATTATAAGACATTCTTCATCACTAAGAATGTCAGTTTCTGAAAGTTATGTTCAAATAGTAAGCAAATTCACTCTGCAACTCGTTGGCACACAATGCTGTATGGCACCAATTTGCACCTTCAGCTGATCTCAGCAGCTCCTTTTCTCTTTGTAGTAACTCTAGGCAAAAATAATATTGACTGGTGAAACACTGCAGAATAAAGACCATAATATCTTCCTTTCCTACTTGTAGAAAATGATCTGCATTATTCAAACCATTTTTACTCATCAGGAGCAATGGTGCTCCAGAATACAGTATTCTGTGGTTGTAATGTTGCTGCACTACTGTTCTTAAATGCAACTCTCTTTCCAGATGTTACCTGTGGAGACGCACCTGAAATTCCCAATGCTTATATTACAAGTCCTCAACAGGAGAAGTATCTTCCTGGTTCCATAGTGCAGTATGAATGTGAAAGCAATTTTCAAATGATGGGTGGAAATTATGTTACTTGTACAGATAGAGGATGGTCACAAGCACCAACCTGCAGAGGTACGAATCTATGCTTTCATCTTGCCAGCTAGCGGAGAGGGGACTGTTTACCTAAATACTCTAAAGACTGCCCTTTTTACTTTTGTTTTCTTTGTGTACCTGCAAAAGTGACTGCAGCAGTGTCTTTTTTCAGCTATGATATGTGGACCTCCTCCAGAAATTGTTGGTGGTAAAGTTGACGGTGTTAAAAAGTCAAGATATATGCCTGGAGAGAGTGCTAGCTATCAGTGCTGGCAAGGTTTTCAGATGACTGGGGCTTCCACTGTAGCATGTCAGAATGGGACCTGGACAGAGCTGCCAAAGTGCAAAGGTAATTTCTCTCTCTCTTCATACAGTCACTTGTCAGTGAGACTGTCATGAAGCTGACTCAGTGTCATTTACTTCTCCAAATTTCAGTCTCGTTACTGTGTACAAACACAACGTATCTGCACACTCAGGAAAAAGACATTTTCCCAGTTATCTCTTCAGATGAGTTTACCAGCTGAGTGATCCAGGTGGCTTCCCTTGAGAGTGGAAAACCACCCTGCGGCTGAGAGCAGTTGCTGGCCGGGTCTAACTTTGAGACACAAGCCTTGGACTTCTTAGAATTTTCTGTCTGTGCCTGCCTGATAAGAAGAGATTGAGAAATTTTGTCATTCATGTTGGAGAATAAAGCCCAGAGCTTCCCTGCTAGTTGACATCCAGATAAGGCAGATGATGCATTGCTATATTGAGTGCGCTGGAGTCAAATCAACCATTAAATCAACTGAAGGCAGAGTACCTAAGTATCAACTGAGCTAATACCTAAGTACTGTGTTGGTGCCTCCTAGGATTTCACGAGCGTATTGAATAATCTCATTTGTTTTCATGAGACATACGGAAAGTTTCAGCACATGAACCAATGCAGCAGTATTCAACTCAAACACTACCCAGCTGGGAACTGAAAGGGGTGCAGAAACAGCAGATGAATTAAGACCAGACTCCGTATTGTGGCTCTAGACCACAGTGCCAAGTGCAAAGAGTGTCATTGCTGGTACCAAGGGATCTGGGTCTTCTCTGAAGATTTCCCAGTGCAGGTCCATTGGAAGGCCAGACTTGGCAGCGGTGTGATGCTTGAGTAGATATAAAAATCTGTGAGGTAGCAGTGCTTCAGGGTTGGCATGTGTGAACTCTCCAGTGGCAATAAGTGGCCCACTGAGCCCAAGGGCTAACACATTAGTGAATACAGTTTTGCAGTTCAGTGACAGCTGTTGTTGTTTGCAATTGGTTCTGCTTTTCTCAATGTTCGGGCAGTACAGGGAGGAGGTAGGTGTCAGGCTCTTCCGCAGAAAGAGCTGTGCCAAGTGCTACACCATTATGCAGGGTGAGAGAAAGTCATGCAGACATCTACAAGCACTTCAGCTGTGGACAAACGGGGTAAACTGGCAGTTGTGAGTCCCAGCACTGGAGAAATGAGAAACTCTTGCTCTTTTTCACCTGCCAGGTATTTGGTTTTCTCTGCTTTCCTCCAGGTCTCTCAGACTAGTGCACACATACTGTCTTGTAGTATTTGTGGCCAGGCCTCCGTTGCAATTAAACTCTCATGGCTTTCTGTCTGATTGGGAATTTTCTTCCAGGTAAAAGTAGGAAATGTGGACCACCTCCAGTTATTGAAAATGGAGAACTTCTTTCCTTCGCCAAGAACGAATACTTCCATGGTGACAGACTGGAATACAAATGCCCAAGTTTTTATATCCTGGAAGGATCTCAGTATATCACATGTAATAACGGACAGTGGACAAGCCCCCCAGTTTGTCTGGGTAGGTTGAAGCACATGCTGTGTGGCCAAAGGCCATGTGACTGCTCCAATTTTCTTTTGCTCTGATGCCTGAGGGCATCAGTTGTGCAGCAACACTTGTGCTGGCACTAGGATGACAGCAGGGCAGAACAATAATGAGTCCTTTTGTCCAGAAGGAGTTTCTGTTTGAAGTTAGCTCATGTAGCCCCCTCTACTGCCTGCTGTCCCTTGCCACAACAACGGGTTCAGAAGGAAGGGAGTTTGGCTGAACTCCACTGTGTGAGGGGATTGCCATCACCATGCAGGGCTCCCACACGCTCCCGAGTTGGAGACACTGCTGTGATCAGCAGGCTGTGAGCGGGGAGCATGGGTCTGAGTGTGTGGAGTGCTGGGGAAATTTGGAGATGAGTCCATGACATGGCTGTGAGGAAACAAATTTAGAGAAGTGCTCAGCAGAGGTGAAGGAAGAATCTCAAGAAAGACACAAGGAAGATCATTGGTGCTCGGTGACTTCTCCTATCCATGCTCTGATTATGCCTTATGTGCTGTCAGAGTAAAAAGGCTTCTCCATAGCTCTGTGTGGGGTTTCATCCATGGACTTTTTTTCCCTTTTACTTGGATGTGAATGTCATTTCTGTTGCAAGTAACAGAGGGACGAAGCAAAAGCTGGAAGCGTTTTGTGATGTGAAGAGCTTCTGTAGGCTCTAGGGGAAAAAAGTTATTCATGATGCATCTATATGAAGTGGTGACATTCTTCTCTTGCCTTTTTCAAGTGGCCTGTACAGCATCTGAAGAAGACATGGCCAGAAACAATATTGAGCTGAAATGGCTTGAAAGTCCAAAGCTGTATTCCACATCGGGTGACTATATTGAATTTCAGTGTAGAAGCGGATATTTGAAGGACCCAGCGTCTTCCCCCTTCAGAGTGCAATGTATGGAGGGGAGGTTAGAATATCCACACTGCAAGTCAGAGAGTAAGTCATCTCCACTCCAGCTACAGCTTAGCTGCTGCATTGTTGCATTTTTATGCTGATGCCAATGGGAAGGTCTTTAGATTCCCTGGGGAAGCACCTGGGGAGGAGTCAGGGTGGGGAAGCACCTGGGGAGGAGTTAGGGTGTGGGAGCATCCTGTAAGCTGCAGGCATTGAGGGGATAGTGCCCTCAAGAAGCCATTGACTGGCGTACCTGAGCTGGAAAGTCTCCTAGGGAGAAGGCTCTCAGGGGCTCTCAGCTCGTACTAACAGTTTCAGAGCATCAGTTGTCCAGTGTGAGGTCTACAGGCAAATAACGAAACTACTTTTTCCAGAGAAGTGTACAGTGCCTAGCAGGATGATGGAAACAAACAATGGCTGAACAAAGAGATATTGTCACAACTCAGGGAAAAAAGGAAAGTTTAAGGCAGGCCACTCAGGAAGATTACAAAGGTGTTGTAAGGCTATGTAGGGAAAAGATTAGGAAGGCCAAAGCCCAACTAGAACTTAACCTGGCCGTGGATATTAAAAACAATAAAAAGAATTTCTATAAATTCTTTACTAATAAGTAACAAGGGGAGGACTTGGGAGAATCTCCATCCTCTATTGGGTGTGAGAGGTAACATAATGACAAAGTCTGAGGTACTTAATGCCTTCTTTGCCTTAGTCTTCAGTAATAGAGTAGGTTGTTCCCTGAGTACCCAGACCCCTGAGCTAGCAGATAGGGGCAGGGAGCAGAATAAAGCCCCCGTAATCCAAAGGGAAGTGGTGAGGGACCTGCTCCAACACCTGGATATAAACAAGTCTATGGGGCCGGATGGGATCCACCCGAGGGTACTGAGGGAGCTGGCAGAAGTGCTCACTGAGCTACTTTCCATCATTTACCAGCAGTCCTGGCAAA
>JAOXJM010000004.1:9276054-9301001 GCA_026413425.1 Tringa solitaria
AGGGAAGTGGTTGAGGCACCATCCCTGGAGCTATTTAAAAGACAGGTTGACATAGTGCTTAGTGACATGGTTTAATGAGTTTTTTATCAGAGTTAGGTTAATGGTTGGACTAGATGATCCTAAAGGTCCCTTCCAACCTAGACAGTTCTATGATTCAATGAATATTTGGCTGTAGTCATCATGGTGGTCAAGAACTTCCACCTATCTCTCTGGGGATTATATTTTATTTGAATGCAAATGGCTGTACCAGCGAGTTTCATGCCCTGAGACATTCAGTGCATGGATGGAGTGATTAAGTATCCTACATGTGGATGTAACTGCTTGGTGCCAAGGACATGGAGCTGGGGTGGGGAGGGAATGCTGTGGGAGGCAGATTTTCTGCAATTGCCTGTCCACTGCTCTGAGGAGCCATTGTAGTGTGTAAGGCTTGGTCTTCACACCTTTCCCCTTTTTCCTCTTTAAACTGCAGGAATATTTGGATAAATGGAAATGGCATGAAGGAGCCCAGCTGTGGAAATGAAAGATCCCTCAACTGACCCAGTGATTTGAACTCAACTTTCCTGGCTTTTCCTGTTTCACTGTGCTTTATTAGCCAATGTTCTGTCTTGAAGTTTGTTGGGTTTTTTCTTTTTATTATTGAATGATTTTATTTACATTTTATCCACATTTTATCCATTTTTGTAAATGTATTTACATTTTGTAAATGTGTTTACATTTTATCCATCCAAATGCTCATGCTTAGGTTTTATCCATTCTATATTGATCTCACTGTTATTTTTATTACCGATTGTGTCCTTAAATAGGCTGGCTTTGGTGGCATACTGAGACGAGAATTAAAGCCCACAGGTAATTTGATATCAGCAAGTAGAGTGTGTTTGGCTTTGTCTGCTCCTCGCTTCTTCTCCATTTGCTTGCCTGGAAAATACCCTGGGATCATGGCAGTGGTGGGTGTCCTTACCACCTGATCAGGATGAGCAAGTGAGTGGAGTCTCCTTTAAATGACTCAAGGAAGTCTCTAGACCACAGAGCCAGTTCTTGGGGGGATTTGAGCCTCACTGACATTGGCTGGAAGGGGAAGATGCTGGGATGCAAGTAACTGGGATTTCTGAATGGAGGTGGGAATGTCTTCTTGGTTCAGGTCCTAGAACAGGACCTACCACCCTTATATTTTTTAGGAGAGCTTGTGATGGTGTCTTGATGAGGCCAGGACCTTCTTGAATTTTTGGTAGTTGAACTGATGATAACACATTGCAGCTGCTGTGTGGGAACCACTAACATGTTTGTGTGTCATTGATGTCTTGCTGGGTGGGGAAACATTGAGGGAGTGTTTTTCACTGCCTCTTACCTGTTGGGTTTTGTAGATGATATGCAGTTTCTTTACTTGCTGTTCACCTTTCTCAGATTTTTTGACAGGCAGTGTGGGCAGCCCACCTGGCACTGTGCAGCAAAGAGTCATCTTGCATTGGTCTTTGGTGCCTTTATCTCAGAGGGTGTTTTTCTTTAACCTCAGCTAATTCCACTAAGGTCATGAAAAATCAACTAAACCAGCATGCTGTATTTGTGTAAAGTTAAAGGAGCCTATCTCAGTATTTATGTGGGGTATTACTATGGGTTGATTTCTCTCTAACAAAATGAAGCAAGAAATACTTCTTCTGTCGTTCCTTTTGCTGGATGATAAGAGAGATTTCAGAACAGTTAAATCTTTTCTTTGGCAGCTCTGTAACCAAATATCTGGACATATTTTGGTTTAGAATATGGTGTGAAGAGAGCAAAGGTGAGCTGACTCCCTGAGCAGACAGAGGTCTGTTGTTGCAGGGGCAACAGCTCAAAACCAGATAAATCACTGCTGAAGGTCCTCTAGAACAGTGGGGTGCATGCACCCAAGGGGTTTGGAAGATGATCCATTGGGGTGCAGGAAGAAAATATTAAAACTTCTACTGATACTTATTTTTGTCAAAAAAAAAAAAGATACTAAGTTTTACTCCTATTGAATATTCAGATTTGACAGTGGCAATTTCACTTGGACTGTATATGGTCTGTATGACCACGTGGTACTGATGTGTCCTGGGTAGAGAGTGGGTGCTCCACAATGTGGAGGTGTTCACAGAAGCGCCTTCACTCATTCATTCGCTTTCAGCATTTTGTAGTGCATCGCAGTTTATATGTGCCCGGTTAAGAACATTTGTGGATTATATTTAGTTTTACCCAAACTAACCCTCACAAAATGGACAAGTGGCTTAAAAAGATTCCTTGCAAAGAAACTGCAGACAGAAGATAACACACAAGCAAACAACAAGAAAATGGCAAAGCTGATAATCTACTTCCAGTATGAACTCTTCATCAGCCCCATTATGAGGTAAAAATGTCTCTTTAATCACACTTGACAGGAAATTGATAAAAAAAAAAAAGAAATCGTGAAGGTGGCTATTTGAAATATGCATTTAAATCCGCTATTGTTAACGATGAACCTTGCCCTTAGACATTTAAAAAATAAGCATCCAGAACATGAAGACAAACCTCTACATTTTTTTTCAGTCATGCTTTAAGTTATGTCATACTCAATCCAGTACTTTACAAAATTTCACTAAACTTAAAGATAAATGTTTAAAAGCTTCTTTTGAGGCTTCTCAATTGATTGCAAAAGACAAAAAGCCACATACCGTTGGGGAAATGTGTTCTTCCTGCTGCAGTAAAAATGGTTTAAATAATATATGGAAGACAATATGGTGACAAAGTAAAATGTAGTCTTTTGTCAGCAAATATTGTTGGAAGATGCATAGAAAACACTGCTGGAGATCTGAAGAAGTGGGTGTTGGAACAAATTATGCAGAGTGTGTGTCTGTGTGTGTGTTTAAAGGTCCACTTAAACTGAGTTTACCAGTGTCACACTGCGTTTCCACCTATGACAAATAGCTAAGGTGGAAAGCCAAGTGAAGGCAAACACAATGACTATCACCTTTCCCTTGACAGTTGTCATGTTATTCTGTGACTTGTAGTTTTTCAAGACCATGGGTCATGTTAGTAGTGTAGGCTGTCACATGGCAGACCACATAGCCCAGCTTTGATCTGTGAGGGCATTTGAGTCTTCTTGGAGCCTGAATCAATGAGCACATAGGCCTTCTAGTGCGAAATTATTTCTGTGTCTAGGAATTCATTGCATTTGCTCCCCTTACCATCTTGTCAGAGGAGCAGATGTTCCCTTCAGCTGTCTTGGACTGTGCAGAGAGGTAGACAGCGTATTTAAATGTTCATTTTGAAAATAAAAGAGAATGTGGGGGGTTTTTTCAAACTTTGGTGAAGCCTCTTGTAAGAAAATACTGCCAGTACTTTTGATGCAAAGCTACTGTAGTGCATTTATTTTTTGCATTCGTTTTAGCAGCCTTACAAACGCATCATCTGCCATCCACTGCTGTTAGCAGATCCACCCTGTCCTAGCTATAGCCACAGCCCAGAGCTGGAGGTCTGGTGGAAATACAAATGCAGAAAACTGTATGGAATGTCAGTAGCAGAATAAGAAGACAGCTTGACAATATATGAACGTAAACAATATTAACCTATATTATGAATACAGTGGTAGTGATAATACAGTGATCAACTGAAGACAGTAATCAACTATAGCACCTGTACTGCAAACTCCAAGTAAGTAAGTAAATAAATCAATCAATCCAGGTTGCAGAAATGCAAAGATTACTTTTGGCATCTCCTGTACAGCTGCACTGATTGGGCCTTGCTTGGAATCCTCACACTTTTAAAGTGAGTCTTGCTGTCTTGGTGCATTTGGTGTACATGGAGCACTGCCCTGCTGCCACCTCATTGCAGCTTCTTTTCATTGTGAGGCATTTCAGGAATCCAGCTGCTACTCTGTGTTTTTGAAACTACCAATGACAGCACATCAGCAAATGTAATATCTGCTAAGTTATTGAGTTAGCAACACTACAGTCTAGAAAAAGAAATTAAAATGTCAAATTTGTCACTACCATCTTTTCTTTCCCTCCCTCCCTCTCTGCCCCTAGCTAAATGATACAATGGAATTACTTTCATTGGTTTTGATCTTAAACTTTCTGTTAAATAAGGATGCATTTTTCTCACTGAATGAATAGTGTTCAACTCAGCAGTTGCCCTATCACAGGCACTACTAAAAGTTTGGTCCTTGACTTTATTCAGTGGCACAGTTCAGTGTTCATTTGTGTATACGTGAGTAATGAATAAATCAATACTTTTATATAAAGAGCAGAATTAAGGAAAATGGTAATTTTATGGCTTTAGTCAGTTTACTGAGAAATATGAGTTTCAGGATGCAGGATTTCAGGAAGAGTTAGTTTCCAAAAGCAATTTTTCCAAACACCCAATGAGGACATGGTTCTGGATATGATGACCCTGATGCAGTCCTTGGCTTGGATACAGACAGTGCGACCTTGACAAAATGTCTCAGATCTGTGCTTTGGTTTCCAATCTATAAAATGCATAAATCATATTTGTGCCCAAGAGGTCTTCTGTTACTAGTAAATAACAGTGAGTTTATTTATGTTAATCTCATAGAAAAGAGAAATAGTGCTTTGTTACAGTTGTGCAGCAGCAAGTATGAGTCCAGCAGAAAACTGTTCCTACTGCTGGTAATCTCGGGCAGTCTAAATTTCAGCAGCAAATGAACCCATGGATTAAACAGATCTTTGATTGACATATTTCAATCCCTTAACTGACATGAATAGCCAAAGTGTTACAAATGGCTCAGTCACATAAACAAAGGCCCATTTACATCTGCTTTCTGAGCATTTTCAGAAATGTCATATGAAAGGTTCCCAGGATCCTCATGTGTCATTAGAGGAAAATGCATGAATAGTTATGAGCCTAGTTATTGGTGGAACCCATGTTTTGTTGCTACCAGATGACTAGCAACTACCTGTAAAATAGGAAAGAAGTGGACCACACCACCTAAATGTGAATATACAGCCTTTGTTTTGCTTTCGCTCTAGAGATTATATTTCATTTTATAATATAATAAAAAGGCCATTGGAAAACACTGGTCAGACAGATAGTTCAGTGGTTGACTTTCACTTAGGGTGGATGCTGCAAACAATTTGATTAGGCTGTTCAGAAGGCTGAGACAGAACATGGTTTAGGTCAGAAGAGACCCTTATAGTGATTTTTTTTTTTATTAAAACATAATAAAATGAATGCGAGATAAACATTGTTAAACTCCTGAATTTTCTTCATATCTTCAGTTATACAACATGTTCAAAGGCAGAGCCCCACGAGTATCAATGTTTAAGTGTCATAGGAAATCATACAAGGTAGCTGGATTAGATATTTTAATAGTTAAAATGCTCTCAATTAACAAAACAAAGATGCTTGCTTGATTTCTTTTTTTAAGAATAATAATTAACTACTCAGTAGAATTTGCATATTTTTAGGTTTTAAATGGTTTCATAGATCCACTAAACACAATTTTTAATATATATATTTTTTAATACTTGCTTTTTTCTTTTTGTCTCTCAAGCCTTGTCCTTTAGAGGCTTCTTACCTATGACAGGAGACATGGGAATTGTTAAGATATACAAAAAAATAGGCCTCTCTTCTCACTGTAAAATGAGAGTTTAACATCATTTAACATCACAACACTGAAAGGCATGGAATTAAATCTCAATTTAGCTATATTCTGTAGTCACAAAAGCACTTACGCTATCAAAACCACCAATATCACACAAAGCACTACTTGCTCAGCATCTTCTCATCAGGGTGCTTTGCTCAAGTCCTCCAGATTGTGACACATCCTCAAGTTTATCACTGTAAGCTTTACAATACTCCTCCGTCTCAGATTTTCCAGGCATATGCCAATATTGCATTCTGCTGCTGCATTCCCAGTCCTCAGACCACAAAGCACTTTCAATTCCCTCCTGCTTCAGCCCAGACCCAATAATGCCACTGAATGCTCATTTCTCAAAGCTATCTTGAAAATAGGAGGCCATCTTAATTCAGCTGTTAATACCAGATAAAGAACATGTACACATCTTTCCTATAGGCTTTCCTGAAGTTCATACTTATTTTCCTCTTTCAATGCATCTTGGATACGCCAGCTGTCCTCTCTTACACTGCACTTGAAATAAAGTTGTACCAGTTTCTGCTCCAAAGTGGTTCTCTTTACAGTAAAATCCAACGTAGTCCCCATGGTAAAAGTGAACTTGATTCTTATAGAACCCTTGCAGCAGCACATTGTTTTTTTCCATTTCACTTTGTGACAAAGTACATGGCTCTAAGAAGGAGACATAATCCTTGTTAATCAATCAATCATTTTTGAAATGCATCATTTTGACAAGTCTACACTAAAACTGTAGATTATTTTCCATTCTCTTATTATACATGAAATCACTGTATTATGGATTCTGCAGGCATACCATGTTTAAGAAAAAGGCAAGACAAGCTTACACTTGCTGCTATTATCTCTAACTGAACAAAAAATGAGGTTGAGATCCTAAAGTCCCAGTTGACACTACTCAATTTATAAATTATAAGTATCTGAATTTAGAGAGAGTTGGAGTTGTTCAGCCTGGAGAAAAGAAGGCTCTGGGGAGACCTTGTTGCGGCCTTTCAGTACTTAGAGGGGGCTTATAAGAAAGATGTGGACAGACTTTGTAGCAGGGTGAGTTGTGATAGGGCAAGGAGTAATGGTTTTCAACTAAAAAAGGGTAGATTCAGACTAAATATAAAGAAGAAATATTTTACTCTGAGGGTGGGAAAACACTGAAACAGGTGGCCCAGAGAGGTGGTAGATGCCCCATCCCTGGAAACATTCAAGGTCAGGTTGGATGGGGTTCTGAGCAATCTGATCTGGTAGAAGATGTTCCTGCCCATTGCGGAGGGATTGGACTAGATTACCTTTAAAGGACCCTTCCAACCCAAACTATTCTATGAATTATAGAGAGAAATAAGTGCTTATTTATCTTATCACACCTACCTATACAAACTGGTGGTGAAGTCCACTGCCCTTTAGAACAGTAGATTCTCTCAGATCCTTGCAAAAAATGATAGTCAGAGCAACTATACTGAACTGAAGAACCACTGTCGTACTGGGTCAGGGGTGGGAGAGTAAGAGCTCCATTTGCAATAGAAGGTGGTGAGTCACATTTTTCTGTAGTAGCTGGAATTACATTTAAAAAATTGAGAAACATTCAACTTAAGAAGATAAATCAGCAGCTTTAAATGCCTGTCAACACTAGATAGCTATCAACTGTCTTTTCTTACTATTTATGTCTCAGATCAGAATGCAATCTCCTGCTTAATTCTAACCATAAGAAATCCCTTGTGTTCATTTTATTGTTTACAGTTGTCTTTCTACAGACCTTTGAGAACAGCTCCTTCCCCCTTTCTGCAGCCTTCCCCATCAAAGAAAGGTGTGTTGTCTTTCCATGGTTGGATACATTTAACAGCATAGCTGTCTTGTGCAAGGGTATCTGTGTGTATCTGTACTGCTGAATCCTAACCATCTGTTATTTACAGCAGATTCTAAGACTGCACTGCCAAAGCAAATTGTTTCTAAACAGGTCTAAGATTGATTAATTAAAAAGGCAATAATAAAAAAAAATATTGTTTTACCTTGCATAATGCATTCCGGATATTTCAGTCTGCCATGGTTACACTGTGTCCTCCCAGGCGAGGGAACGGTAGTCTGGAGAAAACTGTATCCCTGTTTACATTCAAACTCTACGAGATCTCCATGTAGGAAAATTAATTCTTCCTGTCTCCATTTCAACTCTATGTTGTTGCTGTTCATATCAGTTACATTAAGAGTGCATGGTTCTAGGAAATTTAAGAAAGGATGCTAGTAAAATGTAATTATTTCATTACAGGAAGGAAGGAAAGCTAAACAAAAACCTCTTGTTTTCTACTACTTCATCAGAAGTAGTATTCCTAAAAATTCTTAATGGGAGTTCCGTACATTGTTTTGAACAGCACACATAAGAGCAACACAGAAAAAAAGAGAAAGTCCAGAGCAAAATACTAGATATAAAGACACATAATAAAAACAAAGGCTCAAGGTTTAAAAATTAAACTCATTGTATTCCTTGTTAATCATATCTATAAGCCATTTTGGCGATGCCTGCAGTCATTCCTTCTAAACATCTATTGAAGGACAGGAAGAAATTCACTAAATGGAGAGTATGAGAGAAAGACATTAGGGAATCCTGTTAGGTAACAGGGATAGGTACATTGTAGAACAGCTTACTCAGGAAAACAGAGGAATCAATTTAATTGAGTGTTTGTAAGAACAGGCCGGAGGACACCTAGGAGGAGTGGCCTAGCTATACTTGATTTTGGTTCATCCTTCTGTTTCTGGAATCTTTATTAACTCAAAAGGAAGAGAAAAGGTGGTCATGAAAGGATGATCTAGAAATTCTTTCCAGTTTTACCTTCCTATATTAGGTATGACAGAACTTTTTCTGACGAGACTTACCTAAGCAAGTTGGTTGTTCTGTCCAGTTTCCTTGTTTGCAGTAAACAGTACTGGGTCCGTCCAAAGAATGGTAACGCTGACAACCATATTCTACTGAGGAACCGTTCTTGTAACTTGTCGATAGTGGACCAAGAACACCACCATTTTTAATCACAGGTGGAGAGGTACAGTTTTGCTGCATTTCTAATAGAGGGTAGGGAGATAGGTAATTAAATCTTTAAAACAATGTTAACACTGGCAAAAATATCAGACTAGCAATAGACTAAGCAAAAATTTACATACAAATAAAAGTTAAACCAATATAATTTCAGTTTCAGAAACTCTACACTTGCCTTACTGAATTGCAGATAGGCATTCTATTTCTCTCTAAACTCCTTATCTATGTCCACTCTTGACTCTTGCTGGTTTACACTCAATATAGATTTGTTCTTTTTCTGTGAATTTTCTCTTTCTTTGTTGCTTGAAATGTTTAGCCCATGTGTGGTTCAAAATAAACAAAAGAAACCTCACTGGAACTATTAATCAAAGGATCAGCAAAATATTCCTGAATTTGTATGTTCAGACAACATTAACAGAAGGCATACAAAACAACTGGAGGTAAATACAGCAGAGACTTATAGGTGTAGTTTGTAATCACTAGAAACAAGCAACAATGACCTTTCATTCAGTCAGTCAGACTGCTACATTGAAATCTGTAACACATACAAACATTTTCAAGAGTAACGAACTGTACTACAGCAAAAGAGTAGTAAGAGTTGTCATAAAATGCCTACGGTAGCATTGGAGAGTATTGAAGTCCCTTTTAAACAGAAAAGCAGTGTTCACCTACTCGTATCTTCACTGTGGTATGTTTTGCCTGCCCGTACTGCTGCCTGTTCCTCAAGTGATGGTGGTGCCTCAGATTCCTCTTTATCCATAGTTCCTATAGCCATAGCAGAAACTTAGAACCAGTTTTCTCAGAAATAACTCATTTTCAAATACCAAAACAGACAGTTATCCATTGTAAGATGTAATAAAATCAATATTCCAGGGGAGAAGTACACAACACAGATGTCAGCTGAATGCGCCTACATCAACCTTTCTTTTTAATCTGTGAACAACAGATTGTCTGCAAATTTTGCAGAACTTTACCTCTCAAGCATTTTAACAGAGGAAGACAAAAACAGTTTTGCAGATATGGAAACTAAGGCTCTCCAGAAAGCTAAGGCATTGTTTGAAGAATTTTTTCTGTTCAGTTGTCAGTCTTCACAAAAGTACTAACCAACACAAAGAGGGGGTGATGTCCATTTTCCCTTTTCACAACGTATTTCCTCAGATCCTCTTATTTCAAAGGTACTTTGACACCGTATACGAACTTTGTCTCCATTATGATACGTTCTTCTAACTGTGATGATGTGGGCATGAGGAGGAAGCGGTGGTGGAGGGCATTTATTTTTTACATCTGAAAATAAAAAAACCTCACTTATTGTTTTCTCACTAATCAAAACCACGCACCCAATTAATGTTACTATACAGCATGCAAGGCTATCACTCAAAAGACAGTTTTGGTTGATCCAGACTATTTGCTTACTCCCATTTTCTAAACAAAATGGGAGACAAGAACTAAAACGTGATTTTATATTCAACAAATATAAAAATAGAGATGTTATGCTATGGCACTGCTATAAAAAAATTTGTAATTCCTCCACATAAACTGAATAAAAAGTTCTTTAAAATAGGAAATAGAAGATTCAGGAAATAGAGATATCCCGTACCCTCCAATGATGTAGGATTTAAAGCAGTTTATGTATTAATTCTAATGCTACAGAAGCAGCAATAATCATAGCCTATTTCCTCTCCCCAAATTAAGTTTTTGATTACTGTATCCTCAAAACTAGATCTAGGCCATGTTTTCATTCTCCTGAGCCCCCCATCTTCCCTGCATTCAATCAAGAAAAATTCCTGCTGTGTCATCAGAATAAATACAGGGCCCGAGTCCTAACACATGCCATTTAATTGAGAGATTCTAGTCCATTTTAAATGCTACTGTATCTTCTAGGAAAGGAAGATGAGTTTCATCTTTATAGTCAAACGTATAGTTTTCTACAAGATTAGCTATAAAAGAACTACAAAACACTAATTTTACTGAAAACTGTGCTTAACACATCTATATTTTTCAAAGTCTAAATATATATATATTTTTAATCTCAAGCACCCCCCAGATGATTATTAAACTTGTTTTAGAAAACATACTTCACAGCAAAAAATCCTGTAAATATACATTGGAAAAGAATACCATAGATTTAGCTTGAACCAATAAAAATGTCTCATTGTCCCGTTCTCTGTCATTGACACCGGGCATCCCTTATATATAAAGCAGAGAAGTTGTTACCATGATGCAGTGAGATCTCCTAAAGCTCAGAAGTAATTCTCATAAAGGGGACAATATCTAGGATAAGACCATGACCCGTAACTATCAAGGTACGTTAAATATGGTAAATTCTCAGCTAGTCTAAATGTCGATCTGTACTGTTTTCTGTGGTCTCATCTTGTTCACTGAACCTTTCATTCTTTTGAAGGTTTCTTTTCTGATAATTTCCATTATTGCCCAGTGACTGGGGGATGTGACAGTCATTGCTAAAGGTGTGTTTCTGTCTTCAGGATAACCCTTCTAGTGAATTCTGATGAAAACACGTACAGCTTGGTGAACCTGTAAAACTCTGAAAAGTACCACAATCCCCAAGCTCCAAAGAAACCTGTTAAAAGGCACGAAGAAGAAAATTTGTAAGAGGCAAGTTCCCACCTCACAATGTGGGATTAAACATGCTTGATTAAACCTTCATTTTAATCTGAACGTGCTTTAGCTTGAGCTTCAGGGGCTGAAAAGCTGCTCTGTCATTGTTGATTCCCACTTCTTCAGGATACAAAGTACAGAGAATCAACAGCGAGAGACAGTATCTGCTCTATTGTTAGAGTCCACCAAAAACTAATTCCAGTTTTCATTGTCCCCCTCCCTGCTGCCTTGGTTCCGTGTCTTTCAGCTACCCCTCGATTCCTATTTAGGCTGTGAACTGGTACAAAAAGCATATTTTTATTTTGTATTCATAATACATTTTGTGAAAGAAAGTTCCAGTATTTCACTAAGAATTTGACATAGTAAAACTATAAAAATAATGTACCTTCACAAACTGGGGGGCTTGGATGCCATCCAAAATAATAACATTGAATTAGGTCAAATTCACTGACAGAATAACCTTCCTCACAGAAAAAGTGAGCTACATCTCCCTCTTCATAGATTTTCTTCACAGGATAGAAACCTCCATGTGCTATTGCACTCAGAGAGGAACAAGTTATTTCTGGAAAGAAAAGACACACTAGTGAAAACTGATTCAGGCAGGCTTTCCCCACCCCCAACAGCTTATAAAACAAGCCTTTTTGTAAATTTTTGTTCATTTGTAGAATAAATCACGTTTCAAACGGAATTACTTTCCAGCCCATTACATACTAGTGCAGTTTGGAGTAAGGGACCACCCATGTGCTAGACACACTGCTTCTTCTGTAGTGTTTCCTCCTGCAGTATGATACCCCTCATCACATTTGTATCGCAGTGTTTCATTCAGTCGAAGCTCTTGTTGGGCTGTGAAGTAGCTGCCGTGATGTAAATTGGGTACTTGACATGACTCTTGAAATGCAAAGAGCAATTAATATAAATATGCTTTATTCATTTAAGTTATTCTTCTAAAATTTTCCTTAGATGCACCTTAAAAGTGGCGATTATGAAGCAAAAATCTCTGCAAGTAATGAATAATTAAAAATGCAGTAGTTTATACAAGTTTTCTGGTCTTCATTTGGGAAGAAAGTTTGGATAGCAATAGATTTATTTGAACCAATGCAATTTCATCTATACTGACTCCTTCTACGGATAATTTTATCTATACCAGTTCATAAAACAAGCAGCATGTGAAATCTGACAACTTCACTGCAAGCGGTACAGCTGACAACCTGCTTTAGAAGAACCCAAACGATAACCTAACACAGGCAGTTTGGCCCTGTGGGTACAGCAAGAACAGCAGAATTATAGGTATACAAGACAAATTAAAAAGGAGAAAAATGCAGAGTTCTACCAAATTTTTTGGTGCAGCTTGGCTGGGAGGACCATCCTTCTGGCTGACATTGTACTGTATCTTCAGTGCCACCGCTTGGAGTGTGGTAGCCTGGATTACATTTGTATTGCAGTTTCTCCTGTATTTTGAAGTATATTTCTGTACCATAAAAAAAGCCATTTTCCAAGAGAGGCTTGTTACATTTTTCTAAAAGGAAGGAGACAGCTTGGTTAGAAATAAAGAATTAATTGAATAATTTTGCTCTCTGATAAGCAAGAGAAGGGGGCTTTTAGTCTTCCTGATCTAATGTTGTTTGCTTGACCTATTAAAGAAACTCTACCACAATCATCAAGCAATACATCAAACCGATGGTAATAACATCAAACAACAACCAAGGAGTCTAGAGCTAAGGAAGCTCTAGAGGGTGTACATCTGAGAGGATATTTTCCAGTAGTTTTCCTAAAATAAGGAAACTGGGCAACTTTCTTGGATTTCTTATAAAAGCATATATGGCAAAAGCCCTTAAAATATTTATTCTTGTAAAAATATGCCCTATCTAAACATTTGTAGCTTGTATACACGAAGAACCGATTTCACCTTGTTGCCCTAACTTACTCATTTGATCCCTCCTGCTATGCAGCTTCTCTTCCTGTATGGTCAAGGAAACCCAGCTAGAAGTTTCCTGCTAGAAGCAATGATGAGGTCAATAAAGCTCACTCACTGTAGCATCGTGGCAGCGGAGACCATCCTTTTGCTGTACAAGTTATTCTTCCGTCTTGAGTCCCAGTTTCAGTTGTATAACCAACCATACAAGAATAGGAAAGCTTTTTTTCCTTACGCATAGGGAAATAGTAACTTTTGAAATTATAGTAGTACTGGGCAATCTTTCCATTTTCTACATGTGGCAAATCACAAGGTTTATCTGCAAAAAGATAAATATATTTCTCTCTAAAAATCTCAGCCCAGATATGATTTAATTTTTTTTGCATTAATTTATTTAGTACCAGTTGGACTGATTCAGGCTTTCAAATAAGGTGAGCGAAATTCTGAATACTTACAAGAGTGAAGGGCCTTGTAAGACTCACCGAAATTAAGAGACGTTACAATTATATCACCTTTTGTTCTTTAGGTTCGCGGGAATATCAGCTGTAGAACGAAACTTCCCAATATGAGTTGGGCAAAACTGGTGCAGAACACATTTATTTGACTCTTTATTTAGCCCAGATGTAAACACGAGCACCCTTTGCTGCATAAACATACTGACGCCTGCTCTAAAAGCCGGTGGCGACCGTGTGAAGATGAGCTGTGCCGCAGCTGCTCACACAGCAAGTGTTATCAGACCAGTACGACAAACTGCTGGGGGCAACACGGGAGTTAAACCTGCTGAAGAAATCTCATAATTGGGCAGAATTTTCCCACAAGTGGGCACTGCTGCATTCGCCCTGCATTAGAACCAAGATAACAAACTCTTGCTCCTCCACTCAATAATGTCACTAGAATTTACTGCATCGACTAGAATTTTCTGCAAATTTAGTATTTTTTCCTAAATAGAAAGTGTCAAGATGTTTTTGTTAATAACCTCCTTCCTCACTCAGCCACTGTATCATATCTAAATAAAAAAAAAAAAAAACCAAACAAAACTACCAAACCTGAAGTTAATTAAGATTTTTAGTAATTAAAAGACAGAAATAGTTGCCACCTACATACCTTTGGTTTAACTTTCCAAAATGTATCAGTGTAATTTCAACTGTTTTCATAAAGTCAAAACTCTAGCAAAGACAGAGGTAGTTGCAACAAATGTTGGAGTTAAATATACATCAGCAGACACCACATGAAATGCATCTTTTTCAATTAGTGGAGGTGTACCCTCATACACAGTTCACAGCTTTATGAACTTGCACTTCAAGTGGTATGCAAACTGTACAAACACAGGAATTTTAAGCAATACTGAAAGTAGGGAGAGGAAATGCAGAACCCTTCCCAGACTGGCTTCTGTGGGTTCCATTTAACTTCCACTCTTTTGCGTTGTGATAAGCCAAAACACTTCAATCACCAAGACAGTTAGCACAATATATAAAATATTTTAATAGTACAAGATTTAATTTGTATAAATGCCTCAAACCCTTTCAAATAAATTTCAAAAGAAACTTTTTTCTGAATTAAAGTCTGAACCTTTCAATATGACAGCTTTTGAATCTGTAGCCCTGAGCTACAGTGACAGTTGAGTCATGATCATCAGCCATCTCACAACAAAATTACATTTAAAAAACAGTATTTACTCTTGGTAAAGATAAGAAAGACTTAAGTTAGTTTAGACTGCATGTTCTAGATTCAATGTACATTTATTAACAGTAGCATTCAGCGTATTTACCTTCTGCAAAGAGTTTGCCTGAGTACATCATAACTAGCAAGAAAAAACAGCTTTCAAATCTCATCTTCGTTACTGCTTCCAACAGTTTCCACCACCTGTGAAAACTCTATAAGTATTACTTTTGTAAATAATTAACTGGATATTCAAAGGGAACCACGAATGACTTGGTGCCCCTGGTATTTTGTAACATGTTATTTCACTGAACACTAATTTCATTTATTTTAGTTCTCCAATACCTTAACACTAGACTCACAGAATTCAGCTTCCATTTGACATGCTCTACATCAATAAAGAAGACAGAATTTATCATTTTACAGTGAAACCAGACAACTAGCTTATGGAATAATTTAACTAATTGAATACTGTTCCCTTCAGAACCTCCTGAGTTCCAGGTTTAAAGGGCATTCTGTTATCAGATTATTTACCTTGGCTGAAATAGGAGGAAACGGAAAATCCTCCCCATCCTCCAGCCTACCCCCATATAACCAGTCAGTTGCATTTTATATATTATTCATTCTGGAGGCTCTTATGTTAAGTACACACCCACTAGTATTATCTGACTGTTGGGTTTTGTTGTATACAGTTAGCCCCCTTTGAGTCATTTTTTAAACAAACAAACAAAGGATCTTATTTACCATGCATTATCACCCAACTGAATAATGGCTAGCAGTTGATGTACCATCACATTCCACCCTTGGGAGGCATAATCTTAAACTTGGGAGCAGAAGGGTATAATTTTACAGTTTTCATTTTCCTGGCCTTGCTTGAAGAAAATGCAGTTCCGAGGCACAAGGTAAGGGACATGCCAGGACAAAAACCATCTACTCAGCCAGATGAGACACGTGCTTGTATGTACTGCTCTCTTGATAGGAAGAAAGCACTCACAAATCACCTCCCTTAAAATATCAGGTCAGAATTTCTAAATTCACCCTTAAAACATCCATTGTTCTATTATAATGTTGTATTGTTTAAAAAAATTGGAATTCTAAAAAAAATTTAAAAATTTTCCCTACAGTCACATATGATCCCTGAAAATCTTACTAGAAAGTAAACTCAAGTTCCCACAAAACAGTAGCCAGTTTCAAAATCCACAGACTATGCCCCTCTTCCTACTTATACCTCTCCAGATCAGGCAAGCCAGCGTAACTGTCCCACACAAACAACTGGTTTTAATAGCATTCTACAAGATTTAATCAGTGAGGAATACCATGCTATTTTTTAAGATTCACAGTGTGTGATAACGAATCAGTACTGCACTAATGAAATTTCCAGGGGTTATGATTTTATTGTACAATTCCTTTATATAGTAGTACAAAATAGAATTTATAAAGCTGTATACATATAAAAAAAGTTACAGAAATGTTAATTGCAATTTAAAAAAAAAACCAACATTTTCAAGGGTAGCTCGACACTTATTTACTGTCTTTCAAAATCATTTAGCCGCCGACTACATACACGCTGTACAAATACATTTTCATATACATCATTTACATTTCAGTAGCAGGCAATACCAAGCGTATCCATCACCATCACAATTGCTTGCAGAGGATCTACAATTTCTTGCATGGTATCTTTCCTCAAAACCCAGTCTGGTTTAATTCTGTGAAAATAATAGTGGCCTGTCATTAAAATATTATATTGACACAGAAAAACCAGCAGACTAATTTTTAAGCTCTTACCTTGAAACTGTTTTTATTCTCATAGGAGTTACAGGAACAATGGAAGTTCCACTTAAAGTGTTTGTTCTCTGCTTCACCAGTGTTCTCTCTGCATCCATTTTGTGTTTACGAGCTGTAAGTTTATATAGGCTTTGAATGCAAGTAACAGTTCTTGGCATGCTTCGGATTTCCTGAGAAAAGGTGAAAATAGCACACAGTTAGTACTACAAGTTCGAAAGCAACCTAACAAATCAAGAAATCTGTTTTTTTTTTTTCAATGAAAACCAAATGGTTATAATTTAACTGCTACCCACAAGTGCAGTGAAACCACTTTAAAGCCAGCACACCCACAAGAAGTCAGTGGTCTAATGCTTTCAAAAGACGTAAGCTGCATAACAGTAGTTGAGATCTCAGAAAATTCAAGCTCTTACAAGTCAGATTTTACTAACCTCTCATTAAAACCAAATTTCACATATGTCATTGGCAACTGCCTTCAATTATTGGTACAGAGACACAAATTAGTGTTTGCACCCATCTTCATAGCAATGAAAGAATGCAACGGTCAGCGGTGACTGGATGAACTTAAGTGCTAATATCTGAAGGACTAACAGCTACTGAATGTATAGCATAGAACCCAGACTACCAGGTTATTTCTCTTAAAATAATGCATGTCAACACAAAGGCACAGACAATTATATGTTGCCAGTTGTTATTGGCAATAAAGGTCTTAACATTACCTGAAAACCAACAGTAAACTTTCAGAAATGGAACAAATGTTAAGTAGCAACTAAACCATATCTAATACTAAACAGTTGATAGAAATTCATCAAAACCCTGTGGAAAATAGGGATTGCAGTATCATGACCTTGCAAGGATTGCAGGAGCAGAACCTCAACATCTTATTGAATAGCTCTGGGTGACCAGGGCACACAAAGCACAAAATGGTCTTTCCAGCATCTTGCAAAAGCATTTTATTAAAATCAGAGTTTAGTGATAATTGATAGTACAGTCATAATAGGTATGGTAGAGACAGAGAGAAAAAAAAATAAATTACAAACACCACCAAAACATGCAAGAGAAGCATGTTAAATCAAATTATGAAACCCAAAACACTTAAGTCTTACCATAGCTCTTTTCGAGTCCTTTGAAAGGATGGCCAACAAACAACAGGTCTTTGTGAAAATGCTTCCTCCTTTCTCTGAAATTTTGTCCCCAGCTTTCCCTCTGTAAATTTGCAGTAGGTCTAGTAATGTATCTATAGAGTTTTCTGCTTCATAAACTGCTTGAGTAGTTCTTTCATACTGTTATACAAGAAAGAGACAAGAGAGTTTATACAGATCTTTAAAATACCTTTGGGGTTAGAGGGAAAAGCAAAATCCATATTGTCCCCAATTACAGACAAAATCTATAATTGATCTAGCATCCAAGCGATGAAAATCACTTCTGTATATTATACCATTGTAACAGGTTACAAAAAGCTACCCTTTGTGCTTCCCTCCTTGTTTAGAGGGCCATAGAATCTGATTTTACATTTAAAATAGAGGAATAAATTCGAATAAGTTTAGAGAAATTTAAAAACAAGTTTAGCCTAAATGATATTTTTTCCTGAAATAAAATAAAAGAATTTGAATGTAAATGTGTGTACAATGGATATATGACCAAAAATTATGATTAGCAAATATTTTAAGTCTCAAAGTAAAAAAACTCTAGAACAATCAATCTGTATTCAAGAACTACAGTACTACTATAGTACTGAAGCAACTTTTAAGTATTTATGAAAATAATCTGTTCTGTAAGAAATCAAAAAGTGTAAATATAATCTATTCTATGACATAAATTTGGAAAAGTAGCCCGTCTTATGCAACATATACATTTCTACCCTAAAAAAAACACTTCATAGCTTATCCTAACTACTACAGTTTTCCATTTCTATAGTTTCATGCAATACTTGGGATACCTTGCAATGTAATCAGTTAAAAGTAAAATTATTACTTGAAAGTCCATGAAGTCGTTTTGCCAAAAGGAAAATTAAATCATAATTATTACAAGTAGATAACTGGTTTCAAAATAACATAGTTAATATTCAGAACCTTTTTTATTCAGAACTATTAATTTTGGTGTTTCAATTTCATTCAAAAATTTTGTGGATAATAAGAACTACGATGAAGTAATCTACAGCTATAAACCTGCAAAAGAAAATATTAAAGTTACCTTTGAAACATTCAGTAGAACCTGAACTGAATATCTGATCACATCCATGCATGGAATGCTCCGGTTGCAACTTCGAATCAGAACAAAAATAGTGAAGATTGCTCTGCTCTTGGCCATATTTTCACAACAGAGGGGAGACAGCCTGGTAGACACCTCTGTGATAATTAAAAAACAAACAAACAAAAAAACCACAATAAAAAACTTTGAAGCTCAAGCAATTCAATTGCAAACCAGTTTTATTCCTTATTTTTAAATAGAAGTGCAAAGAAGTAAAAACCACAATTATTGACTGAAACAAGCCTTTCTAAATTAATACTTTTAATATTCCAGACTAAAAGTTTAACAGACCAAGCAATCTGTGGAGAATATATACTGATAGTGAATATAATTGACTTATATAAGGCATAGTATTACTAAGGCTGCCAGGAAATCAGAGCAATCATACAGGATTTCCTTTCTCTATAGAACTATTTTAATATTTTTCCTAAATCTATAATCTCATTTTATTCTGGAAAAAAAGCTCCATTATACTCTAATACGTTCACGTTTTACAATCATGCAGAAAGGTTAAATTTCATTATGAACTCTTCTCAGCTGAAAAATTCCAGTTTCTATCATCCCTGGAATTCTATCAGTTATAATAGAACAAAATACTGACCAAGATGCTTTAATGCTGCAATAATATAAGAGAGATGTTTGTATTTTAGAAGGTGTTCGATAGCAATTGCAGTTCTGTTACACAATTTGTTTTCTTCTCTGCTTTTTTCATTAGCTTTTTCTATGCTGCATCTTAAAGCTTTAATCTTTGCTGTGTCATTGTTTTTTCTCCAAGAATATCCTCTCCACAATGCCTACAGAAAAGGAATTCCACAAAGACAAAAAAAAGAAGTTGTGAAGAGACAAAAGAATCGAACTTCTATTACCATTCCAAATCAATCTTACACATCTCACAAAGTATTTAATTACTTTGGTTATTAATTTTTAAGTAACTACCATTCAGTATTTAATCTTCCCAATACTGGACTTTCAAGACAAAACAACCAAACCAAACACGCATATACACTCCACACGCACTCCCACATAAGTCACCTCAACCAGTATCTGCTTAATATTACTTCATGATCTGTTTGCATTTAGCTCTGATATCTAAACTGAAGCTGACCTGACTTGCAATTTAACTGATAAATGCACCAACCAAAGTAAACATTGTTTCTCTCCCCAAAAACCCGTGGGAGAAAAATAAAACTATAGTAAATAAAAATATTGCAGCTTTCTCACCAGAGAAATTTACCTGAAATTTAGTTAGTCCAACTACAAATTTTCTCCTATGTCTGCAGGCGAGGAATCTTCGTACATTTCGCTGGATTACGGTTGCTGCATCATTTCTGCGTTTTAGCCACCCTCGAATCACACGTTGTAATTGAATGATTCTTTGATAATCTCTTAGAAATCTCTTTTGCTGCATTTTTGCTCGGAACCATCTCTGTTTAAAATTAAAGTAGCTTTTTATTTATTTTTTAAAGAATCTTCCCTAAATTCCCTTTTCCCATCCTAAACAAGCATTAGCAAAAACTGAAGAGCTATTTTAACATGAGCTTTGACAGATACAGGCACTATAAACATCACTTGCAGTCATATAAGCACCATGACACAGCTCTGATTGGCCTTGGGGTAGCTGAAGTGCAAGACCGCAAAATGAAATCTTAACTAGCAGCAGTTTGGGAAGCATTCCTATAGAAAAAGAAATAAGAGTTTTTCAGTTAGAATGGACCTACAGCTATCCATTTAGTCCAACTGCCTGACCAAAAGTTAAAGCATGTTATTGTCCTGGGTTCAGCAACACAGGATTAACTTTTCTTCTAAGGCTGGGGAAAATTGTACTTTTAGAAGACTCTAGTATCTGAATTAATGAAAACATTTACTTTATAGCCAGCCAGGCTCTGTGGGATTCAAGGTCTTGGTGTTTTTGAGCCTTGCCAGGTGCAGGGACGAGGAGGAACAAGGCCTGGGCATTTGACCCAGGCTGGCCAACAGCTTTATTTCATACCATGAACGTCACATTCAATATAAATTAGAGAAGTTTGCTGCACAGTTCTCTCTCCCTTGATGGCAGCAGATCCAGGGAACTCCTTTCCCTGCTGCTGGACCCCTGATGCATTCATTCTCTTCCTCCCAAAGCCCTAGCACTCGCAGTGTCTGAGATTTGCCACCCACTGCTGGGAGTGCACAGCTTCCTGCTGATAGAATTGGCTGAGTTTAATTCTTCTCTGTCTTATATCAGTATTGGGATTAATACTGGTTCTTTAGTATTATTGTTAATTATTTAGTCTTACTCTATTAAATCTATTTATATTTCAACCCTTGTGTTTCTTTGTGTTCCACAATTCCCCTTTCTGGGTGGGGAGAGGTCATCAGGTGATATTATAATCATCTCAATGGCAAGAAATTGTTATAGTTTTTCCCAAAATGTAACAGTTATTAAGGGCATTATCCAAATGCCTCAAACACTCACAGGCAGGGGGCAGCGACCACCTCTCTAGGAAGCCTGTTCTGGTTTGACCATCTGTTAAAGAAATGCTTCCTAGTGTCCAGTCTAAATCTCCCCCAAAGGGAGAACCATTCCCACATGTCCCATCACTGGATACCAGAGAAAAGAGATCAGCAGCACCCTCTCCACTTCTCAGAAAGCTGTAGAGAGCAAAGAGGTCTCCCCTCAGCATTCTTTTCTCCAAACCAGACAAACGTAAAGTCCTTAGCTGCCCCTCATGGGACATTCCTTTCAGTCATTGCACCAGCTTTGTTGCCCTCCTCTGGATGCATGTGAGTACCTTAACTTCCTTTTTAAATTATGATGCCCTGAACTGCACGCAGCACTAAAGGTGAGGCCACACCAACGCTGAATACAGTGGGATAATCACCTCTTTTTCTGGCAGCGAGGGCACGCTGCTGACTGGCGTTGAGCCTGCGATCGACCAGCACCCCCAAATCCCTCCGTCCTGATTCTTTCTGTTGGCTGGCTTTCAAGGAAAACCCATCACTCCGTTTTTCTGATTTACCAGCTCTTTCTTCCCCTCTATGTACAGAGAAGGGAGATGCCAAAATCTGAGGGAAATGCCAAATCTGAGGGGGGGGGGGGGAATGAGCCTCTTTCACCCTCTCACTCTTGCCATAAGGGGAAAATAAAACTTCCGTTGAGAGATAACAGATCTGTATATATGGAGAGTAGTAGGACAAAGTTTGTCATAACGTCCTTGACTAGAAAACAGCTATTTCAGGGTTCCCGTTTCAGCTTCTCCATTTACCTAGTGTTAATTGGGACTAAACTAAAGGTCAGTTTGGAGACCTGAAGATAATTTTTACTATTAGACTGTGCTGCAACGCAGACCTGACTTTTGATCTTTCTTTCAGAGAAGACGTAGTTATATTAAAAATGCTGCAACTTAGACAAGTTTTGGCACACTGGCAGGCTAGAAACATCCAACCAAATGCATCACTGTATCCCAGGATATTGTTTGTGTAAGGAGATGCTCTTCATTTCATGATCCTTCACGACCTTTCCTGCTTCCAGTAGGATGTAAAGAATTAGACTAAAAGAGCCCTCAGATTCCTTCAGAAAGCTTGAGTGTCTCAAGGAAACAAACTTTCCCATCTATCCTCAGCTTTAAAGTGCTTAAGCCTCCAGAGCCTGCTGAGATCTCTTATTATGCTTCACTGGGTACAAGCAACACTATTTAATAAATCATAGTCTCTATAATTTTGCTTTATTTTTGCATGTGAAGGAACTAGAGTGTCTTAGAGCTACAGCCTAGCTGACAGAAAAGAAATTAGAGTATGTTACAGAAAAACATTTGTCCTTAATTAGACTAACCTGTATTATAAGAACAGATGAGATCTGTTTTTGTGCAAGTTTTAAGATGAGATGAATCCTATACGCCCTTTGAATTTTAATTGCAGAGATATGATGATATGCAGCTGCTGCAAAATAAAGTAGTCTCTTTTGCTCTGAAATCTGTAGAAGGAAAATAAGGAACATCATTAATTTTCATACTCAGAGGTAGCTGATCATCTCTGCAAAGGCCATAGTACACAGCAATATACTATTAGATGCTGAAGAATCACCTCAGAAGTCATTACTTTGGAACTAAGTGAGCTACATTTCTTCAGTACTCAGTCTCTAGTCTAAACAATAACACAGAAGTGATTGTAAGCAACAACATTAATATACAGCAGAGGACAGTTCCTGTAGCGTGTGTGTGCAGGTGTACCAGTCAGATCTCAGAAGCTAAAAAAAAAACCACCCAGCAATGAAGACCTATTTTAGTTGGAAAGGATTGTGAGAAAAAGGTCAAAGTGTATTTTGATCTATTCTGACCAACCCAATTCTCGAAGCAGTCAACAAGAATTTGAGTTCAACAACAAGAGATCAGGTTTTCCTTTTCCTGCTAGCCAGAATTAATGCTGAAGCAGCTCTAGAGACAATTTACATCAGAAGTATAGATTTAATTTGAAGTATACCAACCTTTTTTCTGACTAAATAACCCCGTATAAGTGCTTGCAGTTTAATGACAGCTTTTCTAGTTTTGTTGTATTTCATATGTTGAAGCCTGCCTTTCTGCCAAGCCCTCAGATGATTTTGGATAATTACAGCAGCAGCTTTTTGTTGATCAAATTTCCTTCTTGCCTTGAAACCTCTGTATACTTTTTGGATCAAACATACAGCTTGAAGCTTCTGAAAAACATTTTGAAGAATGCATTGATAATTAAACTTTTGTTCATTCCTGTCACGATCAATATACATTTAAATTTTGGTTCTAGATATTTTCTTTCCATCGTAAGAGAGAAAAAAAAAAGTAAACACAAACAAACTCATGCAGTACTAGTTTATATAAAAATGCAGTCTAACAATTTGTAAGGTCCCATAGCATCCCATACTTAAATGTGGTCAAAACATAGGCAATTTAACTTAATCCTTTGTAAGCAGTAAAGCCAGCAGAAAATTTTACATTTTACCTTGTTTTCAGCAAAGACAGGTGTAATTTAACAATTGGAACTGTTCAAAAACAAGAATCAAACTCGTTGATCAAAGCAAAAAGGAAATCTAATAATTTGAAGATTGAACAGTTGTGATTTGATCAATCTTTGTTCTGGCCCCCCCTTTTTTCTTTTCTATAATTCTGCACATTGGTGACAAAAATCACTCAAATACATTGAAAACTTAAAAAAAACACAAAAAACAATGACACAACAGAATGCAAGGGAAAACATACCTTTCTTAAAAGTCTTCTAGCCCGGTACTGTCTATATGCCAACTGAATTGTAACTGCAGCATTCTTAGTTACCAGAAACTGATGTTGAATCATTCGTGCAGTAAGCGTTGCTCTCCATCTTCTTTGAATGGTAAGTACGCAGAACTTCATTTTCAAAAACCTAACATGAAAATGCATTTTAGTTTTTTTCCAAAAATTAAGAACACTTGCATTTTTTAAGTAAAAAAACAGTGAAGGCTTACAAAATTATTAAGATAGATATTGTGAAAGCAGAGCTGTTGTCAACCTAATCTCGAAACACTAGAACAAGGGGATAGCCGGCAATGTTGGCAGAAAGACTGATATAAAATAGAAGATACTTTCTGTTTTTCCCACAATAGATACTTCCAGAACTTGCTGCCAAAGGAGGTTGGAGAGAAAGACAGCCATTTGAAAGGCATTAGACAAATTGACACACACCAGGTACATGAAAGAATAATAAAGGGAATAGGCAAGGATGTAAATTCTAGCATCCATAATCTAACAAGCCTAGATGCGGAGGGAGGACCTTAGAGAATGTTCAGGTTAACGTACTCTCCTTAAACTGCATCTTCTACTGCTACTGGCAGAGGACACACTTCTGACCAAGATGAGCTATTAGGCTGATCTAGCACAGCATTTATTGTAAAATTATCTGAGAGCAAAATAAACACAAACTAGTTTAACGATTCCATTATAAAAAAAATAGGTTTTCATCCTATTAGTTTTATGCTACAATTTTAACAATATCCAGAACATCCTTCCTGTAAAAAAAATAAAAACAAAAAAAAAAAGATCAAGGCCTACTCTTTCTAGATCCCCAATATGCATAATTTAAGTTTGTGAGGTAGCTTCCAGTCCAGAAAAATATTTGAACATAAAAAAAGTCTT
>JAOXJM010000004.1:9301101-9331296 GCA_026413425.1 Tringa solitaria
GCAGTACTAAATAATTATCTAATAAAAGCTTTGAAAGTAAAGAAATTAATATGAAATTCAGTATTACCATGTCCGCTGCTGTTTTGTTTTGAAGTGACTCTGAATAACACGTGTAGCTTTTATCACAGATGCATATTCCTTTCGTGCTCTCCAGCCCCGAAACCAGGCTTGAATTACTTGGGCTGCCCTCATTTTGTTAACCCACTGCCTGGTTTTATATCCTCTATACAATGCCTATTAAGTATATAAAAAGAAAACAAAACTCAAAACTTGATTTTGGTTTTTTTTGTTTGTTCAATGAAACAAACAAAATTAAAAGGAAAAAAAGTCACATTAGCACAAAAGGCTTTTAGGATTTCTATCTCTACAATATTACAAGTATCTAATTTCTAATGTCTTGAGGATGTTTGCTAAGGCAAGTTAAATGCATTCAGGGAAATACCACAAATGCCACCTTAACAGCTGTAAAAATAATTATGTCATAAAGAAACAAATATAAGAGAGAACAAACAACAACAAAAAACACTTTCTGGGATTACCTGAATTCTAATGGCAGCTCTTTTCATTTGGTGGTACCTTTGTTGTTCAATATTTCGCATCCGATGGGCTCTGTAATGCTGTTGTATTAATACAGCAGAAAGCTTCCACTGAAGGTATTTCTGTCTCTGAATAAATCCTCGGAAAAATGCCTTAAAAAAGAAAAAGACAAAGAATATTTCACGACTTGCATGGTATTGACTGGAATGATGTTTGCATATTTTAAAAGTACAGCTGTACTCACTGGCTTGTTAAGAGAAAAAAATTACAAGTAAATATATTTTCAATTTCCCAATTAATCATTCTACCTTTTAAGCAAAATAATCGTACATCGTTCAGGATATTGAAATTAAACGTTCAGAAAATAACTAAGAAGCTGACACTTCCCCCCAAAAAAACATGTAGATAAGGAAGGCAGACCTGTTTTCTTATCTATTAAGTAGAGCACGGACTTTCCAACCAGACAGTAATAGCAACAGAAGAAATTATGAGAGATTATTTATTTCCCTTTCTTCCCTGATCTGGGGGAAAAAAATTCCTTTCATTCCAATAATACCCTGAAGAGAAACCTCTTCCTTTAGGGTAAAATAACTAAGGCCACCGCGGAAAGTCAATTAAAGCTTTTCCCAGAAGAAAAGAGGGGAAAAAAAGTGTACTCCCACCACATACAAATCATAACTAATATAAAGAAGGAGGAAACATACCTTTCCCCTTTTTCCCAACAACAACAAAAAAATTGAAAAAGCACCTCCGAGTAAATAGTCTTCTAAACCTCTTTGAACTCACACTGGATGGATGTTTGTCTTGCTACTTGGAGATTAAACAACTGTCATTACTTCTTGCTCAACACATTTATTGCATCAATGATAGAAAGAAAAAACATAAAACTAAATATTGCCCACTTCCTAGAGTGCCTCTGAGAAACCACAGATACAGCTGCACACTAAGTTTCATGTGGTACCACCCAAGGTAACCACCGAAACATACAGTGAGAATGCAATTTCTCTCCTTACATTCCTCTTCAAAATGTTAGCTAGGCACTCGAATTAGTCTGGGCCCATTCAATAAGTCTAAAAGAACTAAAGTGATTGATTTACTCCTGACTTCCTAAGTATGACTCTTAAAGAACGCAGCAGTCATGCCTTTTCTGACATTTACTTCATACACAATACCAGTGCCCACTCATTTCAACATATCAGGACAGCTTTCATTCACGTTCTAATCAAAGAAAATGTTCCTCAGAAGTACTAATATTTATATATATGAAAGCCAGTTAGGAAAAAAATAGTCTTAGGAGAACCACAGAAACACACACAAGTATCAGAACTCATTTGAAGTTGTAAAATGCTAGAGGAGAAACAAGAAAAAGGTGTTACTTTTTAAGATAAGTACCTCAGCATGGAAAGACAAAACAGAGCTTAACTGAGACTCATTGCTGTGGCACTAAGCTTTATACAGCTGCCATGTAGAATACTTCAGAAATTGATTCTACTTTAACATATAAACTGCTGTTTCCAAGAGCAGTAATCTTATGAAACCCACAAAAGAATAAAAAAAAACCCACCCCAAAAGCAGCACTACACATTCAAAAGTACCTGAATTTTTATTGTGCTTTCTTTAATCCTGTGAAACCTCTTCTTTTCAATGAATCCTCTGACTCTAGCCTGCACAATGATAATGTTCCTCCGGGTTTGTAAATAAGTTGTTCGTTGGTATCTCACAGTCAAGTGGGATCGGTAGCATCGTTGTAAGACAACTGCTGCTTTTTTATAGCTTGTATACTGTGATTTATTTTTATGCATTAAGTAATAGGCTCGTATTGTAATAGCTGCTCTTCTAAGTTGAATAAATTTTCTACGCTGCACAGCCATCTGAAGGAAAGACTGAATCTTTCTTGCAGCTCGTATCCGTCTTGCTATTTTTCTTGCTTTCATACCACGGACGGCAGACTGAATAATTACTATTGCTCGCCTTTGAGCAGAATACTCTGCTTTCTGTAAACGAGCCCTGTGAGATGCTCTGTACCACCTCTGAATAGCAACTGCTGAACTCTTAATCAATTTATAGCGAGTCCTTGCTCTCTGGCATCGGAACATGGACTGAATCATTATGGCTGCTGCTTTCTTTTCAAGAAAACGCTTCCTCTCTACACGCATTTTTAAGAATGATTGTATGCACTGTGCAGCAACATTGGTTTTATACAGCTCTCTAGCTTTTTTAGCACGAAAAGAAGACTGAAGGCAAATAACAGCCTTTTTTAGTTTTGCATAGTTTTCCATGTCAGCTGCTTTTGCTATTTTGGCTCTGAACCTTTGCTGTATCACTCTGACAGCCCAGCACAACTGTTTGTAATATCTACGTTGTATGTACATGCGATAACTAGACTGTATTACAATTGCTGAAGCATGCATGATTTTCAGTTTCTGCCGTTCCTTCATGCCTCTATATGATGCTTGAATAACAAGAACAGCATTCTTCATTGACAGATATTTCTTTCGTTGATTCTTTCCTTTAATGTAGGATCGACAGTAGCTCTGTATAACAATAGCTGCAATTCTCATCCTTTGATAGGACCTTCTACTCCTGTGCATTTTGTAGGCTGACTGTATTGTACTCGCAGCTAAATGCATACGCTCGATACTCTTCCGCACTCTGATACCTCTGTACACAGCCTGTATACAAATAGTTGCTCTGCGAAGAGAAAGGTACTCCGAGGTATGCTGTCTTGACAGAATCAAAGCTCTGTATCTTCTCTGAAAGACAAGAGTAGCCGCTTTAAGAGAGAGATACCTTTGACGTTCTCTAAAGGCTTTAAAATTTTTCTGAACAACAATAGCAGCACAGTGCATTTCTTGACGACGTTTTCTTGCCTGCATGTCTCGAAAAGCCTTCTGAATACAAGTTGCTGCTTTCTTTAATGAAGAGTAATGCTGTACTGCAATTTTCTTTAGTTTATTGGCTCTGTATCTCTTCTGTATTAGCTGGGTTGCCCACTGAACTTTTCTGTAATGGCGGTACTCCCTATACATTCGGTAGTTGCTCTGTATTATAAGGGCTGCCTCCTGTCTTTTCTTCAAGAGGCATCTTGTTTTCATTCCTCTATAGGCAGCCTGAAGAACTAAAACAGAATTGTACAGTTTTAAGTATATTTCTCTCACACGCTTCCCTTCTCTGTAAGCACGATAATGTTGCTGTATGATTACTGAAGCAAGCCTGACAGCTTTATAAGAAATATAAGTTTTATGCATTCTTAACGTTGCTTGAATAACTGTAGCAGCTTGATGCATCTGCTGGATTTTTTTTCTTACTACAAAGCCTCTGTAAGCAGACTGTATGATAACAGCAGCATTAAGGAAAGAGAGATATTTTTGACGTTGAGTTTTCGCTAGTTTTGTTGCTCTGTATTTCCTCTGAATTACAATAGCAGCTGTCTTAATGCAAAGAAAATGTTTTCTTTGGATAAAAGTTCTAAATCTTCTTTGAATAAGTTCAGCTGATTCATTCATAGTTCTTAAAAGTCTTCTTGTTTTCATACCACGGAACGCAGCCTGGATACGCAGTGTAGCACTTTTCATTATCATATAGTTGTAAACTTGTGTATCTCGCTCCTTACAAGCACGGAACCACTGCTGAATCTGCCTAGTTGCCAGCAACAATTTTCTGAAATCCTTCTGTTGTTTGTGCATTCGATAGTAAGACTGTATTATTGCTGCTGACTGATGTAAAGTTTTTAAGTTTTGTCGGACCTTCATGCCTCTACAGGCAGCCTGAAGAATAATGACAGACTTCTTTAGCTCCAAGTACTTCTTACGTTCTACTTTGCCTAAACAAAATGCTCTGTATTGTCTTTGAATTATAATTGCTGCCATTCTCATTGCCTGATATTTTACGTTCACGCAATGCATCTTAAACGTGGCTTGGATACAAACAGCTGCTCTATGCATACAGTGAATTTGTCGTCTAACTTTTACACCTCTATAAATTGCCTGCATTTTGAGAGTGGCTTTTTTTAAAGACAAATATTTCTGCTTTTGACATTTAGCATGAATAGTTGCACGATAACGCCTTTGAACTACTAGAGCTGCAGATCTAAGTCTTTCATAGTCCTTTTTGACCAGGTAAGATTTGAAGGCAGCTTGTATAACTGTAGCAGCTTTGTTTAGTTTGCTCAATTGTTTCCTCACAGTCATGCCCCGGTAAGCAGACTGCAAGACTAACACAGCTGCCTTTATTCTTAGGTAGATTGCACGTTGTTTTTTTTTCATACAGTAAGCTCTGAAGTATTTCTGAATCACTAGAGTGGCTTGTCTTAGTTTCTTGTACTTTAGTTGATGCACATGCATTCTGTAATAGGACTGAATAACTGTTGCAAGATTATGCTTCTTTTGAATTGTTTTTCTCACAGTTTTCCCCCTCCATATTGCCTGAAGATGCACTACAGAGTTACGTAGCTGAACGTATTCTTGCCGTTGTTTCTGGCCTACAACACTGGCTCTGTAATGCTTTTGGATAGTTCGCACAGCATGGTTCATACGCCTGAATTTTTTCAAAGCCATGAATTTTCTGAAGGCAGCCTGTATCTTAGTAGCAGCAACACACTGTCTTTGAATCTGCTTTCGTACCTTCCAGCCTCGAAAAGCTGCTTGTAAAGAAAGCACTGCCACTCTTGTCATTAAGAAGTTCAGTCTTTGCCTGTTGCCAGTCTTACAAGCTCTGTACCACCTCTGAACCACAATGGAGGCCTCAACCATTGCCTTATATTTCGTTCTTGCAGCATGAGCTCTAAAAGCAGTCTGAATTTTAATAGCGGCTCTGTATTCAATTTTAAGCTTTTTGCGTGCTTTATAACCCCTGTAGGCTGCCTGTAAGCACACAACTGTTTTTTTAACTTGTAAGAACTCCTGCCTCTGACACAGCTGCTTTTTGTGTGCACGATAATGTTTCTGAATGACAACAGCAGCACGATAGATGCTTAAATAACGTTGCCTGTCTCTTCTCATTCTGTAGCGTGCCTGGAGGAATACTGCAGTCTCCCTCCACCTTTGCATTTGTTTCCTGACAAGATAGCCTCGAACTACAGCTTGAATTCTTATGCAAGCTCCCTTCAGTTTCCTATAATCTTCTTTAAGTTGAAGAGTGTATCTACGAGACCGATACAGTCGCTGAATATAAAGTGTTGCCTCTCTTAATGCACAATAATTCTTACGTGCTTGCCTCATCTTTACAAAAGCTTGAATCTTCACTGTTGCATCTTTCAAGTATTTAAATCTCTTCCGGACAATATAAGCACGGTAATTTGACTGAATTTTTATCACAGATCTCAACATGCGAGCTTTTTTCCTAGCTTCCATTCCTCTGTAGGCAGACTGTAGGACAACAGCAGCCAGACGCATCCTCTGGAAAGAAGCAGCTGCTTTTTTACAAGCGACATGTGCCCTATACCAAGCCTGAATTACAGAAGCAGCTTTTTTCATCTCTTTGTATCTTTTCACTTGTTGGTATTTTCTCACGTGTGACTGCAATGTAATAACAGATTTTTTTAACCTTAGAAATATTAATTTCTCTTTCTTCATTCTCCACAGTGATTGAACAACACAAACTGCTTTTGTTTGTCTGTATAGTTTACGTGCCTTCATGCCTCTAAAAGCAGCTTGGAGAACTATCACTGCCGCACGCTTTTGCAAATAGTACTCTCTTTCAGTTTTTCCTAGCTTATAAACTCTGTAATACTGTTGAATTATCACTATTTTTGCCCTGTGTTCCTGGTAAATACGTCTAGCCAGCTGACAGCGGTACCAAGCCTGAATCTTGACAACATTTTGCTTAATACGTAGATAGTGCTTCAGATCTCTATGCATCCTATACCAAGACTGTATGACAAGGGCAGCCTTCTTTCTTTTAGCCAGTTTTGAAGATTGCCATTTTCGAAAATAAGTCTGAAGCACTAAAGTTGCTTTAATTTTCTGTTGAATTTTGTGTTTTCTCCATCTTCTGAATGCAGATTGAATAGTAAGTGCTGAAGACTTTAAGATTTCATATCTTTGCCGATCTTTTTTTGCCAACTTAGATGCACGCAGATGGCTCTGAATTGTAATAGTAGCCCAAAGAATCCGTTTATATGCAGCAACAGACTTCACCATTCTTATCTTTGATTGTACAAAGACAACATAGTATCTTAGCTGTAAATAACTTTTCCTAGCAGAGTATCTCCTCCAATAAGCCTGCAGGAAAAAGCAGAAAATTGAGTATTTTCATCATCTCCAGTTAAGCTTAAATTTGAGAACTACTTTTTAAGATTTCTTAATTCCTGGAAGACTGAAGCCCAGATATCTACATTTAGGGAAAAAAAAAAAAAAGCCAAATGCTTGGATCATTGTTTTTTTAACTATTTTAAATTCTGGGGAAAAAGCTAAGTTTGCCTAAGGACCAAAAGATTCCCTTTTAAAAGTATTCGATAAGTCAGTGATTCTTTAATCTCCATTCCAAAAAAGTGTTTTAAGAATGCCATATTTAGCTTTGGGTAATAGAGGGGAAAGTATCTTAAGAAACTAAATTAACTGCCCAACTATCAACTGGTAACTAAAGTCTGTCATTTGGAACATGCCCACTGCAAGTGCCATAATACAAAGAGAGCAATTATTTATTTTTTTTAAAGCTTCTTTAGTAACATTCAGCAGCTGCAAAGAGGCAAGCCAACACAATTTGATCAGTGTTGACTGTTTTAAGGCTCAGTGTTTTAACGTCTATTGTATAACAAATTATTCGCTAATTGTCGATTACCATGTCTCTCTGAAGAGAGAAAGTCACCAAAATACCTCAAAAGGGAGGGGAGTGGGGAGGAAGGAGTTTACATTTTCACAAAGACATCATTTGCTGCAAGCAGGATAAATGACCCTGAGCAAGCCTTTTTCTTAGGTTTCAGAGGGTTTCCTTGCTCTGTAATCTCACTTTAGATCATATTACCTGAATGACTGTGGCAGATTTGCTTCTGGATTCCTCCAGTTTTGTCTTTTTCAGATTTAAAAGAGTCATCCTGGCTAAGTATCTTCTCCAGTGCTTCTGGATGATAACTGCTGCAGTCACTTTCTTCAGGACGCGTCGACGAGACAAGAAGTTTATTGCAGATTTTTGAATTATCCGAGCAGCTCTGTCTCTTTCCTACAGAGAGGGAATTTCCACTGAACAGTTAGGATTAGAATTTTCCCTAAAATTTTTGATGTATTATAGAAACTATTCAAAGCATTCGCGTAAAAGTTAGCTTGTTGATAAAACCCCCACATAAATATGACCTCTGCCCCCTTCTACATCACAGATTCTTAGAATATTTCACTTGAACACTGTTTCAACATCAAATAATATGCATCTCAAACACAGGGGTGGCATTTATAAACCTTAACGGTGTCATGTTTTTAAAACCATCATAGGATCTGGCATAACTACCAGAAAAGCAAGAAATGAAATATCAGAACTCGTGCAACTTAACTCAAAACACTGGTGAAGTTTAGCTCCTGAAAAAACCACTTAAATCCATGCAGAAGTTTGATTACTCCTTTCATCTTCTAGCCATTAACAGGAATTAAAAATTAGCTACTCCCTTTTTGTTTTAAGGAAGCAGTGCAAACATTTTATATTTGAAATATTGGGAAAAGGTCTTAAGAACGTTAAAGAAAGAACACTAGCCTTTAAACAAATGCAATTATTTCAGAATAGCCTTAAATCACGGTGGTTTTAGTAGATTACACCAAGAAGGCCATACATAAAAATGGTATTCATTAATTTAGATACCAATGTTATTCCAATAATGCTGTATACTCCAAACAGTGAATTTATGTTCTTTATTCAGTATTTCTCAAAGTAGAAACAATGAATATTGAGCAGGCAAAGAGTACCTGAGAAAGTTTCAGTTCTCTTTTCAACCTGTAATTCCTCCAAACAGACTGAATTAATCGAGCAGCTCGAGTTTCTTGCCGAAGATCTAGAAGCCGCGAACACAGAAATGATACGTAGGTAATAACAACCTATATAAATGCAGAACACAGCAAGTTAAAGGCTATACAGAGGAGCAGGACAGATTCACAGGACAGCAGAACATGTTTATATGGACTCTAAAGGTGTCTTACCTTCTCATCAGGAATTGTATTTGACATGTCTGAGTGATGAATCATTGCTGGTATTCCACCCAGGTCAGAAACTGCAGCGTTGATCAGCTGGAAGTTTTTCCTTTCATTGTCTAAGAGTTCCTTGTATAGGACTGAGGCAGTTACAGCTTTGCAACGAGAGAATATTTGTCAAATCAAATTGCACATCAAAGAAATATATTTAACGTTAATCCCTATACATCAAATAACTCACTTGGGTCAAGCATTCCTTCCATCACGTTTAGAGAAGTATCAGACTCTGAACAGGAGGAGGATGAAGAGTTCAGTCCCACTGTATGAGTTCTTGAGCATTCTACTGTTTGAGTTGTACGTTGGCACACAGCTTCCAAAGGCACGTAACATGGATGATAATGATGAATCAAATGACATAATACTCTACCATCAGAGAAACACACTGTGAAATTTTCCACCTGTTAAATAAAATACAGTAAGATACAAGTCCTTTTAATTTTTGTTACCAGCTAACAAATTCTATATCCAGTTTATACCAATTATCTTGTACCTTTGAAAGTGACTAAGTCACAAAATCACAAATTTTTTGAACAAAAAATTTATGAAACTAGTGCTTCCTTTGCACTTTGAACTGCACAGTGATATACAGCTGTGAGAAACCAGAAACAAAGGTGTATGACCCACTATACAGTGAATCTCCAAGGGAGACACTTAAGAAACCAATAAGAACGCAATCCTACAGAAGGACCCCCAAGAAACTTCCATGGGTACCTTTACACTAGGTATTCAGCGCAGAAATGAGCTCCAAACTTGCATCAGTTTTAAGTGCTGTACCTTGCCCTTCATAAAAAATAGCAGGTGGGACTGTATTCAGACCAGAGAAAAGTCTCTGAACAGGGCTTCTCTTCTTGGAAGGAACAAACAACATGCCCCTCCTAAACAAACTTGATGAGAGGAATACATCTTACCCAAAACATTAGTTTAATTCTCACAATTCTTATAAATGGTCAACATTTTATGCACAAATACTTTTAGGATTAATGCTCTATAAAGAATAAGCCTTCTTAAAACAGCAAAGGATGTATTTTCTGAAGCATACACAAAACTATTTACCTTGATATTGTAAAATCCACAGACAGCATTAACCCATGCCATCAGCAGCTTCACATTTTCACTGTAATGTTGAGGTGAGGAGTTACTACTGTTATCTTCTTGTACTCTAGAACAGTTTGGAAAAGTCTTAAGAGCACCTAATTGTCGGTTTTTTTGGTGTGCATTCTTTAAAAATTCAATTTCTTCTTTTAACTGTTCCACGTTAAGAAAAACATCCACCTATTAGGAACGAAAAAAAAAAAACAACATTTTGTTTATGTCACCAACAGTCTGACGTGTCACGTGTTGCAGCAGTTAGATGCAGAGGCTTTAGATACGGCATTTTATTAACGAGAAACTAACTCTCACTAGTTAGCAGTACCTGCCACACTGAATCATTAGTGGATAATCTGGATTTGCCAGCACAAATGGCAGTGTCCACTACCAACTGCTTCAGATAAAAGAACGTAAACCCACACTCCCACTGTTCTGTGTAAAACAGTTACTTCATTACTCGATAGTTGGGGGAAACAAGGAAATTGCCTGAAACAGCCTGTGTTATTTCACCATACTTTCAGAGGAAACAACAATTTCAGTGTTTCGCCTGCATTTCTACTGAGTTCACGTATCACTCCTCCTCATTTAAGGGATTATGAAAGGACTTGAGCTGGTGGTGCGATGGTCTGAGAAGATCTGGTAAAAAAGTAGCATATCCACAGAGCTTGGATAAAGGCACTCCTCACTGAAGTTTTCTTTAATCAAAATCAATGCAACTGTGACACGTGTATCAGGAGAACTAAGCAGAGGAAGCTAACTACTCAATACTGTAACTGTAGTTAAGAAAGAAAATAGTTACCTTTGGTTTTTTTTATATTCTTCTGGCTCTCTGATAGTTCTGTGGCTACAGTCCCTGAGATTCTTGCTTTAGATATAGTTAATTGTACTTATATTCCTGGCTACTTAGTGCTAAAATTCCACCTCAGCTTGTACCTTATTTTACTTTCTATACTTAATGTTATTTCCAGCTGGATTTATCAGTTGGACACTTATTTTCAAAAGACTATCTGACTCCAGTTAACTCTCTAAAACAGTCTTAAGAAAACTATTTTTCCTTGCTCTACTAACATTTTTCAGTATCTTTGAAATGCCATTGTAGCAACGCCTAAGAAATCTTCATTCTTATTTCAGGAAGGTTTCCTCAAATTGACTGTTTCAGATGAACGGAAAAAAGTAGAGCTTCAGAGCCTACTCTTTAATTGTCTGTCAGTGTAACCTCAAAATGTCCTTTTCAGTTAGTAAGAGCTCACCAGCATTTGGAGACCAACATTCTTTTACTTTTGATTATCAATTCTGTTGGCATACAGCATAAACTCAAAAGTTAAGTTTTTTCCAAATACTTATGAATGTATATAAGAAAAAGAACAGTTGAAACGTTATCTAAACTGAACAGTTAGCAGATTTAGGTGAAGTTTGCATGGCACTTTGAACATACAAAGCAAATCATTTCATAAATTTGATTAGTAGAGGTTTTCAGAGACAACAAATATTCCTGAAAGACTGGTGTTTTCATTATTGCTCATTTGTAACTAGTAACAAACAAACAAAATAAGTAATTGAATAGTACCTGGAAGGCAAAGATAATTTTCCACAGGAGTGCTAACGTTCGTTCTCTGTGTCTATCCACAATATCCCTGGAGTCAATTGAAGCTCCTATCAAATAAAACACAGACTTAAAGTGTGCACTAGTCCTCCGATGCACTTTGGAATAACCCTGATTTCTAGGCCTTACCACTTTCATCTTTCAAGTGAATTCCTCGTTCCTTGAGTACATTAAGAACAATGTCAACATTATGCATCTTCTGTAGACGACTTATTGCAGGAACTCTCAGTTGTTTTGAAAGATTCCAGTTTTGGGTAAGAAGTTCCATTGTTCTCCTAACAAAGGGAATTTCACAGTTTAATACCTTAGCCAAGCTCATATTAAGTACTCTATAAAAGAAAATAAATAGCTCAAAATAATTCTGTATCAACGCACACAAGACGAATGCCACATTGTAAGTCCACAGCCAGATTTGTAACAGCAAAATCAAATTCATCCAGTGGAGTTTGAATATGACTGACAGGTAGTCCTAAGAATCCAAGATGGCGGGAAAGGTCACCTTCACCACTCAGGAAGTCCCGAGAAAATGCAAGCAGAAGGTCTTTGCTAGACTAAAAGACAAAAAAATAAAAAAAGGAAGATGACCTGCAATATTTGTCAAGCAGAATACGATTTTTATCCTTTGTTCTCCAAATTACAATTCATATTTCCTTGACTAATACTTAAAATGATAATTTTATTATAATTTTTTTAATTTATTTTCACCTAGTTCACATAGCTTTAATTTTCATTGTACCTGGCTACTACGTCACTGAAAGCAACAAATTCATGAATACTTTGTTTCCTCAGTCTGCCTGTCTATATAGTACAAATCCAAGAAAAGTGATTTTATATGAATGTAGCATATTTGTTAATCAAAGCATTTGTATAATAGATGTTGCATAGTCTTTCTTAACAGAGCAAAATGAACAGAAAATACCAAACAGAAAAGCTCTGCAGTTAAGTATGCTAGAGTGACATTTAAAAACAATGCAGAAGCTTAGCTTCAGAGAGGGAAGCCAGATAACGCAAGATAATGGAGTCCTTCCTACAGGACCAACAACCAAAATTTTCTTGGCAATTCCTTTACATTGCTGTGACATGACGTGTTGAGAATGTTCATGAAAAAGGCTGAACAGCCAAGACTTGTTAAAAAGTATGTTGTCAAATCTAATAAAAAAATAAAAAATTCTGCATTGAGTCTTAGGACAATATTGGAGCGAGATATCAAACCACAGCCCTCTTACCTTGAACTCTGCATCCTTACAAAAGAGGCAAGGGTCATGGTCAATCATTCTGGACCGTTTGGCACAATCCAGAAAGCAAACTAACAACAGCAGTTTTTTCAGTGTGAACTTTGACAAAGCTTCTTCATGACCTAGAAAGACAGAACCTATTAAGTAATAGTACAAAAATAAAATGCTAAAAGTAACCTATTTTTGGAAGTAGTAGTTACCTTCTCTATAAAGGTGAGGCACAGTGGGATGTCTGTATTCAGCTGCAATGTCAGGGTTCCAAAGCAAGCGATTAAGGATAAATATTGCTAAACCCATAACGTCACTATTACTCTCCAAAGCTATCAGTTCTCCATAAACAGCCTAATATGAAAAAAGGGGACAAAAAAGAAGAACTGTTAAAAGTTACCTTAAATACTATGAGGGTTTTTCTTAGTAACATACATTAATTACCATCTTACTACTTCAGAATTTCAGTAATCTCTGAAAATCAATCAGTTTTTCAAAGCAGTCACTTAAGGATAAAACCAAAGGAAATTTCAGGAGACCCAGTTTCATTTCAAAATGTGTCCAACCATCCGCATCTGAGGAATCGATCAGGAACTTCCTTAAGACAACTTCATTTTTCTCCAGTTTACTAAAGGGTGAAACTGATAGGAAGCTTCTTTTGTGTTATTGGTCAGAGTTAACTTCCACTTTCCTTGATTAAATATTTTCCTTTTTAATAAGGCAAGCACTTTTTTTTAAAAAGCAAGCCTGTTGTAATAATTTAATTTAAGATACATAAAGATGTTACAACTGAATTGAACCTACCTGAATTAGTAAAATAAAAAACATAAAGAAACCCTCAACATCCCCTACTAAAAAAATTGCCAGATGTTTTTTAAACTTTGATTACAGACCATAAATTCTGCACTTACCTCCAGACCTATACGCAGCCACAAAGGGTTGTAAGATAAGAGCCAGTTAAGGACTTTCTGCCTCTCTCCTGCAAGAGAACATCTTGCAATATTACATCCAGCAAACATTTGATATTATAACAAAAATTTCTATCAAATAGTCTTAGATTAAATCAACTTAGTGCGCAACTAATGCTTTTTCTACTTGCAAGAAAAGAGAGTATGCAGAGTTTTAGTATTCTTACCTACATCTTTCCAGAGATGTCTGTCTCTACGAACTAGCAAACGTCTAGTTTCAATCTCAACCTCCAGCTTCTTAATAGCTTTAACCATTGTTTCAGATGTAAACAAACGGCAAGCATTACGTCGTAACTTATTCAGCTTACGATGAGCCGTATAAGCTTTTAGAGATGCTTCATCTTTTGTTGGTGCTTTAGGAACACTGATTTTGTGATAGTTCTCTTCTCCCAAGATAAGAGCAGCTGCATTTACTGTTTAAACACACACAAAAAGTATGCATTTACATCTCAAAGGTAGTTTTGCCCACCTCATTTATTTTTTCTTCTCTAATCCCATTTTGTTTTTTTCCTTCAGACTAATAATTTTATGCCTAGGAAGCTTATTAGCTGTTGCACTAAACATATGTTGTCAAATATATGTCTATTAGTAAAAAATTTAATATAACCGCTAATTTCATAAGCGAGCAGGGCTAGGAATTCAGTTTTAAGATCAACTGTACAATCTTCAATTTTTTTAGATTGAATCTAAAGGTAGAGGAAAAAAAAAAAACTACATCACTATTTTAGTCAAATAACAACTAGAATGTCTTTCAGTAGGTAGAGATTTCCCACTTAATACCCACTGAGCAGTGCCACATCCACATGTTCCAGTGTATATTTCTTGTTGCAGACCACACTCCCTGTTCAGGTGTGGGGCTTGCTGTGCTTGGTGTGAGCAAGTGCACCATCTGCAATTATCACAAGGGGAAAATACAACTCCGAAAAGGGTTAGATAGTTACAAAATTCTGCTGGGATGGACAGCATTGTCTCCAGTAGGAGAACTGCTCAACATATTCCATATTTTTCTAGCATAACCACCACTGAAATACATTACTATATATTTAGTTTATGATTATCATATATTAAGTCAAAGGCTGAAAAGGGAAACACAGGTGATATGTAAAAATTAAGACCCAAAAAAATCTACTCTTACCTAAGAGCTTAATGTTACATGAATGAAAGTGACAAGATGGGACTAGTGTTAAGCTAGTAATACTATTCATTAGTATTAATAAAGCACACTATATAATATTGAACAACATTAAAAGACCAAATAAAAATTCTTGTACTCTTACCTTGTGAGGTGTTTGTTTTTACACTAAAGTCATCAGGAGTTAGTACAAAATTTAACCACCAGGTAAAACCTCGTTGCTGCTTCTCCTTCCAACGTTCATCATAAAACATGTTTTTAGCAGCAAAAGGCATTGGGTGTCTAGGAATGACTTAATAAAAAAAAAATTTAAAAAGAAAAGTAAATCTCTCCAGTTCTTTAACTGTTTGATAACCAATATGCATTTCATTGTGGAAAGGATTAACATCTGACACTTCATTTAGCACTATAGCAGCAAAAAGCAGATTTTTCAAACCTTCAGTGACTTGCAGATCAGTCACTGGTTAATAAGTTTCAGCCACAAAATGTGGATTAAGTCACTAAAGCACTAGAACGAAGACAAGACTTTTAGAACCCAGGCCATTTGCAATTCACATCTTGGGGCAAAACCAAGCTGAGTCAGGTGAGATCCAGAAACCATTTTATAGGTACATTCTCCTGATCAGGTGAACTAAGTATTACTAGCTCTGCAAAATCAGTATCTTTTTGGTAAGAAATTTTCTCTTAATAGGTATTCAGTTGTTGTATTAAAATGTTATCATATATGGAAGAGTCATTTCATTGATAATGGTCAGTCAGCTGTGAACATATCTGTAATGCAGTTTTTACAATACAGGCAAAACTGGAGGAGAATAACATTTACCTTCAGCTGGTCATGTGTTGCAACTGATTTCCTTATGAGTAGTCAAAATGGAACATAAGAGTTTACACGTATTTTTCTACTAGATATTGACTCATTGCAGGTACAATCTTCTATTTCATCTCAACTCCAACCAGTTGGGTCTTACCAATCACTAGCAGTACAGCAATTGTGACAGCATCTGCTGTTCAGCATCTACTGTTTCACTAAATATCAGGAATCTGCCTACCTGTTTTCAGTGGTTTCACAAATGTCAGGTGAGACTGAGCCAATCCAGGGACGGGTTTACTAGTTCTGTTGCTAGTTATAGATGTTTTCTGAAGTGAAGGACCTACAAGCATTAACACACAAATATCAACAACAAATATGTCAGTGAAAGTTAATGTATAAATCTTCATATGGAACCCAAGTAATTCCCCGTGAACCCATACAAAACACCAGTAGTCTCCCATTGATGGAAAAAGTTAAGCAAAGCGGTTTGACTACAACCAAAAGAGAAAAATAGTTCAGAGTAAATAAGCACTATCATATTTTACAGTTCTTCCACACACTAAGGAAATGTACTATTTGCAATTCATTAATATATGGCTAGGAACACTAAGTTAATTGGTAAAAATATTCATAAGAACATGTGAAAGTGCATCTGGGATAAGAGGTATGAGTTTTTAGGGCTTTACACTCCTCTTCCCACAGATAGATGGTTGGACTGGATCTGAAAAGTTCCTTCCAACCTAGACAATTCTATGCTTCTGTGATAGATGGGATACTACATTGATACTGACTTGTGTTAGTTCAGGCAGCAAGGCACTAGGCCAGTAAGTATTATCCACCACACAGCAGCAGAAGGACTTAAAATACAAGGAAAAAGATCTATGCTGAGCTCTCAACATACAAGAATACATACTTTTAGTGCAATCATTTTGTTATATCGACACCAAATGGAAGATTAAAAAAGTATGCTGTTGAAGATGAACAATAGCTGCTGCCTGACATCCCCTGACAGGATGGTGCTTCAGGAACTCTATTTCCCTTTCATTCCTCTCCTGCTTAGCTGAAGTAGTGTTTTTCATAAAGTCGTCACTTCTAGAGAAGTGAAGTCGTCATTCCAATCTCTCATGCACTTCTAATACGTTTTAAATGCATTCTGATAACTTTTAAGAAAGTTGGATCTCAAGTAGATTAAATTAAAGATTGACATTTCATAGTTAACTTTTAGTAGTGAAATATAATTTTTCTTTTTGAAGCCCGGAGACAATGCCTATGCAATTAAAAGACTAACAGGTTATATTTCTCAAGAAAATTGTCAAGAACATAACTCAACGCTGTCATTATTGCATTTCACAATTAGGATTAAGAGACACCAAAGTCATTTCAGGCTCACAGAATACTTCCTTGTCTAGCCCATCTATCCTTACCCTAGTGGATGAATAGAAATAACCTGATAGATAACGCAGCTTTTCCCACTGCACACTAACACTGTTAGTGTGTTATGTTTCTATGTAGACTACTTTAAAAAGCCTGAAATCAAAGTCCATTTCTGAAAGCCCCAAATCAAGTCTAGGTCACAGAACAGATCACTTGAACTGAAGAAAGCAACGTGTTATTTTGATCTGAAAGCCATGATGAATTTTTCCTGTTAGTTATAGTGCAGGGACTGCATAAAAATTCTGCAAATTAAACGCTTCTTTCCATTCCAGACCCTCATTCTTTTTCTATTCCAGAGCTTGGGAACAGAACATTTAGAAAACCCAAAATACGCTAAAATACAAGAAGTCAACTACTTCTGATCTTCAAGCAACAAAGTATTGGCAAACTATAAAGGCAGAAAGATCCACGCAAGGCTGATAACAAGCCAATTACAGACAGTGCAAAGCAGGCAGCGTGAATGAGACGTGGGAACTACATATTTGAAAACATGCGAGCACAGCGATGGAATCAAATATTCCCAATAGTAAGTGTACATATGACAGAAATCTCATGCTGTGAGTAAGTTTCTAGTAAATTTGAATTCCATAACAAGGGTTCTGCTTGAGAAATACCACATACTTCTCCTGTTACTGTCAGTAACAAGGTTTACAAAAGAATAAAGTAAATTTCAAGCCAAGCACTGAACCAAAACTATGACCTAATTGTCCAACTTTTAAAATGCAGCCAATATCTAACAAAAACACAAATGCCTGGAGACTTGAAATATTTTTGACTGTTGCTAGATACTTTAGTTTGCTATACAAATTTCATAATCAAAGACATTTTTCAGAAAGTGGTAAATGAAGGAAATACTGCTCACCAGTTTTCTTTCTCTGCCCTACTCTCTCTCGGTTTGTGCGTTTGAGGGCTGATGGTTTCACAGTAATATTCGTTTTATTGTCCACACAAGACATAAGAGTTCTTTTTCTTTCCACTTCTTCCACATACAGTGGAGCTGTAACTCTACTATTGTCTACATATATTTCACTTTTCCTCTTACGACACAAAGCAGTTGATCCAGTAGGAGATGAATTAACTTTGTCAGCGTGACTTGTATTTTCTGCTGAAATGGGATCTATAACTGGAAGGCGCTTATGTATTTCTGCTTTTGTATGTACAGGCACCATATCAGCACATTCCATTATTGCTTTACTAAGGCATTTTTTAGATTTTGGCTGGAGGGTTTCCGTTCTTTTGTCTTCAGCAGCATCACGCTTATTTTTTATGACAGTGGCAGAAAGAACCGGACGCTTTTTTGGTTGCTCTCTCCGAGAAGAATTGTGAGTCTGAAGCTGCTCTGTAGAAGGAAAACCGATGTGATTTTCTTTGGGATTGACATAGTGAAGTACCCGTGACTCTACATTATGCACCTCAAAGACTTCATTTAGGTTCTGTTCTATATGAACATGTGTTTTTGTCTCTACAGCTACATTTTTCTTCCATTTTGAGGGTAGGGATTTCTTTACAATGCAAGTCTCAGTAGTAGATGACTCACATTTAGGAGTCTTTGATTGCTGATCTGACAAGATGTCTTTCAGAAATTGATCAGGTGACAGAATTGGAACAGACTGCTCTATTGTATCTATATCCACTTGATAACTACCTTTTACAAAAGAGTCTGGACTTAAAATTCGCCTTGTACCTAAAGCAGGCACAGATGCTGAGTGTTCTGGAGTGCAAACTGGTGAGAGCGTACAATTAAGAACTACTTCGTTGTTTGAAATGGGCAGTTGTGTTAATCCAGTAGAACTGTATGTACTTTCAGATGTTAATTCATTTTGCTCATTAACACATTTCTTGACATTACAGCTGTCTATTTCAGGCAATAACTTCTCTTTTACAGTGGCAGCAATATCCGAGAACGTAGTAGATCTTCTCATCGCAAGTGGTGTGCAAACAGTATTATGATCTTCCTCTAGCACTGGTGCAATAGGAGATATAGGCAATTTATTTTCTGACCCAATGAAAGAGTCATTTTCTGGGGATATACTATTTTGCATTGTGTTCTGATTTTCACATGGCTGAAGTGGGCTTCGAAGTCTATCCACCTTCTGGGAAACTTGAAAGGTTTTATTAACATTTTTAACTTTTGAAGTACTTTTTTTCACTTTTTTTGAACCAAATGTTTCTGAAGAGTTTTTCTTTTTTATAGTATCCCAAAGACTCTTCTGAAAAAAATAAATGAAAGTTAGTATGCTGACTTTCTACATACTTTTATGTATAAAAAATGAACATTACCAGTGTATTCATTCAAAGGCTAAAAATACAATAGAGAGAACACCTAGTGCAAAATTCACTGTAAGTTATTTCAAGGCTTGAAAACTTTTGGGGTTTTGGTCATGTTTTAGTTTTATTCTAAGCTGTACTGCACCAGTATCTACTTTCCAATCCAGCTGAAAAATTTCTAAGACAACGAGCATTGCTACAGACAATATAATTCATCAAGTTTTAATTCTCCTTTATTGAATTTCCTACTAATTAAAACAATATCTGTGTACAGAATTAAGACACGTAAACACACACTCACCTTTTTCTTTGGAGGCTGCTCAGCAATACCCAGGAGCACAGCTTGATGCTTTACAACGCCATTAACAACGAAAGTTACCAGTTCTCTGACTTTTCCTTCTTCTAATGGTGTCCATGTTACAGAAACAAAGACTCTTTGTCCTGACTATTGGAAAGAAAAAAAAAATGTTTAGTATCTAGCATCTAGGTACACTTATGCAACATCAAAGATAGAGCAATCAAATCAAATGAGAAGTGGCATACAGAAGCAATATATATTTCAACAACATGAAATTATAAACAATTGTTACACGTTTAAGCATCAGTTTTCCCCCTCTGACATCTAAATCTAAGGAATCAAAAATGTTGTCTAACTAAAAGGGCATATACCTCTTAATGAAACTACGATGGGAACATATACTAAAAAGGACAAGATTTGAGTAAGGGTAAGTAGAATAAATTATGTAACTTTTTGCACATATTAACTAAATAAATCCTCTAAAGTTATTTTGAGATAGTTATGTTTGAGCTAATACTCAGAAGTTAATTTTTAGGACCTTAGCTGAATCTAAATATCAGTGTTGTTTTTTTTAAGCCAAACGACCTGCAAAGGTAAGATTTAACACACAAGGTGACTGAATAAAAATGAAGACACTGCAAATGAACATGGAAGTTGTGAAGCTATCTATGTAAAGATTCTTCATGCACAGAGACCTCTACTGAATCATTTTGGTGCTCTGCTGATATTGGTACTAACAGACCAAAGAACAGCTAAACCTCAGACAAAGTCAAAAAGAGAGTATGAAAATGACCTGTCTCAAGCATTTTGAGTTCCACCTCCTCGTGCAGATGCATTTAATGAAACCATACAAGCTAGTTAAATACGTGCTTATAGAGTAACAACAGTTAGTATCCATCAATTACTATAGGAACTTGTCATTCAAACACTTCACAGCAAGACTCCAACCTATATCCATAAGCATACTGTTGCAAGAGATCTTGAGATTTTCTTTCTCTCCTAAAGAAATTCTAGAGTCTAGATGACTATAACTATGTGTTTGTCCAAACTGTCCTTTTAAAGATTGCCATTGATTGGATTAACCGTAGCTCCTATTTCCTTGAGAATCATAAAGATTTATTCCCAGATTAAGCCTGATTTACTCTCTATTGTATTATTAACATTCAGAACAGTGAGTTATTATCCTCTTCACAGCAAGCTCCTTCACCCTTTTTCCTGAACTCAGCAGATATCCTCCAACGTTTTGAGACGTCACTTTTAAAACACCTCTTATTATTCTGTCCCTGTCTTTATAGCCACATTCCCAGAGAACAATTAATATTTTTTTTTTGGACGTTACTGCAAAAAAAAGCAACAGATCAACTCTGTAGAGCCAGGATTTACTGCCTCCGTAGCCTTCCACAGCTCCCAGGCCCGGAGAGGTGTAATGCCACCACCTAAAGCTCCACCTCTTCCCCTGGAAGAGCGGCGGGACTGGGACACGGCACCCACAAACACCACCCACAGCCGCAGCTTCCAGAGTATCGGATACCTAAGGACGTAGCACTACACAGCCGATCACGCGTGACTTCTCCCGGGGGAGGATCAGGCCCCAAACCAGTAACATCTCCTCAGCTCGGCGGAGGGTCTTTCTCTGCCACCGAATAGCGGGGAGCTCCCGCCCTCACCGCCCCCCCCAGGGAGGCTCGGGGGTCCCCTCGCGCGTCACGCGCGCGCGCGCACACACACACACACACACGCCGCCCCCCGGCCGGTACCTGCACAGAAAAGCGGCGATACTCAAGGCTAAAGCCCCTGGCCGAAGCTGGGAAGCGGTCGACGACCACCTCAGCGTCCTCCGCGTTGGGGTTGTCGATGCCCAAGAGGCGAGTGCGGGAGGCACCGACACGGAGGCTGCCGAAACTGAGGAAGGGCGGCCGGGAGAAGTGGCTCAGAACCAGCACGGCGGGGCTTTCGTCGTCGTCGTCCTCCTCCTCCTCCTCACCCCGCCGCACAGCCCAGCGCCGCCGCTGCTGAGGACTCTGCTCCCACGCTGTCGCTCCCGGAAAGAACCCCGCGGCCATAGCCGGGGCAGAACCCCAGAGACGGGCCCGGCTCTTGGCTCTCCACACGGCCGACACCGCTCCCTCACCACCCCAACGGCCGCGCCTCCGTTCAAACTCGGCGCCTCCACCAATCCCCGTGCGGGCCCGCCCCTTCCCTTCTCCGCCAATCAGCGCTGGGCGTTTTATTTAAACGGCCCGGCCTCAGCGGGGCGGGAGAGCGGCGACACCGCCCGGCGGCGGGAGCGGACGCGGTCCCGGTGTCCCGGGGGCGCGGAGGAGGTTCCCTCCGTGTCCCTCTTCCCGCCCTCCTCCGCTGCCCGGGACCAGGCAGCTCGGTCAAGGCCCCAGGCACAGGCCTTGGTCTCCTCCACCCGGGGAGCTGGTAATGGGAAACGGCCTTAGGCTCAGCATTGGATGGTTTGAGTGATGCTTCGAAATTAAAAACAAACAGAATCAAACAAACGAACAATAAATGGATTTAGCAAATGCCCATGCTAAAAAAAAAGCTCTTCTCCTACTAAAAAATAATAAGCCAAGCGAAGCCAAGTATTTTTTTCTAAATAAATTTAATTTACAAAATATTTTAAAATAAAAAGTAGAACGAGACGCACGCAGATGTGATGGGAGAAGTTTGCCTCGTCTGTTTATCTTTCATGAACTTTAAAACTGAAAGACATACAGAATGCTGTGTTTCCATGCTGTTTAAAAGAAAAAGTAATCAGAAATCAAAACTTAGCACAAGCATCCCTGCAAGAAATCCTGTGAAGCAAGCAATGTTAAGACAAAAGAACTTTACTTTTCCATAACAATCAAAATTACACATAGGACTGAGTACTTCTACATTTACAGTACACTTCCTAACTTTTCTTTACAGCGAAGAATTTCCCCTAAAAAGACAACTTTACTTAAAGACTTCCATCTAAAATATCAACCTATACAGTTCACATTTAAAACACGTTATCTCATATACCAGTGACAAAATATTGAGTTTATTTTACCTTTTTCTTTCATATAAAAGGACCAACATTTAAACATGATCAAAATGGTTACTGAGGATTAAAAAAAGTTTGCCATTGTTACCTTTACTCCATCAAATCCTTTTAAACCAAAACAATTCTTATGAACCATGAAAAAGATCCTTACAGGCTTAAGCAAAGCGACTGCCCTGCGTTATATTCTGCCGGTGTCGTTCCTCCAACACATACGATGGAACAACCCAATCGCCGTCAGGTGATATCCCAGAAGAAGATCCCATGTGACAGCAGTCACAAGGACCTACAGCAATCTATTTCCCTTAAGTGTCAGTCACCTGGAGAACATGCAATCTGGATCAGTTATGCATGTATGCTCAATATAGAAAAACTTCACATCTTTTTCATTGTTTTTAGGGAAAAAACCCTATTCATCTACAACAGCCGTCTCAGAATTCATTCATAATTCTACATTCATGAACTACTACACAGAAATTATTTTAAATTTAAAAACTCGATGGTCATTTATTCCTTAGCACGTAACACAACTCATGTTCGATCAAGCACGTTCGTAGGCAATTCCTTTGAAACATTCTTCAGAGTTCTGAATGCTCTCACATTGGTTATTACAGAAATAAGCTTAGCTCTTTGATGATACCAAGTAAAGCTTTTGTCATTGTGTTCTGGCATGACCCATCTTTAATAATAACTACCCAAATTATAATCCAGACTAAAGTAGCAATATATTTTTAAGGAAACCACAGCCTTACAGAAGATACATCACCACCATTACAATTACTGATGTTCAGCATAAAAAGAACCCGAGAGCCATACCTCTGTAGGAAAAGTGTCAGTGCTCAAAAAGGAAATTCCAATATAAATAAATAAACTGAACATAAAATCCACTTAAAGAATTAAAGGCAGCATCCCAGTCAACAACCAGAAATTTGTTCAGCAAAAATACAAATTCAATGTTTAAACAGAACGAGTGCAGTAAGTTCTCAGGACCACGTAGGAGTTTAGAGTTCCAACACGGACTCCACTCTTCTTCCCAAAGGTCAACATGTAGAAAAGACCAACTTTGTGCAATGTGCCACTGATCTTTTTTTTAGAGAAATTTTTAGGAGACCTGCTTCTTCCTTCTTTGGCAACAAATGGTCAATTGAGTCAATGACTGCCAGATAAAGCATAGCCTTTATTGTAAAAGCACCCTCCAGATCAACAGGACATGCACTCTTGGATGAGACATATACAGATTAAAATGGAGGTGCCAGACACCTGCGGAGTTTCAACCCATGCAGCTGTGAGGTGAAGATCTCTGCCCTTCAACTCCAGTCCTCGTACGAGGAACTGTCCTCCATCAAGCAGAGATCAGCTACTTCCACCCACCAAATGAAGTACCAGTCCATGAAAATTTACTTTGCTCATATATGAATTTTAAATAGATGTAAAGCCATAAGAATTATAGCTCATGATATTAAAAAAATAAAAACTACGTATCTAGCACATAATAAGCTTTCCTATTTTCTTTCACTGTCAACTGGCAATGATCCAGCCTGACCAGCAGGTAAAAACATTAACTAGTAGGGTTATCTGCAAATAAAAGGACGCCAAAGAACTAGTAGGTTATTTTTTCCAGGAATGACTAGTAATTCTGGCCACCCAAACAGCAAAGATAGTGCTTGTTTTTCTGAAAAATGAGTCCTTTTATAATCTGTTTCTTGCTGGGCACACAAAAACATGAAGCCCTTTGGAAGATATTGACCTTAACGTTTTCTGAATAATCAACTGAACTAGAGAAAAAGCCATTATTCAGAATATATGTAAAAGGCACAATCATGAAAGAATTTTAAAAAGGACATTATCAAGTAAATATGATCCAAATTCCATTTTAGTATCTTCCTAGTGTGCCTTCCAAACAGACTGGACTTTAAAGAAAAAAATAGTTTCTAACTATTTTTAAGCCACTGTTTCATCAAAATCCTACAGTATTTTTTTCTATGGTAGGACAGAAAAGACAGAGATAGGCTTTTTAGTCTGAGAACTGCACTGACACCACTGATGTCGGGTTATTTTTAATGGTACAATTATAAATGCTGGAAATCATGTTTCACATCCACATGTGCTAATATGAATATGATACATATACGGTGACTTGAAAACTACACATAAACCAGTAGTGTTCAAGCCGTGGGGTGTAAAGATGACAGAAACAGTTTTATTTTGAAAGGAGATGGAGTTAGAAAGCAGGAAGGGTAGTACTTGATAGTGTCCTTTCAAAAGGTGGCATTCAATGGCCTCATTATTGCTGTATATTTGCTAGTACTCAGCTTCTTACCAGATATATTTACAGCACGTCAGTCTGAACATTCCCAGAGCACAGCTCTAAATTTTCCTTTAGAGATACAAACATAGAACAGTTAAACATATGTAGTCCTGTTTTAGAAACTGAACTTTTAAAGTTTAGGACTTCTATTGTGCTTCTTTGGCTAAGTCCTATTTAAATATCGGTAACACTTAAAATTCTATAACTCTGCCACTATTTAACAGCTAACAGAAATCTTTGGTGTGTTTAGATAAGAATCCATTAGGGTACAAGCCTCAAAATATGAACATTCAGGCAGCTCTGGCCCCTCTCCTGCAAACCGCTCAACAATGAAGTAGACAGGGATTAAAAGAACCTAACACCAAAGTACTTAAATAGGATTTAAAATGATCCATGCCATTTAGAGTTTACAGAACTGGAGCGATAAGCAAGCTTCTCACCACAGATCACTTCTGTTCAGGTCACTGGGTAAATTTAACAGTTATAATATTACACATATGTCCAATTTCCCATTTTAAACTGTAAGACAATAATTTATGAATAGGGAAAACTGGGGAAAATTTTGCCTTAATATGTAATTCTTGTGAGTAATAATGAAAATTATAAAATTACTTCAGATACTCTCTTTGGCATATTATTCACCAAACAAACACAGAATAATTATTTTTAAAGTAGACTTAAAATAGAAAGCTTTATGAGGTTAAATTATACTAGATTTCATGGTGAATTATACTAGATTTGTAGTTGAATCAAAATGGTTCTTTTGGAAAAAAACCTTTATGTCTAGTAAAGAAAAAGCTAAAAATAACTGAAGACATAAAATACTCACAAGAGTTTGACTTTGTTTTATAAACACAGTACAAGAAAGTGAGAAACAAACCAATTTCATTAGCAACTCACAAGAGATTTATAATTACTGATTATTTGTTTTTTTTAAATAGAACTTGAGTACTGTTCTGGAAATAATAGCCTTTAAATTTCTTCTCTATCACAGATAACCTGAAAATGAGCATGCTAATGTGGGACCCTGTTATAACTTATGCTCTAACAAGGATAAACAACGCTAATCTTATATGACTGTTCATAGATTAAACTGACCTTGCAAATACTCCCATTTCTTTCAAAGTTAGAGTGTGGGGCACACTTTAGAGAATAAACAAGATTGAAAAGGCATGAAAAAATGCATATTAAAATTATATAGTAATAATTGTAGAAAATTAAGACAATGCCATTGTCTAGATCTTCGCATATAATTCATTATTTAGAGATCAAAGAAGAATTAAGAGGCCAAATTTAAGCAGCCTAGTCATACTCAGGGGGATCATCAAGCATCCTGTTTAGTGTCTTCATAAAATTTCTGAATCACTTTTCAGAAGAATCTAGTTCCTGTGTCCATTGGCTAGGCTCTAGAGTCCGGTAGACTTTAAAACCCTCCAAAATGCCTGAGGGTTCAAGTAAAACTATATTTTAATTTCTATGTGAAACATAATTCAAAGTTTGTGTTTTACATCCCTGCCTGCCCTTACAACTTTCAATGAATTTGATATAATCCTTATATTTCCAGAATGCCTTCTATTACACTTAAAACACTAACTCAAAGTGAGATGCAGAAAGGCAATTTTTTTAAAAAATAATAGCCAGATATGTAATTATTTTTCAGCCACTATCCTTAAAAGATATTTCAGAGCATAATTTTTAAAAGACCTTCTATAAGATTTTTAAAAACTCTTAAAATCACAAGAAACACTCTCTCAGTATGCATTAAAATGTTCCTAAATGTTCAAATACTATGTAAACAAACCTGATTTTCCAAAACTATGCAGAAGACTCATGAGTCCAAATAAAATATAAATCTTAATTGCCATATCAGCCTTCTGTTGGCTAATGGCTTAGTAGATTAGGTGGAATGTTACGGTCTGATCATGAATGTTCATTGTTTGAAATATTCTGTACAGCAGGAGCTGTATCTAGCCCCAGTAAAGTTCCAAGATACGACTGGTCTCTAGGATCCAACATTTGTTCAGGCCTTACGGGATGAACAATGTTTGCGGGTTGTGGAGTAAGAGTGTATTTCTCTAGAAATGATAGATCTGTTGCTCGTTGATAATCTGTCTGCTCGGGTTGCGGGGGAAGGATGCCATGTGACTGAGCAGTATGCTGTACTAGATCAGCTTGCGGATCAGGCATCTGAACAGGTACCAGAGTCACAGGCACACATACTTCTGCAGATACATTCTGTAGCAAAGTTTTGGCTTCTGATTGATATGCTTTGGACTGTTCCACGTACTGCTTAGCCTCAGTTTGGTAATCTTTGTCATCAGAGGTGTACTGCACTGGTAAGGAGACCAGCTTTTCCTCTGAAGAAGATGTCAATGCCTCTTCTGCAGCCTTTGATCCATGAACATGATCAATATGATATTTCAGCTTGTCTTTTCGTTTAAATGTTGCACTGCAGTGTTGGCAATTAAAAGGTCGAGCATCTGAATGAATAACCATGTGTTTTGTTAATGTCTTCTTAATTCTGAAAGACTGATTACAGATTTGACATTTGTAGGGCTTCTCGCCTGGCAAGACAGAGAAGAACTAGTTATTCTGAATAACCCTGTGTCACACATTAATATGCAAATACATACATGGATTATGACACAGAGACCTAGCATAAAACAATTTTACTCAAAACAAACAGCCTATGTCTAGCATCAATTTTGGAATCAAGGGAGCCATTAGAAGTTTGTTTAGAAGTTATATTTGCATACCCTTACATACAATGCTCTCAATACTTGGGATTTCTGTCAAGTACGCACAAAAGCAATCGGGATAAAATCCAAATAAAAAAGAACAGTCTTTAAACTGTTATGATATTGGTATTAAATGAGTTCAATTTGTACTTCTATACAACGATATCCTTAAACATAAGGCAGGAAAAACAAAGTCAAACATATAAACACATAAACCCTTCTAAAGGGATTTCAAATCCTTGCTTAGATTAACATTTGAAATGTAGTATTCTCTGGACCACACAAATTATTAGAAAGTCTGGGTAAATTTGGCAAGAATATACACCAGTAAACTACAGGAAGAGTGCAGACCACCAGAAACCTTTGCTGAGGATTATCAGTATTTCAACTGCTGTATTCAGAAGGTAGTATTCAGGAATGACCAACAAATGAGAAAGAATAAAAGGTCTTGCTGCTTCCTGCTACTCTTGCCCTGAATGCTCAACAACCAGAATGAATTAAATAATTCCATCAATGTTGATGCATAAAAATACAATCATATGTATTTTGTGGTTTCACTGGAGTTTATTTTATTTTTACCTGAATGTGTCCTAAAATGCATTTCCAGACTTGATTTGCCTTTAAAAACTTTCTTACAGACTTCACACTGGTGAAACGTTGCTTTATACCTTTAAAGAAGAAAAGATATTTTATGTTAGATCACTTTATTGTTAATTGGGTTAAAAAAAACCCAAAAAGTACATGCACAGTCCTTTATGAAATCTTTAACTGCAAAACAGCTGAATATCAAAGCTCCAAAATTTCCATACTTATGTTCCTATTTCCTGGCTTTCGCATAGCTATAAAGTCAATTAGATTCTTTTCTATATTGAATCTTACTCTCTCACAGGATTGGCATTTAGTATTCAAAGAGCAAAAGCCAATAAAACTTCTTTTATGACCCCAAAAATATACTTAAGTAACAGTTTTTGCCCTTCCACAAGAGGTTTTCACTTTGGCAGAATTATGCCACAAAGTACTAGGGATGGTTGCATGGTAGCTATTGGTTCCCAAGAAAAAACAAAGAGAATAAGCAGACAATATACCATACTTTCAACATAGACACGTCTATAATGGCTTCTCCACAATGCTAACAAGTACAAGCAGTTAAAACACGTAATTTGAAAAACAACTGTGTCTCAGCTGATTTGAAAATCTCTGAAAGGCTTATTTTTGAAGCTCAAAAATTTAAAAATCCTCTTGCATTTTCATTTTATGGACATAACTATAGACTAATCTGCTACCAGCTTCTAAAATACCCAACTGTGGGATAGTTCTCACAGTGCTTCAGTGATGTTTAATAAGTCTTAGCCAGTCTGCAATGACATTACAGCAAACCATTAATTTAGAACAACATTGGGACAGCTAATTGACAGATTTAAATTTGATCCTTTTTATATTTTTATTTACTTATGCTATGAAGAAAACATCTTGCATAAATTGTGAAGGCAATTTTCTGATATCCACTTCAAACCATAATAATGTTATCTCTAAGGTAATGGGCATAACAAACACATAGACTACTGGAATTCTGCACAAACATGCAAGTCCCAACAAAATCAGTTACAATACAGAAGTACTTAAGCAGCCATAGAACCCCCACACTTACTTCTGCCAAACTTTTTCTCCTAGATGAACACTTTTATAATGAACAGTAAGGTGATCTCTACGGCCAAAACATTTTCCACATTCCTCACACTGATGTGCTTTTTCACCTAAAAAGGCAAAATTAAATACATTTTGTTTAAATCTTCTGGAACTTATTAAATGTCAAAGAATTGTAATTCCAAGACATACAGTAGATCCATGTTTGTAAAGTCCATCCAATCAAGCTCTTCCATACCTTACTCTGAGAAGGATTATCTGTTATTAAAGAACAAAATTCAAGAACTAAGTTGGTCTATGAGAGCAAGGATTTTTACCACTTGATATATATGACTATTACTGACTGTTTGTCATTTCTACAAAGAAATTAATGTTCATCAGTTAAGGGCTACTTCCCCAAACATCCACTGCACAGGTGAATGCACAAGTGAATGATTGGGAATCTACTCTCTTCATTATGATCCAAAATATGGTATCTTCAGTAATTCAGGGGCTTTAAAAGAGCAGCTTATATAAACATACCAATTATTTTCATCTACTAATTTTTAGAACTTAAAATTACATCACAGCATTTATTTTTTTCATTACCCTGATTTACATAGTTACCTTTTTCTTTTATGCTGTTGTTTAAAAGTATCTTGATTCTTTTTAGTCATCTTGAGATCTTCCACAAAGTGGCAGAATATTTCTTCTCATGTAAGTAGGAGGAGTGTGGACAGTCAAAGAATGTAACTTTCTAGAGGGGGGAAAGCAAATAGAGTAGAAAAGAGGATTTTTTTTTTATTTGAGTTTTCAAAGATTTCTTTATTTTATAGCAGACATTATGATTTCAAACACTAAAAAAGAAGCTGTCCTTCAAAATAAAGGCTCAGAAAGTTTACACTCTGATCACTTTCATATTTTCATGCTGCCTATAAAGCATTTTGCCTTTTAGAAG
>JAOXJM010000004.1:9331302-9353170 GCA_026413425.1 Tringa solitaria
GGGGAGGCCTGGAGCGGGGCCAGGCGCTGGTTGGCGTGGAAGCATCCACGCGACCCCTATACATTTGATAACCTTTCCGCTCTCAGTGCAACAGAAAAATTGTTTTTTCTTCCTCCTCATCATCCCCATCTGGCTGTTCGCAGGGTTGACTCCCACCACCTTCCTTCCTTCCCTCTTCCCCGTAACAGAGACTTCAGAAACACCTCTTAAATGTTTTTACATTCAAGTGATCAGTGTACAAACTTTGACAGAGACTGTGACAGCTTCTTTTGTGTTGTGGTAACAATGTTTCACACAATTGCTATTAAAAAAAAGAAATCTGAACTCATTGAAAAAAATCCTCCTTTTTCACTTTTGCTTTTTTTTTATTATTATTTTTAAAGCAATTCACTGTTACATGTTTTTGACTGTCCCTTGGCTTTCTATGTTAACGTGGAGGAAGCACTTGTCTTTTAAATCTTGAAAACATCTAAGATTAACCCTACTTTAGTAAACCTTAAAAATAGCGAGAGGAACTTTTAGGAGGTCTAAAACATTGCATGTACTGAAAAAAAAAATCCATAATTAATTTTTTTATTTGATCTTATTTCAAAATAGTAATTTCAAAACCAATTTTCAAAGAAAATGCCTACCTGAGTGTATTTTCTTGTGTTTCGTCAGATGGTCATGTCGAATAAATGTTTTCCCACATTCTTCACATTCATATCTCTTGTCATCATGGTGGACTCTTAGATGAAGTCTGTATATTTATAGTCATAAGCATAACCATAAAATACAATTTTGTTAACAAAATCTGTACTGCTAATTCAATGCAAAATACCAGAAGAGTCTGTAATGTTTCACACAGGAAATAACTTTCAGTTGAGGTATGCTTAAACTGCTCTTAGAAAGCAAGAGAGAGCAGAACTAAGCTCCATATCTGACATTCATTTAGCAGAGTAGTTTAGTCCCCCACTTATTTTCTTTGAAAAACAAACATGCAAAAGTTTTAGATGCGCAAGAAAGTCAACTTCGACTTAGATTTGTATGGCATTCTGTGTTTAAAGCACTAATACCTTGTATTAAAAACTAAATGACTTCTCACATATTATTACTATACCTTCAATATTTAAGCACGCCTAAAGCATTTATTAATGCTCTAAGAGTTGGAATACATCAAAACACATACATTATAAATAATCTTGTTGATAACATGAATACATTTATGACATCAACTAAGCGAGACAGTTTAGCAGCTTATTTTAAAAAAATCTGTACCTGTAAGAGCTTCCATGACGAAAACTCTGCCCACAAATACTACAAAGATGAGGCTTCTCTCCACTGTGAATTCTCAGGTGTTCTTTCAAAGTTGTTCTGTTTAACAAAGGCAGTAAAATTTAATTTTAAGCAATGTCACTGCCACTTTAAAGTGAAACAGACTATCAATTTCTCTTTTTCTTTAACTCTGAAGGATCACGATACATCCAAATAACTGCATTACTTTATTCAGATGCAGTTATACGTATATTCAAAGGCAGTACAGCAACCTTTCTAGTGTTTACCAAACAAGCTGTGTCTAGAAATAATATAAGCAAAGAAAGAAAACACTGTCCCAACATACATTTGAACAACATACATTAAAGAAAACAATTTCAACACTATTTTCGATGTAATGATTTCCTTGTTACCATATGTATAAAGCCAGAGTCTTAAAGTCAGACTAATTACCTACAGTTGTCACCCTTAAATTTAGAGGTAATCAAAAAATCACATGCTACCTGTGGCTCTGACACTACCTTTTAATACACTAACCCTCTGAAATGGTCTCATGAGCTCAAAGCTAAAACATATTCAGAATCAAACAGATTACACTACACATTTCTCTATTCTGCTGAAGCTCAAGTAGTCACACAACTCCTTACCGTTCCCTAACAGATTTTCCACAGATGAAACATGTCCATTTTCTCTTTCCTCCATGAGTACATTCTATATGGCGTTTCAGATTTCCCGTATCATTAAACTGGCGGCCACAAATATCACAAGGAAAAGGCCCTACAAGGAGATAGACACACATAGTATTATTAATTGTCAGTTAAACCAAACAAGATGCAGACTGGGTACTTGTGAAAAACCCTGATCAATTTACAAAGCAAAAGTTTTGGCTAACAAATGATTCATCTTCACTGCAGTCAGCATACTTTAATTAGATTTTGTGCACTTTCTGCTCAATTAAGTTACTTCTAATACCTGTATTTTTGTGAGTTTCATGATTTTAAAGCAAAAATTTAGAATTAATTAGGCCCACTCAGACTGTTTGAAAAATCAAATTCCAATTACTATCACCAATCTACTTCCTAACCAGCAGAAATAATTAGTAGTAATAAAAACAGAATTTTTAGAATACTTCAGGAGGAAAGAAAAAGGTACTGGAAAAACTTCAAGAAGAATCTGACTCTACAATTGAGAACCAATTTAACGCAAAAAGTTTTAAAACAAAACAAACCTTAATTCTTCTTCCTCACCAAAATTTTGCTTTTATTTAGGTACAATGCATTCCCTCAAAAGGACAGCTGAACAGAAAAGTAAAAAACCAAACAACAAAAAAACCCCAAAACCCAACTTCCCCACAAAATCGGAAAAGAGAGAACTGGAAAAGGAGGCGGGGTGGAAACCAGACTGATTAGGACATACAATGGTGGAGGAAGATTTTACTTTAAATCTATTGTTTACATGTCAGAAGGAGGTTTCTATACCGAGATGGAATTTTTCTTGATGTTTCAGTCTTGCAAATCTGGATTTAAAGTGCTCTTCACAGTAGGTACACTTAAAGGGTTTATCCTGAGAGTGAAGGATCATATGCTCTTCTAAATGAGGTCTTCGAGTGAAAGATTTCTTACAAATCTAAAATGATAATAGATTTTGTCAAAGGTATATCAGTTATAACCAGATTTATTTCCTACTCATAAACTCTTATCAGCTTAGTTCATCTGCTCTGTACGCAATGTAAAATTAAACATGTATTATTCAAAAGCATACTGTATTCCAACTTGTAAAGCCTTGCAGTCAACATCAAAAAACCCGTGTTCTACATAAACCCTAGTGGATTACACTATATAAATTAGGATGCCGGTCTATGGCAGCCTAAATCAAACTACTGGCAACTTCTGCGAAGTTTTATGTTCCACCGCCCCTTCTTTTTACTGTCTCCAGCCCTTACCAGACTCTTTTTCCCAGGGTGTTTCAACACAGTAACTCAGCAGAAAATAACCCAATCAAAAAAAAATAGTTTTGCTTTGGTTTTAGATGCTGAAACAGCTCAGTTGGACTGTAGTAAAAGCTCTTGTAGTATAAGCTACTGTAGAACTGGAGTCATATCTGTTCCTTTATTTCCTCTGGGAAATTCTCTGACAGCACGTATTAAAGAGAAAATGCCAATACCAATGAAGAAATATAACTCAAAATATATTTTAGAGATACAGAACTTCCACAATGTTAAAATTATGTGAACTTTTTAGTACTGTTTTCAGATTAATCAAAATCTAAATGTTCAAGAATTAGTATTAGTCATTAAAGTCAGCATGCAGTTCCATTACAGATTTAAAGCCACCACTCAAATTTAGGCACTTAAACTAGGTATGACAATTTAACATCAGGGTTCTACACTTTAACATAAATCAACACGGCGCTCACTGATTTCACTGTGAAACTACCACAATTGTCTGTAACAGCTGAGTTTAGTACTAACTCCCATACATTAAAATGTGCAGTTTCTCAGAACACACCTAAATAACACTCTTTTAGCCTCAGAAAATCAGAAACAACAGCTTTGTTTAAAAACTCATTAATGTTAAATATAAGTGTAAGAAAATCCCATACCTGTAAAAAGCATAATAGCCTTCTTGATTTCCTTTACAATATACTCTACTGTTTCTGTGAACTTGCTCATATTCCTGAGGGATTCAAGTATGGTCACCAAATCCTCACGTTCACACATGGACTACAGCATAAACCAACAACCCAAAGAAATCCTGCTGCTTACATCTGTGGCACCTCAGCCCTCAGAACATACTAAACAACCTGAAAACAAAGTCACAGCTCCTAAGGGTTCTGCTCATTCTCTAACTGCTATAAAAGCTAGAATTCTACCCCTGCTTTCAAGTCCATTTTCGATGCATATGAGCAGTCCAAGAGCAGCTCACTTTTTAAAAATTTCTACCTCACACAAACTTAAAAATTTCAAGCAAAACAGAAACCAAACAACCCAACCACAAAGTGGATTTACGAAATCATTTATCTATTAAGAGTACTTTCCACAAAATGAACATCAACAATTTTGCACAATTGATTCCTACTAAAGTTTTTCTCACCTAGTATCAAACAGAATCTGTAATATGTCAACACAACATAACTTCATCTAGAAGATAACACCCTTTGATCAACCATGTTAGTATCTCCAGCCATGGTACCATCGCCAGCAGATGAACACTACAGCTTCCTACAGCTGGTATCTTCCAACCTCCCACTGTATATTTATAAGTAAGAGTTCATAAACAAAGCAAGATTAGTAATTATGTTAGGGCACCTAATATTACAGACATCCAGGGGCATATAGAAGTTTGCATAAACAAAACACCTGTCCTGAAAAAAAAAAAAGGAAACAGCAAACTAATTTCCTTTAACAAAAAACCAACCAAACAAAAAAACCAAAACCAAAACCCCACATTTGAAACCTTATAATACTATTGGCCAGCAGTCAGATATAGAAGGAAGCTCTACGAACTCCTTTTTACAGCAGATGTACTTTCACACATATATCTCTCCTGGGGGAAAAAAATGAAAGGATTCTATGACTGTACAACTAAATTTAGTAAAAATTTAAAATTCTGTTGATGTGCATATGCAGCTAGATAGGATTACCCATCATTGGGCACTTTTTAAGATTCAGCTGGATAAACTGCTGGGGTGCCTTTTCTAGACTGTACTTTCGCCAAGAAAGGTTGGACCAGATGATCCTTGAGGTCCCTTCCAAGCTGTTATTCTCTGACTCTATAATAAATGAAAAAGTTTTTCATATTTATCATATACTTTCCTCACTATTGAGAGAGCTTTCTGAACAGTGTATTTTTTATGGTCACTGATGTTAAAAATTAACGGGAGAGCAAACACTCTGTTTTTAAAGTATTCATAAAACTCAAGCCTAACAATCTACAAATTGATGTATTTTAACAATAGTAATAGCTAATCACATGAAAAAATAGTGCCTTCAACTATTTTAGAATTCAGTTTGGTATTATCTACTCAGTCACAAGCTGTACATACAGAATAAAGTTCAGTCTTTAAATCAGGACATAAAGAGGAAATTTATACCATCACTTACAAAGCTTACTGAGATGTCACTGAAAAACACATACCGTATTTTCATGTAAGTATGCAAGTCACAAAACAACACAGTATCTATATGAAAAAAAACCAAAACACAAAAGTACTGAATTATTACTTACATCACATTTCCAACCTTCACTCTTTGTCTTCTTGATAGAAAGAAATTCTTGTACATTCTCTGGATGAAACCTAGAAGGAAGACAGAAGTTGAAAGTATTTATAACCTTCTAAGATGAAGATCACCCAAATACTAAATATCCATTTCTAAACTTTATGCATCATGACACTTGATCAACAAACCAGCAAAACAGAATACTGATAATTACACAGTTCTAAAGGACCAAGTAACTGGCAAGCAGTGTTGACTACAGCCTCCTGTAGAATCTCATATGACAATTGGTAAGACAAAGGACAGTTTCAATTATAATGCTTTATGGATATTTACAAGGAAAGAGAAGAATAGCGGTACGTAAATAATAATACCTTATAATTAGACCTCTCATAAAAAACTCTTCACCTAAAGGAATCTGCATGGCAATGATTTATCCAATCTATTATGATCAACAGTATAGCATCAACATCTAAACCCAAAGAAGATATTTTATTCTTCCTCCAAATTAATAGTAACGCAGGTAATTATTAAGACTCCTGTGTTCTGACTGACTGGGCTAGCTAATCTGAGCATTCTAAAATTTACAGTAAAAACCTATGGTAGAACTCTCACAGAACCACTACTGCTATTTAGTCAATTCCTATGTGTCTCTTATGGCAAGTTAGTTGATACTGCTAATCCCTATGTCCTTTGAGAAAATACTTGTTTGAAAAAAACAGTTATAGAAATAATGCAAAATATGCTGTGTGCACACATACATTTATCTTTGCTTAAAGATTATTCTTCAGAAATGCGAGACAAACTTGCTCATACTTGCCTCTTCACATGTTTTGCTAATGTCTTTTTGCTTGCATGCAGCTTATTACAGTAGGGACATTTGTGTTCCTTTTTATGAAAGTCAGTATCACTAGAGTGTTTCTTTCTGTGCACTGTCAGGTTGGACTTCGTTGAATAACGCTGATGACATATATCACACTCAAAAGGCTTCTCACCCGTGTGTACACGTGTATGGCTCTCATATTTGCCTATACAATGACAAAGAAAATCTGTTAGCATAAACCGCAACAGGCATCACCTGCAATATACACATTTGGGGTTTGTTTTATAATATCCCTCTCAAATGTGGTCAAGATCTATATACCTTCCACACACATCTAAAGATTTCTACTGGTTTACACCACTGAAAACCGCACAATGTTCACATATGTGTTTGATCCAAGGTTCCTTCACACATTTCCACCTTAAAGAGTAAAAATAGAAGGGCTCTGTATTACTGTCAAATCTGTGAGAGGGTTACGAGTCCCTCTTGTTCAACCCTACAGCTTACTCTGTTCTTAAGTACTAAAAGTTATACTACTATACTTTCATTACATTGATTGTGAAGTACCTTTTCAGAACAGGGAACAGCCTTACAACAAAGTGGTATTTTTAAGGTACTTTCAAATAACAGAACACTGAATTACTGATTGCAAATGATCTGTATTTGGGACTCAAGATATTACCCTAAATACTGTTCTCCCATTTCTTTCACATTGCTTGTATTTCCTCTTCTGTTTGGCAGGTGGGTTTTTTTCTGAGGATAGAATTCAGTCCTGCAACAAGGATCTACCTACCTTAAGACAACAGCAGGCTCTCTGCTTTGTATTTATTTTTTTTCTCTGTAGAATATGCATCATACTTCTAGGAGTTACATAAAGAAAAAAAAAGGTACTATAGCTTATAAATTTAAAATACAAGTCAATTGTCTACAGTAATAATGAAGTATTTTATGTATCACTTGTTTGAATGCTATTTCTCATGTATTTTTTGAGCACAAAACTAGAATTCTAAGTCATGAAAGTGCAAAGAGAAAAGGGCTTCCAGTGGCGAAACCAAAACCTACCATTACAACCCTAAATACTCACAAGCCATTTATTTCTGCACGGTAGCCTTTCAATATTTAAAAAAAGCTTTCAAATTCAGAAAAATTCCTATGTTGCAATAATTTTAAGATATGCCATTACACGTACAGTCGAGTCCCACGTTTTTAATGTGAAATAGATTCTATGATATAATTTATGACCTTGGAAAATGCATTTCACCTCAGTAAGCTAAGCACACTGTGAGCAGAAATCAACACACATACCAGTCCCACCTCATTTTCATAAACTCCTGAAAGTTCAAAATGATGAAAGACACCATGCGTCTATTATAAGAACACCAAAAAATGCCTAACACTATGAGGAACTGTTTCTTTCCTAATTCCCGTGAGTGAAATGAAGTCAATACCTTACGTACCATAATTCAACATTTATTCCAGCTGAGAGAACATCAGAATTCTGGAGCACAGTAGTAATTCACTTTCAATGCATGGAAGGAAGACAGAAAAGCTGGAATTTTGACTTTTCTGATATCCTGAGTAACTACACACCTAGATTTGACTATAACATAAATGATCCTAAGAGAACAGACTATGCTGACAAAGTATTACTTGGTGTTAAGTACGGACTAGAAAAATCGAGCTAGAAGTCAGGGCAACTAGATCATAAGCATCTACGCATCATGCAGAATAAAAGAATTTCAGGCTGTTTAACAATGGTGCTATTTTACTTCAGCAATAATGACAGCTTTGTTACTTAAAATTAATTTGGCAGAAAATACAAGTTTCAGACTTCATGCAATTTATCATATCCTATCTTGCGGTACTTCCCTCTTTTTTCAATGCTGCTTTTACACATCAGATGGCAACAACCAGAATCCAGAGCAGTGAAAGAGAAATAAATTTAGCATTTGCAGATTTTTCAAATAACTTATTTAGTTCATTTATTGAAACTGTTTAGCACCACAGACATGACAACTTAATACATTCAGAAATATTAGAAGCATACTGGATCAATGAGACGATCCAGAAATTCTGATCTTCACTTTCTAGGACAGAGAAAAAGGCTCAGTTTATTTCCCACACAAATAGCACCACCATATGGTAAAAAGGAAAGAGATCAACCTAACTTGCTCTTACCTATTCGATCAAATTTTTTGTCACACTTGGGACACTGCAGTAGCTTTTTGCTACTGCTTTGAATGATGACTGGAGCTAAGCCTTCAGGAATATTTCCCATTGAATCAACTGCCTCAGAACCCTCTTCAGTATCATTCTGTTCTTTTTCACTTTGTTCTTCAGAGTCTGAATCTTCATCTGACATTTCCTCTTCCTGTCCCTCTTCATCAGCATTGCATTCACTTTCACTGTCTTCAAATTCACTTCTGTCAGATATTTCCTTGTCGGAACTGACTTTTTCCAAATTGCTGTCAGAGGCATCCCCACTTTCATTGTCACTGTTATCAAATTTAGCTGGGCATTTACGGTTCCTCATAGAACGTCTAGTGGAAAAGTCGGCCTTCTCAACCATTTTTAACCCATGTTTTCTTTCCAGTGAAAGAGATCTGTGGGCTTTGGCCAAATGATTTTCTAGGGACTTCTTGTAACAGAAGCTTCGACCACAAAAAGTGCACTGATGGCTATTTAACAGTTTACCTGTCAGTTCATTGAGTGTTTCTACTGGTGTAGGTGCATCAGTTACCACATCAGTCTGTACATTAGAAACACTTTCATTATTTAATAACTTCACTGCATCTATGATATCTAAAAATTTTGCTGCTTCCAGCACTAACGGAATTTCATTTTTATATACAAAAAACTCAGAGGTGTAGAGAAACTCAAGCAAATGCTGAAAGACAGAATGAGTTACATGATCTAAAGTGACAACATCGGTGCTTGGATTTTTGCTCAAACAAGCATGAAAATAACTACTCCCAACAGCCACTACAACTTTGTGAGCACTAAATTCTTTTCCTTCTACAATTATGAGTAAATCACAAAATGATGGATGTTTCTGCCTATCATCATTTAAGTATTTAAGTAGATTTTTGTTATATTGCAAAGAGCTTAGGAGCTTTCTTTGTTCTGACGACGGTGAAAGTTCTCGGGAAGATTCAAGCTGATCTGCAGGAGCTATTTCTGCAGGCTTTGAGACAATTTCTTGTGCACAGTCTACTACAAGAATCTGTTCCGAAGTATCTTTCTCATGACCAAGATGAACCTTTTCGTTTACATTTGCAGTGAGCCGTCTCCTTTTCTTCATTGCAGAAGTGCAACTTTAAAATCAGGAGCTTCATAGGTGATTGGCAAAATATTCTTGTCAAGACTTGGTTCTGCTCCAGACCTTGAGAAAACACATAACAGTAATCTCATAATCTGCAAAAGAATTATGATAAAAATTACTCTTAGCACTCAATAATACCTTTCTTCTTTATTAATGCTTTCTGTAGTTCACTCTTTTTTTTAATCTACCCTGCATACCTTAAGCTTTAAAACCTCACTTCCTATTCCAGACCATGGCATAACGGTCCTTGGAACAAGTGCACCGACACCGCCTATTATTAGACCTTAAAAGGCGGCCGGGGCTGGTTCTGCCCGGCTGGGAAATACCGCGGGACGGGCGTACACTGTTGTTATTATTATCACACCGAAGCGCACTCGCTTTCCCTTTAATCCGTTCAACACTGGAAGCCAACCCTTCTGCTTTCACCGCCGGGCGCCCGTCCCCTCGGACCGGCTGGGAGACCCGCCCGGCGCCTGAAAGCGCTGCCGGGGCCGCGGGCCTCCCCCCGCGCCTGTCACCGCCAAGTGTCAAGTCCCTGGCCGGGCTCCCGCCTCTCTCGGCCCGGCCCGCGGACGGTGCCTTTGTCCCCGCGCCAGCAGGGCCGCCGCGGAGCCGAGGGCCGGCCAGGGGGGCCCTGCGGCACCGAGCCCGGGGGCAAAAAGGGCGCCACGGGCCCGCCCCCCTCATCTGGACGACCGCGACGGCCTCCTCCTCGCCCGCCCACTGCCGAGCGGGACACAAAATGGCCGCGCCACCCCTCCGGGCCTATACCCACCCGCTGCCCCGACGGGGCGGCCTCACGCACCTGCACGGCGCCGGGCGCTCCCCCGGGGCCCGCTCGGCCGTTAAACGCCGCTGCACTACGCGGCCCCCAACCGCTTCCGCCGCTTCCGGGTCCCGGCGCCGCGCGCAGCCGGGCCCCGCGCGCCGGCGCGGGGAGGTGATGGCGGCGCTTCGGAGCATGCGCGGGCCCCTGCGGGGCGGGGCGGGCCGGGTACCTCAGCTGTCCGGTGGCAGCCGTCACGGCCGGCGGGGTTGGGATGGGCGGCGGCGGCGCCGTGAAATCGACGCGAGCGGGAACCATCCCGAGGGGGGAGCCGCTCGTGTCCGTGACGGGCCTTTGCGCGCATCCGCGGCCTCCGTGTGGGCTCGGGGAGGGCAAGGAGAGCCAGTCCGTTTGGTGCGGCCGCTGCGGGCCCGCCGCCCGGGGCCGGCCTGGGGCGGGTGCGTGGGCCCTGCGCCCCTGGCAAAACCAGATCCACGGGTGTGCGCCCCTAAATTCTCCTCGGCGGTTAAAAGGGCCGTGCGAAAGCAAAGATCATTGTGCTCAAACAGCAGCCCACTGCAAATAATCGAGAACTTCCAAGCTGCCGGTAGTTTTCATCAGTAATAACTATTACGCATCTGTCTTGTGCTTGCGTATTTTGATACGCATTCCTGGGATTTTCGGTTTTCTTGCTTCCCAGGTGGCAGAAAGCTGCCTCACGAGTGCCCCACAGCACAGGCAGGTTCCCACTTGGGGGTGCAGTTCATCAGTGTATCAGAAGACAGTCGGCCTTCTATTAATTACATTTTTAGCTTTCCAAAAGTAATGAGTTATTAGTGACATGGACAATGAATTTGTTTTTCTGAGACCTTTAAAAAGGAGCTATAATGTTAATGCAGGGTTACACTTTATTCCATGGCATATGTTGTCCTGTATTTATGATTTGTAAATCTATATTGATTGTCACTTAGCATAATAAACACTGCCTGACTTTCAGGTGTTGCATTTTTCAATAAAAATACTGAAAATTCACAAAGCATTTGTTGCTGTACTGGCTGTACTCACAGCCCTCGTGTTTTAATTGACTTCTACAATTATTTAACTTCATTTCTTCACGGTAATAGTACATTAAATTATCTTTTAACATTCAATTATATTTCATATATTGTTACAAATCGTAGACGTTCTTTCATTCTGTTATTACTTCTGAGGTTAAATGACAGCATCAATAAGTAATAATAGAGCAACCAATATTCCTGCGTTCTTCTTGCACTGAAGGCAAAAATCTCTTTGGGGCATCTGCTCTTTTAGGATGTTGCTTGTGCTTGCCTGACTTTGATTTCTATAGAGTCATAGTTAAGCTGTACATAAACTAAAACTAAGTTTCTCTAATTTGATTTTGCATGGAAAAATGAAGTTTTGAGTACACTATAACTTTTAAGCTGAGCCTTACATTTCACTAGTCTGAATAGCAAATTCATAAAAACAACATTTATCCAGGTAACTGGCTTCTTGGGTCTCACTGTTCCCATAGTAAATATCTTCAGGTTGGAAGTATAAAGCTATGTATTTTATGAGTTTTCCTGAGTGAAATATATAAGGAAAATGCAACCTTGACAAGAACTATTTTGCCAGTGAGCGTAACCAAGGTAGGAAACTGTTCATGGAACAGGCCTGGGGCTTGCTTGGTTGTCACTGTATTATAGTGAGGGGATTCAGACATTTTTCAGTCTGTAAGTACTAGATTGCTGTGGACCAGAGTTTTCCATGCCTGTTCCCTGGCATGGAAAAATTCAGGCAGTTATTCGACATACCTAATTTTTTTTTTTTTCCTGAGATTTATTATTTCTGCATAGACTTGGGAGATACTTCAACTGGAGAAAGTTGAATTGCTAGTAGAAGGCATTTATTCCCATTAAAAAAAAAAAAAACAAAACCACAAAAAAACCCGAAACAAAATCCCCCAAAAAACACGTTAGTGCCTGTCCTTAGATATAAATAGGTGAAGAATTAAGGCCAAACAAAAGGATTCTGGGCATAATTACTTCCATTAGCAGAACTCAGAGTTGGCATCCAGTTTCCCCACAAAGAAAGTCAAAGTGGCACCTCTACATTACAGCATGGGCATAATTTTCTTCCTGTTGCACTTCAAGAAGTAAATTCAATGTCCTTGACTGTGCCATTTGTTTCTTCTGTGTTGTTGGGTTTTGGGTTGGTTTTTTGGTGGTTTTTTTTTTTTCCTCTATGTAACTACCTGATTTATTATTTACTTGTTGCTGGTATTATTTACTCTGTTGAGTACTATATGGGTTCTTGGCAGTCTACAAAGCATCTATATCTGTCCCAATTGCCAAAGTCCACAAGTTCAGCAGGCATTTTGACTTAGCAAAAGCCTAGGTAACACTTTTCTCTTTTTCTTTTTTATGTTCCAAGAAGGATTTAGTTCAAAGAAAAATTATACAATGCTAAGTGATCCATTACGGTGACTGGCATTGCTACAGTAATTACGCTCTGGAAACAAAATGTCCTTGAACTCTCAGGTCATTATGGTTCTTTCAGCATTAATTCTTTTATAGTTAAAGTGGTACAGGCAAAATTTAACTATATTAATCCTTTCTGTTCCAATGCTTATTCATGCTAAATTTTCTTGCCAGTTAATAGAATATCTGTCACATGGATAAAAAGGCTGATTTTTACGTTAATTAAAGAGAGACAGCACCAATCAAAGAATAAGTACTTGTTCACCTATTGGAGACTGCACGTAATTTGCAAATGCAGCTGTTTATCAAAAAAAGTAGTATATTTATCAAATAAATATTATTGAAATGTTGGAAATTAAGAAGTAGCTTTTTGCAAGACAGTTTGGTGTTGGAGGAGGTGGTTTCATCTTGAAATACTTGTTTTCCAGCTCAAAATCTTCACTTCTGAGATGCAGATGACCGATATTTGAATCAAATACAATTTAAACAATAAGCAGATAGGGAATCAGCTCTGATCTTAAACACTTAGCTGCCAACCAAAAAAAAAAAAGTATATAAAATTACATTAAAATAACATGCAAGATTTAAGACCTGGCTGAGTAATTTCATTGTATTCCCAGTATATTCTTTAACAGCTCTTCACAGTAAGTACATAGTTATAAATCTACTAGCATAAACATTCACATCCCCTTCTAAACACCCACCATCACTTTGGCCACGCCATTTATCTAAGGTAAATGTCTATTTCTCTAGGAATTTTAGAGCTAATTTACCATGGGCTCACAGTGTATGACATTGCTGAAACATGAGCCATGCTGTCATTAATCCTTTTTGTATCCCAGATGTGTCAGTGATGGGTGGGACCTAGGGAGGAATCCACAAAGCCTATACTTCCTCTAGTCTGAGATTTTTCTGTGTTTTATTGCCAGTCACCACATACACACAAATGTTTTAAATTAGGCTGTGAAGCGAAAGGGTTATAAGATTGTCTGGAGACGCCAACAAGTTTTCTAGCCAACAGTGCTGAATAAAGTCCATTGCTGGAACCGTTGCCAAGAAATTCTTTCAAATAGGCCATGAAAAGACCACCCCCGTCTCTCAATTCAGGTCTTTCTGGTGCGCTAATCAACTGGAGGTTTGTCGTACTATTACGGATGTTTGGCATGTGAATCCTGTTGATCAGGCTTCTCCTCTTGTCTCCTCTCTAAAAGAGCAGCAACTGAAACGCGTAGAGAAGGAGGTCAGATCCACTCTTACTGTATCAGCCTGCCTCGCTCCACCTGAGGAGCTCAGCGCCGGGGAGGGTGGGCACCGTACCTCTGCTTGAGCTGTTCTCTCGGCGGGCATGGGTTGAATAGCAATGACCTTGGCCGTTGCCATCTTTCTGGGGGATTAATGCAGCATGGAAGTTGTGGAGAGCTATTCGGCTGCGGACTCCACAGAGATTTCCTCCTGGAATGCTATTCCAGTGCATTTTGCAATTTCCAAGGTGAAATTTTCAGGGCCCAGGAACAAGAAACCCACTGCTGTCACAATAATAGAGAAGTTTTCTTAAGTCTGTCAAGTCCGAACTCAGCACAAGGCTTGCTCTACAGGTAGATTCATAGATGCGCTGTGTTCCATTTGGGCTTTGAAAAATATACCAGCTGGAGAAAGCCTTGGGTAGAGAGAAGTTTCTTGTGTACATTCCTGCCAGTGCTTGTGGCACTGTCACGCCTGTCTGCTCCACCCGATTCACTAGTGCTCGGCAGCCCAGGAGAAAGGAGAGAGAGTGAGAGGAAAGCTGAACAAAAGAAAATAACACTGGAGGAAATACCCAGTCTTCCCTTCTGCTGGTGTAAGTCTCAAGCAGTGTTACAAAATCACTGTAAATTAAAGCTGTACCCCCTGCCTGAAGCTGTGCAAAGAAGCAGCAAGGATTTACATCAATCTTCTGTTGTTTTGGACCACATTTTCAACGGAACAAATGAAATCTTTTGTAATAATACACCACTAGCATTGAAGAGGTATTTTCCTATAAGCAAGACAAGACCTGGGGAGAAATGTAACCTCTTGTTATTAGTTCAGATATGTATGTGGCTGCCTGAACTAAAACCAGGCCAACTTTGGGCACATAACCACAAGAAGGCTTCATGTGCTCTAAATCATCTTTATTTTTCCGGCCATATCAGCTTTATTAATAAAAGATAGTGGCTCTCCTAATAAGCCTTGCCTTGTGTATAGCCTTAGCCTGCAACGATGTTAACAAATTTCCAGTAAAACAAGTAAAACCAGACTTTTCTGTACAGAAATACTCTTGGCTCTCAAAAATCCTCATATTATGAAAGCATATGGGGTAAACAACTTGAAAAGGTTTCTGTGTGTCTTACGTTGCTGCATTTCCATTGCACTGCACGATGAGAGACCTGTAAATGCTGCCGAAGCACCCTGTGTGCTGAGGCCCTGTTACAATACAACAAGAATTTCAATAATGAATGGTAGCAGAAAGCTGATGTCACTGTCACTTTTTTCAGTCAACCAGAAACCAATTATCCATGGCTGACAGGCCCAATTAAATCATCGGGTAGAGGGAAATGCCAGCTATCCTCCCCTAGAGTTAGGTAATTGGGGCTTTATTATGGCCAGACCTGGTGCTGTTTGTTGGGCCACAGGATACGAGTAAGAGACATTCTAGTCTCCCTCTCTCCACCCTTTCCATAGGCATTCATTTATTTTTAGCCCTAATAAAAGTAGTTGCATTTTGCTGAAAATGATAATCTTTTAATATATATTCTCTGTCATCGTAGGACCCTAGAGGTCATTCTAGCTCTTCAAACTCATAGGGAACAGAAAGGCAGGAGTTCCACCATGAAAAGCCTCAGGTGAAGGCTTTATACTGATTTATACTTAAGATTCTAGGTCTTGTATCTAGTATGCTTGCAAGGATACAGAGTTTTCAACTCAAATTGCTTTGAAACTTGAGAGCATATTTGGCATAGTGTTAGACTGATGTACTGAGGCGTTGACTAGTTTACTGTATGGATTGTTTGGAACTGAAGAAATGAGGCACCGAGCACGCCAGGGTGGATTCTTTTTCAGGTTAGCCTGTAGTAGTAGCCCTCCAAGGTCTTGAGGAATGCATTGCTGTGATGACACAAGGAAGAGATATTGAACTAGTTAGCTTATTCAAATTACCATGTTTAAAAGCATCTTTAATATTGTAAGCAGTCCAACTACGTTAACGTGAAGTTACACATGAGCTAAATGACCTATATCTGTTGTCCATCATAGCTCATTTAAGGTATGGTGAGATGCAACCAGATTAGTTATGCCTGAATATAAACACCTTGCTGAATTACATATGAAACAGAACTGTGTTGCCAGAGAGAGCCGTCTCCTGCACCTTTCCACAATGCAGCTCTGTCACGAGCTGCTCCATCCCAATCACCCACAGCTCCTTTGCCAAGTTAGAAAAGACCTCTGCTATACTTACAGCACCCCTGTTCACACTGTCTGACCCAACTTTCAGCTGCTTGAGCTGGATGTGGCAGATGCTGTCGCATTTGAGCCATGCACTTGCAGAAGGCTTACATTGCCCAGTAGAAAGTAGAATTTGGTGCACAGGTTAAGATAGAGCTATATATGCATATATATGCACATTGTGTACAATGTGCTCAGCAGGAAAACCACATTCACTATTGAAGACATTTTCAGAAATAAAGCATAATGCACAGAAGTTTTTGAATGCAGTAAAAAATTAGAAGGCCGACAACAGTATTTTGTTGGAGGGTTAGTGCATGAAGCTGACAAATTACCGGTAGCTTTTAAACCTTTGTGTACTCAAATAATATCCACTATGTAATTGTAAGGACAGCTAGGAGCAGTCAGACAGGCCTACCAGCTCAGTGTTTATCAAGGCTTTCCAGAGATTTTCTCCTTCCCTTTGTGATGAACCTTCACATGGTTACAGTTGTCAGGCAATCAAAATTCATCTCTGCTAGAGAGGCAGGGTGATTCAAGGTGTAGGAGGAGATTAAAATGCTATTCTATCCTCTCCGTAATCACTATCCATATAATTTGTAGAAGCTATTTGTTTTGAATTATGAAGTTAAAGGTATGTATAATCTACAGTACATTTTTCCTGAAGACACTCGATTATAAAAACTAAAGGATGTTTTAAGGTTATATGAGCATTTTTATCTGTCATTGTTCATTTGCCTGACCCCAATTTACATATTCTATGATGCATTGCCAGTTTACTTACAGTCGAAATGAAAGTCTGCAGTTGCAAAGCGCACACCTTGTAGAGCTCTGCTCAATAAAAGAAAGAAACACTTCTTTTACAATGAAAACATTGTACCTGTTTCTGAAGCACCATTATAGTGTAAGTGAGAAATTCAGGACCATCTTTTATTTTAGGTGACATTCATTATCTGATTTTTTAATTATGTTTGAATAGTAATTACAACATTTTCCCAAGAAAATGTAATTAGTTTCTGATATCAAGAGGGAGATTACAAGTAAATTAATTATGCTTTGAGGCAACTATTAAAAACCTGAAGCAAGACATACTTGCTTCCAGTCAAAAAAAGCAGTAGTAAGAAAGCGCACTGGCTGAGCACACAGCAGAGAAAAAAAAATGTTTAAAAAAACCCCAGAAATACAGAATTAATTCTGCTCTGCTAGTGATCCAATATGCATAAACAGCCAGCAGAGCTTGTACAAGAAACCTCCACAGGAAAGTTATTTAAAAAAATCATACTAACCAAAATAAAAAAAAATAACAACAATTAAATTACAACCAAGTTAGTAAAATGTCAATATAAATGCAATAGCAGGATAATGTCTTCTTGTAGTCATCCTAAAGTACAACACTATGAAATAATCCTGTAACAATGACCTTCCTGAATTAAAAAACAAACAGAAGCAACTTGCTGCCTGGGATGTCATTGGAGCTAAACCCGTTTCAGTGAATTTGAGTACAACGTTATGATCAGTTGTACGTCACTTTTGATGTGTTTAGTTGTTATCCCAAGATTAATGTTATTTCATTTTAGAAAGAAGCATGCTTTTCCAGTAAAAGTAGCTGAAGGGGAGAAACAGTTATTAAATTAATTTTCCTTTATTAGGAAAAATTGATAGGGCACTGTAAGACTTCTAAACAAAAGACTAGCGGCTTTCCTTCTGGAGGAGTTACGCTTGCTCATATCCTTTTCTGTAGTTGAAAAGTTTTCTGTAGTGAAAGGGCTGACAGATGCTTGGGTGCCTTCACATACTAAAGATCCACTATTGCTTTTCCTCTTTTGAGTGTTTTTTAAATTCTGCTTATACTAGTGCATTTTATTTTAGTCGAGATAGGGAGAAGAGACTTCAAAGTAAATCTGGGAGTGAGAATGCTATTTCTCTCCAGTGAAAATATTTTCCTTTTGCCAAACCAAACCACATATTGAAATCTTTAATATTTGTTTATTACCTTGAAAATATAAGAAGTGGCTTGGATTAGTTGAAAGGTTTGGTTGGAGGAAGCATAATTTACGTTTCAAACTTTGGAAAATGCTTTAAAATTATTGTACTTGTCCAAAGGAAAAAAAATAGCAAGAAGATTATACCTTTTAAAATTTTCAAAACATTTTTCCAGCAATTTTTAAATAAAAAACAGTTAAAAAAAAAACCAACCAAAACCCAGCAAAAACCACAACAAAACCAAAAACCACAAACCCCACCCTCTTCTGAAAGGCTCCAAAACTTCCTGGCCAGCTCCACTTCAAAGACTGGATGGTTAAAAGAGACTACCATCTAGCTTCATACTCCTGCTCAGTTTTTGGAAAACTGCTCTCACGTTCACAGTGGCATACAGTCTGAAACAATTGTGCTTACTTTTGCTCATGATGAATGTGAGTAGATAAATTTGTGTCCTATTATTGCTAAAGAACTTGTCAGATTTGCATCAAGTTTGGCCAGATACAAAAATTTTTCTACCTGTCATGAATTACAAGTGCAATATCTTCAGAATCAGTGTGGCTTCTGACATGTGAAGGATGTGGTCCTAAAGAAATGCCAAATTGTTAGAGTCACACTAAATGACCACAACTAGACTAATGTCCTGGTTTGAAGTATAATAGAACAACTAGTTATTTCTATACTTTCCAATGTAATGAACAGCAAATACAGTAAGTTCTGCATGCCCAGCCTTCCAAAAGTTAATTCAATTTCTTGGCCAATTAGCCAATTTCAATTACCATGTCAAATTGAAATTTGGTGTAATTATTTACTATGGAGTTATTGGTTTCCCGCCTTATCTAAAAAGAGTGTTATATAAGGACATGTTATGTTTATTTACTTCATTCATTTAATACTGAAGTCTGACTTTGCTGCTGCAGGAATGGAGGGGATCAAGGTTAACATGGCTCTTGTTTGATCCATTCTTTGGTAGTCAGTTGCTGCCAGAGACTGTTTAATTTACTCTGATTAATCTTATTTAAGAAAAGAGTGAGCTGTATGAGCTGTGTCTTTAGAGTAGAGTTCATTTCTACCATTTAGCAACACATATGGGTACATTTTCAAAAGAGCTCAGTGTTTGCTATCGCCCTGGTTTCAACTGGGACAGAGTTCATTTTCTTTCTAGTAGCTGCCATGTTTTGGATTTAGTATAAGAATAATGTTGATAACACATTGTTTTAGTTGTTGCTAAGTGACGTTTACATTAGTCAAGGACTTTTTTAGCTTCCTTAGTCCTTAGCTTCAAGGACTTTTAGCTGAGAGGGAGCAGAGACAGGACAACCCAGCCAAGGGAATATACCATACCATAGATGTCATGCTCAGTATATAAATGGGGGATGGCTGGGGAGCAGGGCTCTGTGATCACTGCTTGGGATGAGCTGGGCAACCGATCAACTGGTGGTGAGAGCAACTTGTGTTGTATCACTTTATTTTGTATATATTTTTCTCATTATTATTATTATTGTCTTCCATTACTGTTCTATTAAACCTCCTTTTTCTCAACCCATGATTTCCCTCTTCCTTCCCCAGCCCTTTTCTCCCTCTTCTCCCTACTAGTACCTGAAGCAAAAGTCCTTCAAAATCCTGTGGGCATATGGAGTTTCTCCTTGCTCTGCCACACTAGTGGTTAATGTCCTCAATTTTGAGTGCAGCTGAAAGCTGAGGAAATCTTACCTTGCTGGCAGAAGGAGCTTCTGCGACACGCACAGGCCTTCAGATGGTGGCTGCTGCAAGGACATCACGTTTGCTACGGTGAATACATCTTTTCCCGTAGGTGCTTCTATAGGGGACAAAACATTGTGCTTATAGTTAAGGTATTGAAGATGCAGTTTCTGATAACAAAATGGTATCTCTCTGATAGTGGTAACTACCTTAGAAGTGCTGGCTTAGAAATTCTTGTACCCCAGAAACTCAGGGGCTCAGATTTAGAAGCCTGAGTCCCACAAAATTATGTTTGAATGTGTGAATGTCAGTTCTAAAGTCCAACTGTGGGTGCTAAGATAAGACCTCTCAACAGCTGCCCGTGCACAACAATCATGTTCAGCCAAGCTTTCACTGTATTCGAACAAGCTACTACAAAAATGCCTTACCTTACTTAAAATAATAATAAAAAAAAGTAAAAGAGTCTTCATACCCAGGAAAACAGAAAGTGCTGCGTGAAATTCAGCCTATGCAAACACTCAGCATGTCCACACACAAAATTTAAGATGCAGTTCAGCAACTGAATTCAGCAACAAACCACCTGGTGATTTTAGGGGCCCCTCTGGGTACTAACAGAACATAAATTAATTACAGTAGTAACTACCACTCTTTTCCCCTCTCACATCCAACACGATGCTTAGAGATCAAGCTGTGCCATCTCCATCCAGGGGACATTTTCCTTTCACTGGCATGGGAACGTGGTGACATCATGTCAATATGTATGTCACTTTCACTGAGGTCAGTATCAACACCAGTGATTAAAAAAGGTGTGAAATATTCTGAATCAACACAAGTTTGGAAGGCAGAATATTTCATTTTACCTTGTGAACAATATAATTCAAACTGACAATCTTTCAGGATTTAGTTTGGTGCAAAACTGTGGCCTTTAAGAAATGCATTAGCATTAAGATGAATGCTGTCTTAACTAATACTTAGCAGGAACTTGATATCCCTTTGGGGCACTTACTGTTACCTATTGTTCCCATAACATTATCTAATACTTTAGCACAGAGGCCAAGATTTCCAAGAGGAATTTAGTACTTGCCAGGACCCACACTGAGACACTTCAGAGATGCCTGCAGGGAATTTTTGCTTTGCACTTTCGGGAAGTCACATCCTTCAACTGGAAACCTGCAAATCAAAGAGCTCCAAATTGTCAGATGCTTTTCGAAACCTTGTCACAAACAGTCAATACAATGACTGAATAAAGAAAAAGGAAAAAAAAAAAAGGGATATGAGAGATCAGGAAAAATGAAGCTTCTCTATTTGCCCATTACAAATATTACTTGTTAGCAAGCACTGTGTTTTGCATTTCCATTGCAAATTGCAGTATATACGTATATAATGTGTGTTAAAATCAAGCAACCTTGGTTACTAATCCTGCCTTCCTGATTCTTACTTTCTCCTCCTCTACACTGTTGCCTGCTGGAGTTGTTGGGTCTGAATTCCTTCTGAAACCACTTAGTATTGATCGGGTGTAACGGTGTGAAATACTAGCTTAAATCTCTTCCAAATACCTTTGAAATTGCTGCTTGCCTATACAATTGTCTCCTCTGAAACAGATGGGGGTTTCAATTTAGTTCCAGTACTTAAAGTTTTAGGACTTTCTGGTTTGGTGTATGAATTATCCCACTCTCAAGGAAAGCAAAAAGAGAATTAGAAGAGGATTTGTAAGTCTGTTAACATGTCTGTTCTGCTGAAGTAAAAAGCATAGAGGTAAAAAGTAAATTTACAACCCGTTTAGCACTTAATATGTCAGTGCTTTTGTAAAAACACTATTTGCCTCATTTTGTCAAGCACTCCTGTAACCTTGACACTCACAGGAAGA
>JAOXJM010000004.1:9371670-9432999 GCA_026413425.1 Tringa solitaria
GCTTGCAAGTTATTTCATAGGCAACAAGTAAGAAAATTTGTTAACTATTCAACCTAATTCCTTAACATAAATTATAATATAATAAATAAATGCAGTATTTGGGAAATAATTAGTCTTTTCAATTTCAAATAGTTAACACCTAATTCTTATACTTGAAAATACTACCCTGAAGTATTTTGAGGAGTTTATGGCATGTTATTTCCTGGAAGCTATTTAGAAGTTCACTTTTCTTAAACCTCTTAAGTGATATTTATAAAGTCATTCAGAAGCCACTAACAGTGGGGATTTTTGTTTTCCAAAATTGCAATGATATTGACTAATGTCCATCTGAACCCTCTTATATCTGATTATCCTGATGTTCAGAAACAGGACAGAAACAGTAAGAAAACCCTTCATTCTCCCTGCCTCTAAGGCTGAGGAAGAATGTACAGAACACATGCACGAAGAGCAAGTTTACAGAATCACTGTGAGACCAGTGCTTAATTTTAAATCCTGAAAGGTGCTCTAAAGGTGAGTAGCACCTCACTGTGCATAAGCCTTCAGAAGAGCAAAAGTACTGCTATACAGAGCCCTGGTGCCAGAATTTAGCCCCATATCACCTGTACATCTGTCCTTTATTTGCCCTTGCGAGAACGGGTCTGTCCTTGTTTCAGCTGGGAAAGAGTACATTTTCTTTCTAGTGATTGCTGTGAAAGGAATGTCAATAATACCTACTGGTTTTAGTTGTTGCTAAGTGATGTTTACACTATTCAAAGACTCTTTTTAGCTTCCCATAGAAGCATAGGCAGAATGGAATGGCCAATGAAATATTCCATACCATAAATGCCATTCTCAGTATATATATATGGGGCTTAGCCAGCAGGCAGGAATCCATGATCACTGCTCAGGACAGTGCCAATTCACCAGGCAGTGAGAGTGACCCATATCATTATTATTATTTTTCCTTTTATTCTGTTATTGTTTTTATTAAACTATCTTTATCTCAACCCGTGAAGTTGAGGGTTTTTCTCCCTTTTTGCTCCTTTTTCCCCACCCCCCTCTCTTTTTGGCTCCTTGCTCTTCTTGGGGGCGGGGAGGGGGCCAGGTGGGGTGGGGGGAAGAGAAGGTGGCTGAGCAAGCAGCTGCATGGTTCTAGTTATCAGCTGGGGTTAAAACATGACAGTGTCTCCTTTCCCAGGATGTTTCAGAAAAAAATTATACACTGCAGGGATGAATTAAGTATGCACCTTATTTCTGCACTGGCATGGGAGGAAGATACTCAGCATCTTGCAGTTCTGAACTCTGAATGCAACTAGATCATCCTCTGGACTAATGCCACAATCACAATACACCACAAGCAGAGTTCATGGCTCAGGACACCCAAAAAAAGTATCCTGGAATTACACCAAGTGGGAAAACCCTCTACCTTTTTGTAGGTGGGCAGTGGAATATCTTTCCATGCTGAGGTATAATGTTTAGAAAGATGAAAAAAAAAATATTTTTGCATGCCTGTTCTTCAACTTTCTCAAAAGTGTGCTTTTTACAAATTAAGATAACAGAAGCTTAAATCAGAATGGTGCACTGATGTTAGGGTGCTAGGGAATGGAACACAGTCTAGAAGATAATATAGAACAAGAGTTAGGGAGGAAAGGCATCCTTACAAATTGCTTTTTTAAGTCCTTCTTTAACTCCAAGTTGTCATCCAGACATGTTCATAGTAACTTAAATATCTACACTTTATTCTCTCTCTATGGCTCAGCAGATGGTGACAATGGTTTTATTATTGAAATATTTTCTCTACAGAGCACTCTGAGGACTGACAGCTCTTTTCTCTTTCCCTCCTTCACACTGTCACCCCTCTGTATTTGCCTTGACACTGTCTTCACATTGTCCTGACATTCTTCTGACAGTTATGAAAACTCAATCACTGCAGCAAACAGCCCTGACAATGTGGAAAAGAAAAAAGGAAAAGTGTCAGGAAAATTGTTAAGGAACTGTGAAGAATTACAGGCTAGTGAAAACAAGATCTTGCTCTTTCAAAACCACATTCCTTGTGAGGATTCAATAAAAACTGCTTTATAAGACCTTCAGCCAAGTCTGGCAAAAGCCATCTCAACCAAGTCAGTTATGGATTTTATACCTGAAATTCTGATGTTCCTAAGTGGCAACCCCTCTTAGTTCAGGTCCTTTAGGAGAGCCAATTCAGCCAGCCTCCCAAGGAGAAGACCATGCTGCATTACTGTGAAATGCTGACTCCAGGAACTCTCCAGCTACACCTTCTTCTAAGAGTTCCATTCAAACTGAGATCACTTTTGGGGGCAGCCAGGAAAGAAAGGTGACAGAGGAGAAAGAATATCACAACAGCTTAACTGGCAGGTTACTTCCTTTTGCTAATAATAAAATAGAATTTTGTTTTGTTGGTTCCCAACTTAGAAGACAGTAGCCTAGAAAGAGAGCATCACCCCTCCAGCAATCAATCTAACAAATGTCAAGTATTGTGGTAACAGGCAAAAAACCCAGCATGAGTGGGGTAAGTTTAGTAACTGTTAAGTAGTCCTCTGGTTGAATTAAACTTCCAAGCAACCTCTTAACTATTTTAAGATAGTAAAGACACACTGAAATGTTTAAAGACCATTCATGTACTTGGCAAGTTAATATTTGTGATTCAACAATTTGACAGAATTACTAATGATTTGACTAGGAATTCTGATCATCAGGAACCATTTAGGGGTTTGGGGGGGTCTGATGTTTTTTAGTTTGTTGTGGGTTTTGGTTTGGTCATTGTACCCCCCTCCTCCACAAAAAAAACCCACAAACAAACAAACAAAAAAACCCAGAAAAACATCCCTGTATATATGCAATTTTGATTCTAATAAAATTGTTGGTACTTATAAGAATATCTAGGTAATACAAAAATCACTATTTACAACTACTTTATATTATGTTTGCATGCACACAATCTATGTCTTACCTGAAGAACGTCATAAAAATGCACCCATTGCAAAGCAAAACAGAGCTCATCAGCAAGGCAGACTACATTGCTCTGTAGGGGACATGAAGCTTTCCTTGCAGACCCAACAAGCACCAGTTTTCCAGAAGGAGTGTAGTTGTGCATCTCCTGCTCCATTACTGAAGCTTGCTTTCTTCTCCCTAAGTTAATTAGGGAAGGAAGACAGTCTGAGGCTTGTTCCCTTTGCTGCAGAGCCCCAGGACTTTTCAGATAATTCCTGTATCTCATGGCCCAACCAAAGAAATAGCAGTCCTCACTAGAGCAGAGCAACAACTCTACCTGGCAGGGCTGACCACCCCAACCCTAGGGACAGCTGGGCCGGTGAACCTCTCCACACAGAGCAGAGGCTCTTCACCATCACCTCCCAAACTGCAGGGCTAGCCTGGCAATGGAAACCCAAATTCCGTAAGCAGAGATTTTGGCTCCAGACCTATAAGAAACCTCAGCCATCCCCTCTCCACCCCCATTAGCCCCTTAAGGAGCCAAGGAGGGGCAAGGGGCTGAAGGTGCTAATTTGTAATCTGCTGACAGACCTGTATCTAGCTCTGCGTATCTACCCCAATAGGAATCTGACCCGTTATTTATGGGGAACTAAAATTTCTGTTTTCTCAGATGTAATCCATGAATGTAATACATGGTAAATACAATAATTCCTGCATGTATCTCTAGCAGATATATTTAAGATTGCAGGGTGAAGAAAACATTAGTAAAAGCTTTTTGTGACATCAGAATTTACAGAAATAAACCTCTCTGTCAATGAACGTAATTTGTTGATGACAAGAATGAGTCAACACATCTAATAACAAACACATGATGCTAAGAGTAAACTGAGCATGTACATATACAAACTGATGCTCATCTGTTAATTTTGTGGCTAATTGCATATGTTCAGTTATGATGACTAAAGCAGAGGTAAGACAAAAACAGAACAGAGGCAAAATTAACCTAAAGAATTATTAGCAGAAACTATAGGCTTCCATTTATCCAGAGAGAAAAATTAAGGTTTAAGTGCACCTGCCTGAGATCACTTGATGAAGCATGGGCTGGATCCAATTAAGAAAAATGAGACAAAGGGGAGGACTTCACATAAGTGTGACCACTTTTGAACTATAGACTATAATCCATAGTCTAAATTCTATATTGGATGCTGGTACTCCAACTGTCCTAGAAAGCTGAATGACAAACATTTTGGTGCTTCCTTCCTACTCTATTGTGCCTACAAGCTCCCTTGATTATTAATGGAATAATATTTGTCACAGTAGGCTACCACAGTCAAATCAATACCAAAGTATCTTGAAAAGACACCACGGCTGAACCTCTAATTAAGTAAGATATTTTGTTCCTTTTAAATGAGACACTGTTTGAGGAGTACAGAAACAGTACCTTGTTCTGTCCAAGGCTATCTATAATTAATAATCCCAATGATCAAAGGCAATGTGATCCTAAGAGAAAATTGCTTTTGAGAATCCCCAGGTATTAAGTACTGAGAATTACTTCCCAATCTGTTCTGCCATCTCTCAGCACAGTATGTTGTATGATGTCCTTTGGGATCATAAAACAAGCCTCATTGTAGAACTCTCTGCAAAAAATGCTCCCAGCAAAATAGTCACTAGATATTTACCACGTATTCATTATTGCCATCACATCTTTCTTTAATTTTTGCTGGCCAGACCTTTACACAGATCTCATTTATTTATATAGCATAATTTAACAAAAAGCAGGGTCAGTACTCTGATGTACTGACCCTGTAATGTACTCTGTACTGCTAAGTCTGGACTGGTATCATTGTGAGGAAGGTCCGTTCCCCCAAATAGGGTATTCTTTCTGTTTTTTTCGTCATTATATGGCACCAAAGTTTGTTCAGATAGAGAAAGCTTCTTGATGTCAAGCTCTGCAGGCTTTAGTTCTCTCCTGCTTGCTAAGCTTATCTTCCACAGCCCAGCCACTACACCACCTCCATCTCGAGCTCTCCCTGTGTGACACAAAACTCTACTGCCACTGCAACAGGGATGGCTAAAGCTTATATCCAGGGGGAATAGCAGGCCAGAGCATCTTTATTGACCTCCGGGTCATTTTCAGGAACATGAGCACTTCAACACAGCTCCGGAGGCATCTGTGTTACACAGTGGAGCTGGTGCCATGAATGAACTTGTGTCCTGAGGCTACAATTACTGCAGGCTGACTTACCAGCCACACAAAGTTACTGTAACTTCCCATTGCTGCCCTGTAAATCCAGGTCTGCTTTCGATTAGGTCTCAGAAGAAAAGAAGTATGCATGGAAAAAAATCTAAGGCAGAAAAGCAAAAACTAGGATAGGGAGGAGAGACAGTAAGTCAGACCCACCTCTTACATAAATTAAATAAACAGAGGAAAAAAAAGGAGAATATTAACAGGGAAATAAAATAATAATAAAAAACCCTCCAAGAAATGACACCTCTATACTGATTGCTTCTGGATAGTATTTATTTATTCATAGTTTTAAATTTTGTATCATTTTACTGTCAAAAATCTTACAGCTCTAATTTTATTGAAGTCTTACTGGATAGCTCTTCATTCATAGCAGATATTTAATGCCCTAGTGGCAAGTGTTTTTATTATAAATCACACCACCACATTAGGCTTTTAGAAACAATTTGCCTTTTAGTGATATTCCTCTAATACAAGAGGCTTACTACTTAGCATGTTCCCCAAGGAAGGCTCCTGGGCATATCCTGATGCTGGTGAATATTCTGGTTTTGCTTTGCTTATACAATGAAACATTTTACAAAGGTTACAGAGAAAGCCCTAATTATAAAGTGGTTTTTCAATACCTACTCTTGCTTTTCCTTTGGGTCAGTCACTCCTCCTCGAAGGACACATGCACACTGTAGACTGGGATCAGTGCCGTGAGACTGATTCCCTCTGAGATCTTTGATTCTGCATGGCTCATGCTAGTACGTTGGTGTAATTCCGTCTGAACTACAGGATGCTTGCACAATGCTTTGAGCATGGAAGGTGCTTTAAAAGCACTAACACTTCAGTGTAACACTTAAAAAAAACCCCAAAACATGTTCTTCTCCTCCATGTCTGGCATATGTAGCTTTGCAGCTTGAGATTTTCTTATCTTAAGTTAATAAAACCAGTTAAATCTGAAAGGCACAGCCAGGGAGCAGCAAGTGTGGGCTGCTCTGCAAAGGAAGGGAAGCTGGGAGCTGAGGATGATGGCAGAACACTCAAGGCAGCGGCTGTTCCTTGAAGACATCAGTCCTACTAAACCTGAGCAAGGCAGGCAGAGCCGGTGATGGCAGCCAAGAGTTAGCCACAGATTGCCAGACAAGTCTATATGATGCTGCAGTCAATAAGTCAGGATCACTATCAGTTCTGGGGCACAGTAAGCAGGGTCAAGCTGTGGTCCAGTGATCACGAGGCAGTTCCATAGTGAGGTCAGGGTCCAGGACTGCATTGGTGAAGTACATGGCCAGGCAGATACCAAGTGTGAGATCCTGACCTTAAAAGTAGCCTCCAAGCAAAGGAGGGGCAGGTCTGAGGGGCTGAGTCTTCCTAGAGGCATGGAGCTGTGCTATCAGTGTTGGCCCTGAGCCTTGGCAGCCAAATCCCCAGGAGAGGGGGCATGCTCTGGGCCTGACAGGCAATAAATTTCAATAAAATCCTGTACCTGAGTTGTGGATAACCATAAAAAAGATAAACTTGTGATCCATCACCTCAAGTGAACTTTGGGATAAAAGGCTAGTCTGATATCCTTCTGTTCTGTGAGGAAAGGCTCCTGATTGTTGGAGTTGGAACAGAGACTTCAATGTTTTAGAGACATAAGCTGCCTTAGAAGCAACTTGAGCTATGGCTATACTGCTAAATGATCTGGCACTTCTAGGGATGATATATTACATTACCTAACTGAGTATTTGTTAAAATTTCCAAAAATCAGGCATAAAAAGGGGTTTATGAACAAGTTATAGCTCAAAGGTTTTTTACTGTTATTGGTATGTAGGAGAGAAGGAAGGAAAATTGTCATGTAAATAGAATATCTGGACTAGCGTGACATACAGCCTTGAACCCTCTGAGAAAGTCGTCAAGTGACTCAGCCAGACAAATGCTAAGACATAAAAATATGCCACGGCTGATGAGAGCAGGAGACCTACCAGCCCTGTCTGGCCTGGCAGTGTCACAAGCTCAGCGTACTTTGCTGTGATCACCACTACACAGACTGGTCATCGTGTTCTGCTGCAAAGTGAAAGGCAGCCAAATGAGCTGCATAAATAACCATATGATAGAGCCAGCTCCTTATCTAAACAGAACTGTAAATGTCAAACTGAGGACTTGCTTTGTCAATACCAGTAAAGAATTCTGATTTTCCTAGCAATCTCCAGAAATTCATGAATACCCTCATAGAAATAGTTCAATCCAAGTTCTCATATGATGGAGAAGATAACGTGACCTGCAGCTGCGATTCTTTTGGCTTTTATTTTAACTTCCACTTGATTATACTGCATTGCTATCAGGTGCAATGGAGCTCTGGGGTGTCATGAAATGAAGGCTTGGCCAGTCCTCCCTAGGATTGCAGAATGAAAAAGGGGAGGCTGTTGGCTCTTAGGGGAAGGTGGAGCTGGTAGAACAATATCTCTGCAGGTTATAAAGTGTGTTGGGTGTGGACATAGAGTTTTGCCATTAATTAGCAAGCAGTACTTGAAATCAGGGAAGAGGTCTGTGGACTGAGACTAGTAATTTCATATCATGTATCCTAGAGTCATATTAGGATCTGCTTCTGAGCTTACTCTGGAAATAAATTGTTGTAAAACCATGAAACAAATTCATTCTTCCTCCATTACAAGTCAGTAGATTTTTTAGGATGCTACAACACAGTCTGTTTGCAGGTCAGGAAAGCTACCACAGATGTATCAGAGGCATGAGCATGACAAAATTACACTGTTACATCAAATTAGCATTCAGAAGACTAGCCCTCTGCAAAAGTTCACGTTATAGCATCCTTTTTTTTAGGGCTGTGACTGATTTTTATTTGGATGAGGTCAGTGAGGGCAACTCATGCAGATCATGATCGCATCATTGTTCTTCACTAATCTCAATGTTATGACTTTGGCCCTGTTGGTAGCACAGGAGCTCAACAGGAGAGCAGACAGAAGGTCTAGTTGCACTGATTCCCCCTGTTAGACTCTAGCCTATCCCAAAATACAGGAGCTGTGACATTTCCCAAGCAGTTTCTAAATCCCAATTGGTAATTAGCTCATGCAGAGCTAATTGTAGGTGATTTCAATGGAAAAGAATTTAGTAAATAACAGAAAAGTCTGGAATGTGAACTCCTCTACAAAGTTCATGCTGGGAAAGAATGACCTTACTTTCTATGAACTCACTGTGCATCATAGCCTCACTGAAGCTTTCTTCTGTTTCCTGTGGCATTTAAATCACAGTGCACTGTATTTCCAGCAATATAATGCTGATCTGCCACTGGGCTGATTGCTTTTTTAAAGTGCGGGGAGACAGGAGAAGCAGCATCTTGATTTTGATATGAGATTACTGTTACATAGTATGAAATGGAAATTGTGTGAGAAAAGAACTATGCGTTCAGCAAGCCTGGAGGGACAGCATGCACTCCGGTGGCTATGGATATCAGTGTGATGCTAGCCTAAAGCGGGAGATGATCTTGCTGTTCTGCTGTATTTTGTTGGCTTCAGCAACATTTAGTTCTCAGCTGTATTACTGACAACCTACTGGAGGCAGTCCCAACATCTGCACACATCTGTACACAGCTTTGCACCTAGAAACTTTAAAACATTAATTTCTTTACAGACTTCAAAGCAGAGCATAGTAAGCCAGCTGGGAAAAGGAATAGATCTATAAAAACCCTTATGTGTTTTGTCATGTTTTTTGCCCTTCTTCTAGTATGTTAAAAAACATCATTTTCTGAATGTGTATTTTGTTGCTAGAGATTTGGCTGTGCAGAAGGGATACGGTGCATCTCATGTGATGTGCCTTGATGGGATCTGAATGCCATAAAAACAAGTGCTTGTGGAGACTGTGTTGAACCAGGAGTCATCAAAACTTGGCTGTGAACATATGCCTGTGTGATACACCTGACAATAACATTTTCCCTGTTATTTACTACTGTACTACATTTGAGCAATGAGCATATACATATTTTCTTGAAACAAAAATTAAGCATGACTTACAGAGGAGAAAATCTAATTTTCTGAAATCTATGACTTGTAAAGTGTAGGTGAAAATATCCCTCACCAGAAGAGAAATTCTTGCCCCATGTTACGAGTTGGTATGATGCCTTTCTAACAATAAGGGCTTTAATCCTATCCAATTTTGACTCAGAAAGAAATCACACATGGGTCAGTGTTAGAGACATTTGAGGCTATATTTTAAAATCACAGCACCTTTATGCACTACTGTACATTGGAATCACTGCTAGATGCTCTTTTCACATTAAGAAAAGGAAAGAGGTAATGAACTGAAGGGCAGAACCACAGATAAAGGAGACTGAAGGGGATGCCTTCTCATGGCTTTCAAAATCAAACAACGCCTGGACACAGAATTTGGGCCTGAAGTCAATTTTGTACTCAATTTTTAGTCCCTCTACTCCAAACTCAGTAGATCAAAGATGTAGCAGCAATTGGCAGCATTTCTGACTGCTTTTTCTTTCCCATGTTAGTAGCTGAGCACAGTGGTAGCATGGCTGCTTGCATATTCTGTTCTAAATCTGAGTGCTGTGAGTCAGTGGTAGCTGGTCTGCTTGAGGAGCAGTGCCTCCCAGCTCAGCAAGCCCCTAGCTCCTTGCTGAGGCTGAATTCAGCAGGAGCCAGGAGCCTCTATCTTATACAAAGGCAAAGTGCCATAAACTCTTTCCAGACTCCAGAGAAGCTGTGAGACCCTGTGTTGCTCAAGGTGAGATTTGGCCTCTTCAAGAGGCGACAGCTCCTTTGCTCCCTGTTTTCCACTATTTGGAATTCAGACAGAACCAGGAGCAACTGGATTTCACCCAAATTCACAAACTGACAGTTTTATGCTGTGTTACTCCCTCTGTGTTCCTGAAAATCCTTCCACTGATACAGAAAAGAAGTGAGACCATGCTTTGGTCTTTCTGCAACCCTTTTCGGCTCTGGCACCATTTCACTTATTATTTTGTTATTCATCTGCTTCCAAGCTGTATGTTTTAGCCTTCCTCCTCAGCATAGCTGTGAATACAGGTGGTGTCTTCTCAACTGCAAGCATTGCTTTCTATTTTTCCCCTTCCCCAGCACCACTTGCACCCCTCCCTAAGTTCTGATATCAGTTTTGGAAATGCCAGGTTATGCTTCCATTAATTTTAAAAGGCTTGATGCTGCCATCTTTGTATCTCTTGGGAGCAAGGCAGGAGCAATCTCCTTCACAAAAGCATTACAAATCCACTCATCCAAACAAGTTCATCTAGGCATACTGAGAAACCTCGCTAAGGTCAAGCAATACAGCATAAGATTTTACAGTATAAGACATAATTCACACCCCTAACTAAACCACCTAGGTTTTCTCGCTTTACTTCTGCAATACCTTTCATCTCACTAGAGAGATCTTTACATACACCCCGCTGTGTATCCTGAGTTATGCACTGAGAATGAAGCCCTAAGAGCAGTGCAGGCAGGAAAGGCAGTGATTGAATCAGAAGGATAAAGACATTTAATGAGCAGAATCACCAAATCTTTCCTATAAGCAATCAGGTAGATTACCTTAAAAAAAATTGTTTCAGATTTTGAGGACAATAATTTTTTCATGTTCTTTGCCTCTGAAGAGCTGACAGAAAGGCAAACTTGAAGATGGCCCCACCACCGTGTATCGTGGTTGTTGCTCACCTGCATACTTATCTCCTATGTCCCTGTGTGGAGGAATTCTGTTCTGAGTATTAACAATAAATGCTCCTGTGTGAATTCAACTAAAATTTCATCACTTCTAAAAGGAGAAGGAACACCTCTTTACACTCCTGTCTTTACTTTTCTGCAGACCTAGAAGATAAAAATGTGGAGACGTATTTTGAAACTATTAAAGAGGAAAGTTATGTTCAGATAGAGCATATACAGTGGCAGGAACTGCACAGCAGAAGTCAGTTCAGTTTCTACATCAATGTATGCATCATGTACTGTAATGCATATCAACTACATTCTGGGCCTGATCAGCCACTTTCCTGCATCTTATACAAACAAAAATAGCTGTGCATAGTAAATGCACGATGCTCACAATGCACTATCAACTTAAAATGCAGTACTGTACTGCTAAGCGTAAAGGTAAAGAAGCAGCAGATAAACTCTTTTATTCACATTAGAAAACAGTCTGTTTGCATCGCTAGTAGCACCATGCTTTGATGTCCAATTAAACTAAAAATTCTCCAAATTCAATCTGTAGGAGCCCTGTTGAGCTCCTAGGCCTGACTCTCCTCTTCCCAGCACAGACACCAGGGTATGATGCAAAATGAAGTGGAAGCCAAAAAAGAAAATTTACTTTTAGAAGAAAGCATTTACCTAATTTTTGAAACGTTTGGGGTTTTTGCCCACTGCTGACAACACAACTCACAAGCTAATGAGGTGCAGTCACTCCCTGCCCTTTTCTCCCGCACTGTTGCCCGTGTGCGTGCACACACCAAGCGAGTGCCTTTGAACTAGCACACCTCACTGCGGTGTGTTAAAGCAGTCATCGTGTTGCTGCTTTGTAGGAAAGCCTGTGCTGTGTTTTGTATAATCAGGCTGTACAGCTGTACAGCCTGCTCCCGCTGAAGCGGGTAAGGAACTCTGGGATGGCACAAAAGTGAAAAGAGAGAAGGGAAATGACAGCAAACAGTAATGTCCTTCATTCTTGGGGGACAACACAAAGTTAGTCTGAGCTTGTAGAAATTTTTGGAGAATAGTGAAAAGGAGACGCTGATTTAGTAACCAGTAATTTGAATCACAGATAGCTTAAATCTTAATGTGTTTCCTAAACAATATTTTTAAATATTAATGCTATTCAGTTGTTACTCTTATGCTAATGTATATACTTCTACTTCAGAAAAGTTATTCATTTACTTTCCTTGGTTTTGCTGATACAAATGTACTTGGAAACAAAATTGGCTTTTTAATAGAAATGGAATATTTGGGTAACCGCCTTTTTTCTTTCCTGGCTGCGTGCAGTGGTGGTTACTATGGTAATAATCGTGATCCAAGATTTAATGCCTGAAAGTGGTTTCTATAACAACATGCTAGGATGTTTTGGACACACAATTGAAGCTAAAGATTCAGGATTAACCCATTTGTGACCACAATACTGGTAGGCACAATGACAAGTGCTTGCTTGGAAAAAGTTTGTTCACACCTTCCCAAGGTACACTTTTTCATTGATCAGACTGAGTAATAATTCCAGCTGTGGATAGAGCAGGTCAGATCCTGAGGCTGGCACTTCCATCACAGGTGAAGCTTGCAAAGGAGAAATGGCACCACAGTAACTACAAGCTGCTTATTACATTAAATAATTAAGACAGCAGACAAGTGTTTTGGGAGACGAGCAGGGAAGGGGTGAAATAGCATTAGTGCAATGTCTATAAAGTTTGAGACTTTAGTCTGGCAATCAGAATTGTGCGGAAAAAAGGAAGTTATCTGTTCACAGAGAATCATGGTGGAAAAAAGCTATTTTGAAGGCTAAGATAGCCCCTTACCTGGCTCTGTTTTATCCCGAATAGCATGGTTTCATGTCCTTCCACATCTGCCAAATGCTGATCCACACACTGCATCTCTGCCTTTCAGTCCATGGTGAAGGTATCTGATCCCAATCTCTGTTGCTGTCGATTATGTAGCTGTGCTCATCTCTTCCCTAGTTCTTCAAGATACATCAAGACTGAATATATATGTACTCCCACAACTTTCTAAGGATGTCTTTGCAAGGAAGTTATTGTCATAGTAATGAACTGTATTTCCCGTGTCATGGTGCACTGCAGACAAACTGAGATATGACTAGATATACCAAAGCCAAGCACACTCTACAATGCAGCCCTAAATGCCTTTGGCAATATTTTATATATTTCCATGTAAATGCTAATTATTTCAAGATCTCACTAAAGTCACAAAGCTTGATATTTTAGTGACACGGGTTGAAACTCTTGTTTTAAAATCGCAGGGGAAAGTTTTAAACAAGAAATGAACACAAACATTGAAGGTTCTTATCTCTAACTCCAGACACTGGGCTATCTAAGCCCTTGCTACCATTATGTTATCCCACGACTTCTTTAGTGAGCTTATTTGATCATAAGGTAAGCCTTCAGTTGTGAACAAATGCTGTGTGCTGTTGTTGAGGCAACAGAAGATGGATTGAAGTAATAGCACTAAGAGAAGCATCATTTAGCCCAATGAAATTTCATCCTTCTAGTGACTGACCACAACCAACATGTCAATTATATAAGCCATTTCACCAAATTAAAACTAACATTTTCTGGGTTGTTTTCTTAAAAAAAAGAACACATTATATTTTGCTATTGTAATTTGATCACTTTTTCCTTAGGAGTATGTTTATAGTTTAATTTCTCAGCACATAGACAAGAATATTGGTTTTTTGCTATCCATGTCTTTCCAAAATGTATGAGTTAATAAAAAGTCAGATTTTGCTGTGAACTGCTTTATGTGCTTTAGCTGGTGTAGCTTCCTAGTTTTAAGTCAAACACGTGAAGTACTAACTCTTTGTTTAGAAAAAAAAAGTAAGAGAAAAAGAAAGAAGGGCCTCTTCAAAGCACAGTAAACTCATCGATGTTGATGACTATATAGGTATCAAGAATTTCTCTATTGTATCATAGACTTTTTTTTTTTCCTTCTGTTAAGAAGGTCAGAAAATCTCCGCAGTGTATGTAAAAGACCCTGAAGCTGTTAGCGTTGAGAGCTTCTGTGAAGCTTGGAGTCCTTCAGGGGAAGAAGGCACATTTGAAGAATAACATTGCAAATTACAAGCAGCCTGCAGGCATGATGAGATGATTAGCAAAGTGCAAGCCTGACCACAGTCAAGTGAGCCCCAGTTCATAACAGTGCAATTAGCAGTGATTGAAATTTGTTTTTAAATTCTGCTGCTGATTATGATATTTCACCAACTTGTAGGGAGAGTCGTGTCTGGAAAGAACAAATCTGCTGAAAGACAGTTCTGCCAAAAGCAACCCGGCACAGTTTGCTAGGTTTTGTCTGCGGGCTTTGAATGGCTGAGATTGCTGATCAGGTTCTCAGAATTGGGGATCAATTTACTTTACTTTTGTTTTTATCAACTTAAGATAACAGAATATTTTGAAAAGCACACATGAACTCTCTAGCCCTCTGATTCAAACAAAAGAACCCAACAAAATTGTCTTCAAAGATATAAGGATGAGCTCTTCAAAATTACCTGCTTTACTGAGAAACACTAGTTTACTTATCGGGAGTCAGAAGATTTTTGCTAAATTGCTTTAGCCTTTCAAGACTCCTGCCCTGTTTATCTCAAATTTCTGGCTAATCTAATTTTTCCCTCCTATGCTAATTTTCATGCAAACACCCAAATTGTTTTGTATCACTTCAGTGGTTTCTGATTAGTAAGAAGTCTTTACCAGACTAAAGTAATGCTTATTTAGTGCTGACTAGTTATATAAGCTCAATTATTCATGTGCTAACAACGTCACTTAATGAATTTAAGTAAGCTTGCCCAAGAAGAAAAATCTGGCTCTTTCCCAGCATTTTTGTATTTCTTATTACTTCTTATTTCTTTTTATTTGTTAATAGTTTGTGACAACTTTAGAATATGCAGGATTGGCATGTTTCCGGTAGTACTGATGATTTGCCAGTAGATGGCAAGCTTTACTGTAAAGAATTTTACTGCCAAACATCTCATCTGCATCAAAAGGACTTAATCATGGAGTAAAATACTTGGCACTTATTCCTCTTGTAATTAGATTAATGTACCAATGTTTATAAAGAGAATGATAATTACCTCAAGTGCCAGTCAGTGTAAATTCAAAGTGATCGGCATTTTGTTTCCACTTCCCTAATGTTACATACAAGTTTTAAGAAGCTCTGTCAGAACAAGTCAGTGCTGAAGTGACCATAATTTCTTAAGAATGAAAACGACTCCTCTGTGCATCTAAGCTAGAACATGAGGCCTTTTCAGGTTATCCCTCTGCAACCTTACCAAATATCAAGCCCACTAAAACACTGGAACATTTCCACCCTCTTTCTGCAAATGTAGTCAAGAATATTCTTCAACCATGAGCTCAAACTGAGCCACCCTTCGTATCAATCACTACTATACTCTGCCACATCACAATGCAGAGCATGGGGGAGTTCAGCTTCCACATGCTGTGATCTTCTTCTTCTTTCATTTCCACATAGCGCTCAATAGGTTCCCAAATCCATCCTTCCACATCACTCCAGAGCAGCAAGAAAACTGAGTTTCCATGGGGCAGGAAGCGAGGTAGTGTAAATAACTTGTTTCAAATACATGGAGATTGGTGCTCTAACTAGCAGGCCAGGATCCAAGGATCTTCTGAAACACTTACATCATTTAGGAATATGGCTCTTCTCAAAAAAATGATGGGAATGTCCTGGTGAACCGCATACCATTTGATAACCACAGTGTGGTAATAGCATACCCTGTGATGATCACCTTTTTGAGATGCAGTTTTGCTGCTGGGACAAAACTACTGTATAGCATCCCTAACAAAAACTCTTGGTCCTAGCCTTTAAATTACAAGTAAGCTAAAACTCAACAGTGAATGCATCTCTGCTAAGAACTTCAGAACTCTTGTGTTCCTCAAGAACTGTACACATAATAAAAAACATGGCACAGCACATTAGAGTGAAGATAAAACTCCAAAAAATTTTAACACTTTGCTGTAAACTTGTAGGACAAATCAGATGAAAACTTCCTGCAGGGAGCATTGGATTTATTAAATTATCTGTTGGCAATTTTTGCATAAGAAATTTGTTTTATAAATGCCAGAGGAGTTGAAATTAAGATACTAACTTAAAAAGTCCAGTTCCGTTTCATGTTTTTCACATTGTGGTGTCACCTTGGAAACCAATTGGTTGCCTTCACTACAAACTGTGCTTTTCGGGCTTTCTTCCCTATTCCATCATTTTCCATCCACTATTACTGCCTCTGAGAGCCATGAAGGCTCTCTTTTAAGCAGTGCTCAAAGCTAGTATGTTGCTATCAAAATTGCAGACTGGCAAATGCTTCAGGTTCTCTCACCCATGGTTATTACAGCAAAATGAGTTGTTGCATGCAAACTAGTAATTAGTAAGCAGTAATAATTAACTAAATAGATTCTCATGTCACAGTGGTCCTACTTAAGAAGCACTTGAATGATTGACCTCGCCTCTTACAGTTTACACAGTACAATAGTTAGAGAATGTTATTACTTAATCACAGTCAAATTCTTCAAATTTGCAATGTTTCTTCAAACATGCACTTTTAATCACTTTTAAGTAGGCAGACAGACTGAAGGGAAAGGTCTTTAAAGTTGTGCAATCCCAAGAAAAATGTGGGATGCAAAAGTTCCTAAGGAACACAGTTTTGCTTATTTTAACTGCATTTAATAGATTGCAGTAATCTCTTTATTATCCAGGCTAAAGAAAAGAAATTAAATACATGGGTAATATACAAAACTATGTAAACTGGGACATGGGAACATACATGAGAGTATGTTGAGGAGAAAGGTCTGTGATACTGCTGATTGTGGAGCAAATCATTACACCATGGCCAATGTCTTGAATTTTGCATTCAGTGTGAGCTGTGGGAAATACAACTGACACCACATTAGGATGAAAGATCTGCTCCCAGTGCAAAACTGAGAACAGGTTTGGGGATGATCATTTTGAGAGGAGGCTAAATCAGAAGTGCTATTTTTGTCTTGTTTTCCACCAAAGAACAAGAGGCAAAGGTCTAACTTAGCCTGCATTAAATAAAGATAATCTTTGCCAAGAAAAGACCATACCTTTTGTAGATATTGCTCCTCTGAGGCAACTCTGGTATATATGAGCATGACAACAACTAAAAATAGTTCAAACAAAAACATTTCTCAGGTTTTACTTACATATGCAACACTCAAGAAACTATTTCTATATAATCCTGAAGACCACTGTTAGTTTGTTTTAAATCATGATGCCACTGTTACTATCAATGTTAATACATAACTCTCCATTCAACTTGTTCAGACAAGTATCAATTAGGGACTGGAGGTAGATGGTCTGAATTTCTCCAAGTTCAGCTCATCCACGACACTCTGTTTGCAAAAACATACACTGTTCTGCCATTCATTTTCAAGTAACTGCTCTAGAAAACACACACCCTTCATATTTCCAAACAAGACTCCAGAATAAATGTAGAAATTGAAAGAAGAAAATAGAGTGTTTACAGGACTCTCATAGAGATCGCTTAATCCAACTTTCATTCTCCAGACTAGTAGTCTTTCCTTTCTGAAAGGAAAAAAGCCTTCTCTCCAAAAGAAACATTCAGCTTTATTTCATAGATTATTGTCCAAAATATGACTACTTCCCCCCTCCTTTGTGCACAAATAGGTTTTTTTCTCTAGCAATATGCAAAACATTTCTTCACAGTTTTATTCTGTGAATTTTGAGAAACATGACATTGTAATCACATTAGAAGTCTGATGGTATGGGATGTTTACTATACAGTAGAGAATTTCTTATAACATGCTGCAAATCAGTTGTAAAAGAAAAAAAATGTACAGCTGATAAAGCTCTTCTTACTATACTCCAGGTCAGATTTTCCAGTTGGATCAGTAAGAATCAAAATACTATACATGCATTTGGCTTTTTAGGTCAGTATTTATATGATCCTTGTCTTCTAGGTGGTTTATGCCAGTAAGTAACGACTTGCCTTTCTTCTTTTCATTAATCACTGTCTATGAGGTTTGATCTGCCATTGTTTCATTTTAGTAGCACAGTATTTGGGGGCAACTCCAGGATTTCTTCCAATAGCCTCTCCTCAGCACTCAAAAGCTTGACCTTTAGACCAAGATAGAGGTCTAGAGCAAACACCCCATACATAATCATCCCTTTGGGTCTTACGATCTCCACAGCCTTGAGTTAGTTTATAGGTGAGTAACAAAATTCCCAGCCACAGGATGTGTGCTGATTTTTAATGTTGTTTCCACTGACCCATACCAAAACAACAGCAAGTCATGACAGAAGCAACATGATATTATGAGATTAATTTAGTGATCAGCAGAATCCCATTACAGTTTTTACCTATGTCTGTGTTGTGTATGGGAGACCTGTACAGACAAAAGTACACAAACTTCAGTCTAGCTTGCTTGATATTGTTGGCAGTGAAGCTGTGATTGCAGAGGATTCAACCCAGGTCAACACACCTACCTCATCAGGTGCTCAGCATTTGGGACCTTGCTGCTATTGCTTAGTATGCCTAACACTGAATTTAAGGCATACTACCTACATAAGTATGCTATGCTTATCTGAATACACCCTTTTTTTTTTTATGGAGACAATTAGTCATGATTTAAAAAAAAAAAGAAATATATACATTTTCATGGCAAAATTCTTGTTTTCTTTTACTAGAAACACCATCCTTCTCTACTTTCACCACTTTAACACTATCAGTGTTTCTCAGTTGTAGGTTATGAACAATGCTGGTAATAGCTCGCTCCTCCTTGGTTGGGAGGTGAGAAGTAGCCATTGTCATTGTCAGCCACTCTTTACAGCAGCAAGGCAACTCCAAGTAGCCTTTAATTACTGCCAGGAGCTGAGTTCCTGGAGGGTAAGGAACATTTTTACACTGTGTTCACCACGTCCTTCTAGCCTCAGAGGCTGGAAGACTCTTGGAAGGCTATTTTGAATCTCTGGTGTCTGGGAGATTCTTTTTGGTGGAAACGCTGTACAGCTGTCAAATTACTATTTATAATCAGGAAGTCAAAATCAAAGTGCATGATGGTTTGAACCACTTACTTGAGCTATAACTGCACCCAAGTCAGTTAGCTTTGTTTAACTATAATACAAAAAACTTGCACCCAAAAGAAAAAAGAATACAAAGTGGTATTGAACTGGAAAATGTGGTTCAACTCCTTTTTCTAGTTTAAAAAAAAAAAAAAAGTCTTAAACATACCTAAATGGATTCCATATTGTTGGATATCTGTTGACAACCACCAATACTGTTGCAACTCTACTCTTAATATGGTTAAGCAATCCTGACACTCCAGGCCATGGTCGTTAGAAGAGGTGAAAACAGGAAATTACAATCTATTCATATTTTTATAATTGTTTTCATTTTACATTTATTAGTCTACTAATACATGTCACACAATTACCAGCCCTGTTTTGTTCTCAACAGCCAACAATTGGAGCTGTTGGCTTTGAAGCACAGTTGTGTTAAGAGCTGCACTTCTTTTGTTCTTGGTTACTACCAGTGCAGTGGAAGTCCTCAGGATTTTTTGTGTTTCCTTTCTAGAGTCACTTTGCACGAGGAATGATTCCAGGTGCCTGTCAAACTCTTGCCAAAAGAACTCTACATGCGTTGCTGGTTGTAAAAACGATACTTGCTGTTGTGCAGATGCATCAGTGGACAGTGAGGAGGAACTTTGCAATAAAACCACCGATCCTTGCTCCTCAAACCCTTGCCTTCAAAATGCTACCTGTTTAAGCTCTGCTGGAAACCTCAGCTTTACTTGTGAGTGCCCTACTGGGTATAATGGACCTACCTGTGAAACAGCCATTAGTGCGTGTGACACAAACCCTTGTGAGCATGGAGGAACCTGCCAAAATGGCCTGGCTGGGCCTACCTGCCTTTGTAGTGCAGGATATACAGGTACACTCTGTGAAATGGATTTCGATGAATGCATTTCTGAACCATGTCACAACGGAGCAGTGTGCAGGGATGGGGTTGATGAATACTCCTGCTACTGCGTCCCAGGCTACCAAGGCAAGCACTGTGACCTGGAAGTGAATGAATGTGTGTCAGATCCATGCCTGAATGGGGCAATCTGTCTCAACCAGATAGGACATTACGACTGCGTCTGTCTGCTTGGGTACACAGGTAAGCGCTATTAAAAAGCTTTTTCTTTGCATCCTGGAGAACCACCATAATTCATGTTCCAAGTTCAACTCCCCCACTCACCCACTTATTTAGTCATAGCTGTATTACCACCTTGTCTTCAGCTTCAGTACCAATGATGGTGCATTATGGTTTACCTTATCGCTGTGAACTACTGATATCAGATGGAAAAGGATTAAAGAAATATCACATTTACCAAAAACTACAGAGCAGTTTTGTGAACATCAAGCTATGTCACAGGGCTAGGTTAAATTTCCTTTTAAAAGAAACATTCTGAAAATGCTTGTCCTCAGAGCGCTATACATAATTTTTCATCCTCAGACAAAACCTGTGTTTGACAGGGTTAAAAATTGGATCTAATTAGTCTTGCTTGGCTTGCTAATCATGGCAAACTGCACTCTTAAACCTATATGTTTCACGTGAACTTCCTCTCCTCTGCCTTTCACAGAAACAGAGAACTCATTTGCAATTAGAACATTACGTAAGTTAAATAGAAAGAAAAGTATTATCAGGTTCCCAAACTGCCCATTTTTTGATAATCCGATTTTATGTAGCTCAGTTTTTAAGGTATGATTTTTCTTGCCTATTTCCTCTACTGGAGAGCATATAATCCTTGCGGGAGACAGCTCCCTTCAAATTTCAAAGCTGTGTTCAGGGGTAGGACTGCAAGAGGTAGCACACTGAATCATTAAAAGGAGAAAAGGGGAGGCATTTTAGTGATAGACTGCCAGCCAGGTAAGCACACACGAAAAAAAAAAAGAAATGAAAAAAGAGTCCTGCTGCAAAAAAGGGAAAAAAATAGCTATTGCTTCAAGTGATTCAAATGAATAAGAAATAAGCGATGTGGTTTACAGCTCCATCCCCAAATCCCCATGCAGGAGGGGAAGTCAGAGGTAAAAAGCAGCTTTCCCGTGTCTGACACAGCACTCATTGGAAGCCAGCCCTCGGTTAATATCCCTCATGAGCACAGAGAATGTTATTTGAAGGAAGCTTGTTACCTTCCTGCCACCCTGCTGCTGCCAGCGGGTGTCTGAGCCCAGGCCAGCCAAGGAGAAAACTACACAACTGGGGGAAAGCCGAAGAGCAGAAGGAAGGAAAAACCTATTAACAACCAGCATGGTTACTCTGCAATGATCAGACTCAGACCAGACCTCCTGTTGTATTCAGGAAACTGTATTTGTTTAACTGGCACTGTTAGTGGGGTCCAGGCCTGGATCCATAGCCCAGGAACTTGGTTTGAAAGAGAAAGAATATACACCTTAGAGACAAAGAGAGAGAAAACATAATAAAATAGTGAAGCCCAAACAAAAAGAAATGAAAATTTAGATCAACACAAGCTGCTGGAAGAAACTCGCTCTGCTAGAGTTGCTCCCTTTCATCATGAAATTCTGCTGTTTCCCAGGCTGATGCTCTCTGCTCTCACCAAAAATCAAGCGATGACAAGTGCTCCACACTCAGCACAAGCAGAGTTAAGAAATGAGGAGAAAACCAAGGAAGGAGAAGAGGTCTAAAATACAACGCAGAAGAGGCTGCGGTGTTTTGACATACAACTCCGACACTGTTTCCAGCAGCAAAGGGACTAATCATAATAATTCTATTGAGGAGTAGCAGACTGCTTCTCCAGCAGTAAAATACCAGCTTTTAAAGGCTACTTAACAAAATAATTTATCAGAAGCATTCTTTGTTGTTGTTTTCTACACCTTGCTGTGAGTTGCTCTAAATGCACAAGCCAGAGGGATTACTGGATGAAAGCCCCAAGGTGTCCCCACTGGTAATAAAAACCCTCATTTATTCTGTCAGGGAATCTTGCCAACCATTATTATCCTGGCCTGACACTATGAATTACTGTGGGAAGTCATCCAGCCTCATCTCATTTCCCTAAGATGTTTAAAAGGTTATATCTCTTGATATGTAGGTAGAGAATGTACAGTAAATCTACAGCAGTAATGTTAACCAAATGCTTGAGTTACTGGCTGCGGTTGCTACTTGTTTCATGGACTATGACTGCTATTTTGTATGATTGGTATGCTGCAGCACTTCTTAAAATAGCTGAGAAATGTCACACATAATTCTTACACAAATGGAAGAGGTTAGAATGCACCAAGAGCCAAAGACTGGAAAATTTAGCATGAAATCTGCAGTTTCTATGATAATGCTCTGCATGTGTGAAATTATTTACAAGACATGTGTCACGCAGCTGTTAAATAATGAAGCTCAATTGGTTTGTTGAAGTTTTGCTGGCTACCTTAATCAAATGCATTTTTTCCTTCAATTGCACTAATTGCACTTGCTTTTAATTCACCCCAACAGAGCGTAGTGTAAGAGCCTGTTATTACCCACAGCTAGGTATGTTAATTACCTTGCTGGACCCAGCTGAAGCCAGTCCTCCATTGCCAGTCAACATTTTAGTGTGAACTGTCAGGGGCACATGAAAGTTCCAAACCCCAGTCTTAGCCCAAGACAAGAGCAGGAGAAAGTGTTTCAGTGACAGATGCTATAGGTACACTGGGCTAGATAAATTTCTGGTGCGATACCTTTTACTGTGGTGTAATCACAGCTGGGATGAACTCCGTGTAATCTGAGGAAATTGTTCTTGATGGATCTTTAAGTTCTCATGCAATACTCTTCTCAATAATATGTACACCGTGCAAATATTTAGGGTAGATGCATCATAAGTTTTAAGCACTCAGAGGAACGCAGAGGCGCTGCAGCCTCTACCATGGGATGAAGTACCTCAAGTACAGACCTCACTTCCCAACAAGCTCAACTGATATCAACGGCAAACAGCATTGTCCCTCCAACAGCAATTGCCAAAGTAGAAAGTCTGTTTCCTTCTCCAGCTTTAAAGTTTCAAACAACAATCCCTGCCTCGCGCCCAGTTGAGACAGAGACTCCAAACTGCAAGACTGCCATGTGAAAGGAGCCCAGCACTACTGGCCACGTTTCAAATGGTTTTCAAAACAGAGACTAGCAGAGGGTACATACATCCAAAGAGTGCTTGTCTCAGTTCATAAATGGCTGGCACCAAAACTTTTGATTGGATTTAGCCCCACTGTTCTCTGATTGTGCCTGGTCAGTGCAGTGTCACAAGACCCATAGCAACTTATGTCTGTGCATGCATGCAGGTCACTGGGGGTTAGCGTAGACCTGTGCACAAAAAGGACAAGAAACTGAACTCTTCCTTCCCTCTAATTTTTTTTTTTATGAGCTCACTCCCTGCCATTTCAAATCTGATGCCTAGAAAATAGCTATCTGGCACTATCCAATGGAGATAATGTCATTTAAGATTACTATATACAGACTGAGGAATCTGGGGACAGTCCTCTGTACCTGCTGTGCCTGAGCACTATAGTGCATGACAGTGGAAGGGGTGACCTGGATACCAGTTTCCAGCCATACTAAGAGCATGCAGGTCCACCTGGAATTACACTGAGCCTGCAAACCTCTAGCATCTTTGACCAGAAAGTGACGTTACAATATATCTGTAGGCAGGCAAGTCTGAAAATGTTGGCTATTTCTCTTTCATCTTTTCCTGCATTTACTTTTTATTGACTGGGGCTGTACAAAGGAGTGCACAGTAGGACTTGTTTGAAAAGCAAGCAGTATAAGAAATAATCTTAGTTCTTCAAAGAAACCGCAAAAGTTATAAATATCACTTATATCCACCTTCCCAGTCTTTCAATTCAAACCACTTGTACAGTTTGGTATCTGCTGAAACACTCTGCCTTCTCTAGGACAGGATGCCTTTGCTCTTGCTGTAGCCCCATGCAATAACCGTGGCAGGGCTTGTTGGTGCCTTTTTTTTTTTTTCTCCTTTCTGGCATATGATATTTGGCATACAGCATATTTATGACAGAATGTTAGACTGAGGTGCAATGCAGATCTAATCTTTTCATCTCTCCTCTTCGCATATAAGAAAGCCTGACAGCAGATTCAGAGGAGGCTAGGAAGGAATTCCCCCCGTTTGCGTGGCATATCGCGTTGGCTGGATGCATTATACAGAGAGAAGTTTTCTTTTGAGGCAACATTGCCGAAGGCAGGTTACTGGGCTTGATAGATTAAAGACATGAACCAAAACAACAACGCTATGTTCTCATGTTAATCGTCAGGCTGTTTTCAGGCCTGTAGTTTTAAATTTGGCTGAACTGTTGAACAGGGCTTGTTTTGTCACATGATTTTTAGTGTTCGCAGTAAGCTGTTAACAAGCTCTGGCAGATTTACGGTCACTAGACATACTTCTGCAAACACATTGTTTACAATTACAGTGAATTCACAGGGCAATGACCACAGAGGGATTGCTCACTATATCTGGATGTAATGTACATTACCATAAAGACATAAGAGAGCGTTCCTGTGCTAGGGTCTCATGGCAGGCTCCGCTGAAAGTAGTGGCTAGCTGACCAGTCAACCTTAAACTGGAGGCATGGGACTGGCGACTGCACCCATCCAGTGTTCTATATGTGGTATCCAGGAACTATAAAAATATATTCTGCAAAATTGCAGCAGTAATATTTCTTAACCGCTGGAAAGACTAAATTGGACTTCAATGTTTAAATATAATAAAAAATAGTTATGACTAATATCCTCAAATATTTTTTTGGCATTTTAATATATTTCCAGGTATTTATCCATAACATGGGGGGTTTTTTAATTATTATTTTATTTTTTTAAGGAAAGATGCTGCATTCAAAAGAGCCGAAATAAATTATAAATCAAGTAACAGTGCTAAATATTAGCAGTCTTAGTGGTTTGAGAAAGATGTTCTGAGTTAGAATGTATGAATTCCACAGCAGGACACGGTATAACGAAAGAATTAGAGACAAGCTCCTAAATAAATTGCTAAGAGAATACCCATCATCAATATGTGTCTGTTCCCATCTTTTGAAAACCTGGCCCATCACCTTGTACTGAAAGCTTTGCCTCTTCAAAAACATGGAACACAATGGATCAGGGCTCCAGATCCTCTTTCAAGTAAGAAAGTTCCCTGAAAGCTATTTACAATACTACTGCTACTTTAGTAAACCAAATTAAAAATAGAGAAGTCCACTTAAAAGCAGCTTCCTCATTGTAATTTGCCATTTCACATGTTTTTGTGGTTGGTACTGTAGCTGTTAAAACAAATTGACTTGGCAGGTGAAAATTATTTTTAAAAAAATAAATCACTATTACTCAAAGTACTAAATAAGTGCATTAGCATACAAAACCCTGAAATAATCAAAACAGGAGCTGCTTTGATTATTTATGAAATTAATTATAAAATTATGACATTTTCTTAGTGTTTCCTGGATTGTGATAGAGATAAGGAGTGTATATTTAACCTGCCAACTCTCCTAAATAGCTGTAAACTAATATTAGAATTGATTTAGTTCCATAAATTATCTCTAAAGAGCAAACTCAAGATTCTGATCCATTGCAAACACGGCATCATAGACCAATTTATTTACACATTGCTAATTCTTAAAAAAAAACCCAAAACAATAAACCACAGCTACACAGACAGCTTCCCAAGGAATTCAATTAAACATACAGCTTTAAATGGACTCTTCTGAAGTAATTTAATTAATAGTCACTTCTGTAATGTACAAATACGATAGTGACATCGTTTGAATAATCTGGAAATCAGTTCATTCTGTTTTCATGTTCAAGCTAACACAAAAGGTTGCTATTCTACCTATTCCTGTGACTAACAGCTCGTTTGTTCTTTTGTAAATTCTCCCAGTCCTTGAAAAAACTGGTCTTGCAATGCACATTGAGGAGGAAATGCCTTTTAAAAATAGGCAATTGCTTAAAAAAAAAATAATTAAAAATTGATTATGTGAATATCGTACTTTAAGCAGTCCTTGCTGAGATCTCCAAAACTAACTGTCTCCTAAGTTTGGGAGTTGCTTGTTTTCTTTTCTTCTGAAGGTACAAACTGTGAGCTGGAAATCGATGAGTGCTCATCGCAGCCGTGCCTGAACGGCGCGACCTGCCGCGATTCCCTGGGGAGCTTCGCCTGCTCCTGCGCACCCGGCTTCCTCGGCGACCTCTGCGAAACCAACATCGACGAGTGCGTCAGCCAGCCGTGTCTCCACGGGGGACAGTGCACAGATGATGCCAACGGGTATGTCTCCTACAGCTGGGCAATGCAAATAGCTGGGTAGTGCCATGAGCTCCTCTGTTTGCAGTCGGGAGTGCTATGAGAGCCTGCACTGCCAGGTAGCTGATTTCAAATTGGGGATTTCACTCCTTGGTCCTGCACTGACTTCAGTTTCAGTTTGAAAAGGATTACAGAAGGCAAGTCAGGTGTCAGAGCCAATAGGACAAAAATAAATTTATGGCACAGACTGACCAAGGAGTATATTTTTCATGTTTGTACTTTAAATATGTACAACATATTATTTGTCTTGCCCTGAGGATTATCATTTAGAGATGAATTCTGTTTGTAACAGTCATCAAAATTTAGTTTCCAGAGAAACGTGAGAGTGTATAAAATTGAATGTGCCAACAGCAGCTGCCCACACTGACAGACAGAAATATTAGAAAGAGAGGCAGAGGAAAACTGTAATAATAGTAACCATAGTAATAGATATCATTAGGAAATGTGTCAGGAACTTCACAGGAATATAGGACAACAGCTCCTTATTCAAAACAACCCGCAGTCCATGGAAAAAGAAAAAAAAATTATAAAAAGAATACAAGGCAACAGAAAAGTGAGCTTCTGCCCCTGCTGTTAATAGCCCTACACAGAGGTCCAAGTGCAGCCCAGGCAGCCAGAGCTCTGGCATTCATCCGATACTGGCTCTGCATACTCAGCATGAGATTCTCAAACTGAAAATACATGTATAAGCACAGTTTGAAAGTTATTCATGCAGGCACTCCTCTCACCAGCAGAAGATTTGGCCTCTATTGTCTGTTTTCCAGTTTTTATAAAGCAGTTTTGAGGATTTTTAGTGCCCCAACAATCAGTCCAAAAGTCATGTCAGCAAAAGGCCTGCTTGCTTCGGAGGAGAGGGGGAAGAGATCACGTTCTGGGAATGAGCTTTTGTACAGTGTGGTGACATGGCACCAACCTTGTGGAGCTCCTTTTCAGCAGTGCGGAATGACTCTGAACAGGACAAAGCAATTTACTGTTTTCCAGTGTAGCTAAAGCATGACAGCAGGGAGAGGGAGGTCACCTCGTACCTGACTAGTTCACAGCAGACCCACTTAGGGATCTGCAAGCCTTTTGAGGATACACACATGAGGTGAGCAACCGGGATGCTCATTCAGGCTAGACTTAATCCTACTCATTCTTCTCCTAGCTTTTAAAGCAGAGGTACGTGTAAGAGCAATTTTAATTGGCTTGTAATACTGCAGGATATCTGGAGAATGATTGGAGCTTTTTCCACATTTGTTACATGATGAAAAGGGTCAGACAACAAAGCAATTCAAAACAGAAGGGTGTCTAGCAATTTCCTTCCTTTTGTGTATTTTTTTGGGTTAAATGAAGAATTGTAGTCTTCAAACAGTAGTTTTCTTTTTCTGACTAATGCTACAGTACAGCTGAGGCTTTTGTGTGTGCCACCAGCTCTCACAGAAGTGTGTGAGGCGAGAGATTTAGCTTTTAAAGACATAAATACAAACACCAAACAAAATTTTCTCTCAAACTTCAGACTGAATCTTCCAGGGAGGTTTCATGAATGCGACAAAGTAGAACTCGATCTCTTAAAAAAAAAAAAGTTTCACATTATTGCACATTTCTTATTTAAATTCAACGATTTACAGAGCTGCCTTAGTTGGACCTACAAAACATGGCATGTGCAGGCACAGAGGGTAGCTCTGCGTGCTCCAAGCCTTGTTTTTTTCCATAGGAAATAGTCCCAGGATCTTCAATGCTCTTTTGATTGCACAGGAAAGAACATCTGCACATATTGCTCTCTGCATATTGTGAGACCATCAAACAAGGAGCCCAAAAATATGTTAGATAGAGTGTCTAAGAATATGACTCTTAAAAGAAAAAGCCATCTGCCTGCTCAGTCACAGCCTGCCCACAAGCAGAGCACCCTCCAGAATCTCTGAAGGTTGACAGCAATGTCAAACACTTAAAGATACCTGAGAAAAAAAGCTCACAGGTGAGGCTTCACGTTAAGCAGTGAGTTGTGAATATTCCTCTCTGCTCCATGATTCTGCAGTAAAGAAAAAAAGGGAGTATGGACTAAGGCAGAAAAAAAATCCTTCACCACAAAGCTGAACAGCACCAAACTGAAGGCACATGGAGGAAATGTGTGAAAAATACAGCAGAAGAGATCTCTGTTTTGAGAATGTACCTTGGAATGAAAATTATTTTTCTGATTCACATCTTCCTCATTACTTTTTATATCCTAAATTCAAATGCCACCTGGTCTAAATCATCTCTGATTTTGATTTAAGAATAATCCATACACTAGTAATAAACTGGCCAGCCAGAAGTTTCTGCTTATGTATACTTAAATAGTGTAGTAAAAAGTTTACGCTTTTTGGTCTGTTAGACTACAGGAGCCAGTTGTTCTCTGATGTTCCCTTAGGTTCAACATTTTCACTTTCTCTCCATGTATTTACTGTAAGTCTAAGACTTAGATATTAAGCACAGAAATTATCAAATAAGTATACTTATCTCTTGTTCAGTAAGATTCCCCGTGATTTCAGTTGTACAATAACCACTGTATCATTTTAATGTAAAATAAAACAATATAAGAATAAATTTTTGTTTCTGATCAAACAAAGATCATCCAAGCATACACATTTCACATAGTTATCTTGCAAAGGCCTGTCTTTTCTTATGACACGTTAAAGTTGACCTTATACCTTATAACCTAAGCATAGGAGTTATACATTTTACAATAATTAGCTCACCTGAAAAAAACACAAACAAAAAACCCCAGAGGTTAGCAATTACCTGCGCATTGTTTGTTTATATATACTAGTTTGTTTACTTGTAAACCCTAAATAGTAACATTGGTATCAAAAGGAATCTTGTATTACTGTTATTATTTGAACTATGCAAGCAATTGTCATTTTTATTCTAACAACAATAAAATATTGTTTTTCATCAAAGAGAAAATATCACTTAGTCAAGGAACAGAAATTGCCTTATGTTTTTTGCCAATTCAGTTTCTACCAGATCAAGAGAAAGGGATACTAACACGCTTACTGCCTCTCCACTTTTCTTTTTGTGACTAATGTTAAGCCTACAAAAATTGCATTGGAAATCACAGAAAATTTTTTCCCCCCAAAATAAAAAGAAAAGAAAAAAAGATCAATAATTCTTAGAAGAAATGATCTGCCAAAACCGATTTGAATTCACAAGCAGGTTTTTTCCCCCCAGACAAAACCACATATTTCAGGAAAAAGCTCATTGTTGGCTCCCAATTTCTGCGGTTTCTCCTGGAGCACCAGATGGTGGTCTTGAGCCCGTGTGCAAGCTGCTAGCCAAGGCTGCACAAGAAGCCTGTGCAGGTTTGGGAACAAAGCTCAGACCTCCTGACTTGCAGCTAGAGTGAACATTGCATTCTGTGTTGCAGGTACAGCTGCAACTGTACCGGTACTGGATTTATGGGCCTACACTGTGAGACCCTAACTCCCTTATGTTGGTCACAACCATGCTACAATAATGGCACTTGCGAGGACAATGCTGACAATTACACATGCCACTGCTGGCCAGGTAAGCTTTAAGTTCTCCTATAAACACTTTCTTTCCTTGTGTAGTAGGTATGTTCTCATTTGTTTGTCAATACAATAAATGGTTGAAGCTACATGAGCTTAAAAATACTCTATGGGCTTTTGTTCAGATGACCTTCACTCATCATAAGTCAGAGTCCTATGGGTAAGTTTCTTTCCAGCTAAGGATTGATCTCCCTGCACAGCAGAAGCGGGCAAAAACAAAAGTACCAGTATTATGGAGTCAAGACAGGAGATAGGTCAAAGTTGGAATCTACCTCCCAGTTGCTTAATCCTTCGACCACTATGAAACATGAATCAGTACTGCTCCTGACCTTCTTTTAGTCTTCATTAGCATGACTTTTAAACCAGTCTAAGAACTTACTTCTCAATGCAAAATGATCCATCTAGGAATAAAAATTAAACTAAGAGTTACATTGGGAAACCAGTCTCCTTCGTATCACCAGTGCAAGCTCTTCTATCTAGCAGTATAGGATGAAACACACTGGCCTGTGTTCTCCTCTACCAGCAATGCTTGCATGTCCAGCCATTTATAAAAAGGCTCCCGCACCACCTGTGGGGACACAGACCCTGTGCTTTTGAGAGACTTTGTGAACCTCTCAGCATCCAGACTAAGTACAAGAAGTCTCTCTAGAAAGTTTAACGTCTGTGCTCTTACTGAGGATGCAGGGACACAGCGCACTATGAGGAGTGAATGCCACAGTGTTGTGGGACTACACGGTTCTTGGTGCATTAGAAATGGGAAAAGTTAGGCAGAATCCTTCACATTTTCCAGAAATCAGGGAGTTTTGTGGCACTTCAAATTCCAGATAAAGCACTTTGCAAACACCAAATAATTTACACTCCCTGCTCTCCTGTGTCATAGGGAGATGATGTAAAAGGAAACCTTCACACAACCTGAGAGTGTATCTACAGCACAGTGCAGCACCCTGTTACCCACAGAGATCTCCGTCTTACTTCCTAAAGTCAGTAGGGCATGGCAAAGCTCAGCTCACCGATGCAGAATAGCTGTAACAACATCCTGCTGCAGAGCCCTGACAGAGACCCGCAAGGAAACGTTTGTACCTTCAAGAAGCAGAGGAAATCTTTTAGCACTTAACAGAGTCTGAAACCAAGTGCATCTAATGTTCACAATGCTATTGTTGGGTCTGGAATGAATGGACAGCACGCCAGTTAAACACCTTCTCCTCACGGCTCTCCACAGGCTATGCGGGTTCCCGCTGTGAGGAGGACATCGGGGAGTGCAGCAGCAGCCCCTGCCTCTCCGGGGGTGACTGCGTGGAGCGATCCTGGGCCAGCCACTACGGGAGCGTCCCAGGCCTGCCACCAGCCTTCAGCTACGACAAGGCCGAGGGCTATATCTGTAGCTGTAAGCCAGGCTTTACCGGTAAGATTCCTTTGGTGAAAGCTTAGCAAATGATGTACTGCAACGTCCTGCTGTTTGGGCCTGGCTGTAAATCAAACTTTTAAATGTCATGTGTTTTAAGGTGCCATAGTGCAAAGGGTCCCTCTGGTGGTCACCATACACACGTTGTATGGAATAAAGGGAGATGTGAACGTAGGAAGAGAGCAGCAGGCTCCGAGCACAGCCCCTACAGCAGCCCGGGCAGCGGGAGAGAGACCTGGTCTCTCCCAGGATCTTGGCTTCTTGCAAAGCTTCATCGCTCATAACTGCCTTTGCTTAAATTATACCATAAACTTCAGTTAGCGGGTGTGTTATCCTGAGTTTGAAATTCACTACACACAGGTACTATACTACATGAATGAAAACAATTAATAATAAATAAGAGGGTGTTTTCATAAAACAACCGTGAAACAAAACTCTCAGGCTTTCAGTGTTTCTGCCCTTGTGTAATTCCATATAGCAGCACTGGAGACTGGCAGGAACGCTTCCTCATCTGAGCACAAAACAACATTTTGTATAAAATTGGAATGTCGTGTGTTGCTGATATTCTATAGCTTAAATGAAAAATAATTTCAAGTTGTGTGCATAGCTGTGTCCTTAAGGGAAAAAACCCTACTGAAATTGCCGATACCCATAATCCTAAAAAAGATGTGTTGACATTTGCATGTAACACAGCCTATGCTATTTAACACAGCCACAAACAATTTGGGTTTGGTTTGTACACTTCTGGGTTTATAGTATTTTTCTGTCAACTCCATTCCCTTTTTCCTTCTGAAGGAAAAAGAAATACATAATAGCTAGATTAATTTAACCAGTCTTCAGTTTCTCATTCTGTACGTGCCCTGAGTGGTTTACAAACTTTCCTGTGTCTCCCAGTGGGTTACACGACCAATGTCTCCAACATAGAAGATACAAAAGTACACAGAGAGCACAGATTTCTCTCTGAATTCTGAATTTATTTTTCTTCAAAGTAGCATTGAGACTTGTTTGCTTTTGTTCCATCTCTTCCCCTTATCTGTCCTTCCTTATCCTGTCACTAAGCGCTGCTGTTGTACTTTTGTTCTGCCTAAGAGAGTACAATATGAGGTCTCTACTAAAGCTTGCAATATCCCCTAGGCCGTCCTAAACACCCTTACCTCCTCACATGCCACTTCTTTCTCTTTGCTTCCTTCCCGTGATGTCCAGCTCACAAGTTTCTTTTCCTCCCCTCTTGCCCTGATTTAAAAACTCCTCTGCTCTGTCAGGCAACCCAAAAGGCATTCCCTTGTTTAATCATCATCCTTTATCCTCCCACTTCCTTATCAATTGCCTTCACCTGCCTTATTTGCCTGATTTGTATTGTGATTCTGCTGGTTTCATTCCTGTGGAGGATTCTTTTACTCCTCTGGGAGTCAGTAGACCTAGGTAGGCAGACTCTAACTGGTCTGGAAAAAGAATGCTCCTGAATCACACTCTCCAAAGCATGACTGAGAAAAGTCTTGGAAACCCTGAAATTTCTGCTGACTTCATATGCAAATGAAATGACTGACTGACTTCATATGCAAACAGTACATTTTTTAAAATCTTATGTAAATTTAGTTATCCACGTAGCTGTTGAATGTCATATATAACTTTCATTAGGGAAAATCCAAGATAGTTATTCTTACCAAACAGTGTGCTCAGACAGCTGGAGGAAGGAAGAACATAATCTTTAACATGGATGGCTGTAAAAGCCGCATGTGAAACATCATTTCTTAATATGCTGCAAAGTAATGGCAAAACAAGGTTAGTCTTGCTACTCTTACCAGCTCCTTCCCTACCTTTGTTTTTAAGCAGGGCCTAAATTTTAAACTCTTTTCTTGCTAGCCTGTGTGAGATACAATATAGTCAAGCAATTTACATGTTTATACAGAAAACAGAAGGATTGCTCTAAGTGTCACTAGGCTCCCAGGCTTTGCTCTAGCAGCCCTTAGGTACAACTCAGCCAACATCCCCCTCCTCCCAGTAGCACTGCACATTTCTCTCTGGTCCCTCTCCATCCTTCAGGTAATTTTGAAATGGAATATGCTCAAAATGAGCCTCAGCCTCCTTGTATGTCAGAATTGTTGACAAAAGCCTATGAGGTGGAATGGAAACATTCACTTCTGAAGGTAAAAAATAATTTCTCCATTTACAGCCAAGTTCAAAATAAACCACATATTTTAATGGGAATTAAGGAAGATTTAGGATTAGAGTTGATAGCAGTAGTATGATTCAAGGTAGCAGATCAATCCCTGATCAGGATCACTAGATACTTATCTAATGTATATGAACTAACAGTCAGCTGGAAAAAAGGTCAGCTCCTTTCATCTGAATATCAGTACATCTCATTGACAGCCAAAGTCCTACATTTCTGCAGCTGTAGGTCAGGAGTTCTTCCAGCCTTAACACCTGAATAAGTGTATATGCTTTAGGTATAAAGCCTCAGAATCCTATTGAAACAGGACAAACATTTTCTTTAATTAATCACATTAATCACATTCAGTATTTTATTATGCCTCTTTCCTCAGTAAAGCACTCACATAACATTAAAATCGTACTTCAGTGTTCAGGGTAATATAAAGAAATAATAATCCACATACCCTGCATTGCAAGAGCCTGATCCAAAAGCCATTGAAATCAATGGAAAATGTCATTAATTTGAGGACAGTTGCAGATTTTGTAACAAGCATAAAACGACATCTTTGAACTCAGTGGATAAGGTTGCAAACAAATTACTGCAATTCAGCTGAAAAACTGAGAGTATCTACGTTTTGGACTGCACTTTTTAGCTGCAAGGGCAAGAGATAATGGAGCCTAAACACATGCCTATGTCAGGATAAAATATTTCCCTGCCCAGCTGGGAGAAAGGAATAAATATTATCTGGCAGTGTCTTATAGATGGTGATTGTTGAAATGACTTGAAAAATAGTCAGTAGTCCTACTAAAAGTCTTAGAAGGAACAAACCTGCAAACAAAATTATTTACACAATTTGATTCTTAAAAATAAAAAAATAAAAATCCCAGTCTGGAGACTTTATCTGAGCTACGCAGTCTTTGAGAATATATGCCTTATGCTGGTTCCAAGACAGAAAATTCCTGCACAGATTCTATGAAGGCTTAAACTTCTCCAGCTCCCTTTTGAATCAAAAGGTTCAGGGATACTCAGATTTCAAGAGGTCTCACTGTTTCTGCAGTAGCAAGCCCAAGATCTTTTTTATTACCTTGGTCTCTGGCCCCCTAGCACAACAGTACTTTTAATAGATTGGGCTTTCTTTTAAAGGGCTTGTGATTTGTTACTGCTAGCTAAAGGCAATAGTTACCCTAGCACCATGTCCTTTCATGTCATGGATATATTGTATTGCTCTAGCACTGCACATTTTTTAAAAAGACTGTTATTTGAAAGGTTAAACTTTTCACTATCCTCATGAAAACATGTGGGAAAGGAGAAAGGTAGAACTATGGATTTGGTAGTGACTCATTTCACCAGGTTTTAATAAACATAACATCATGTCAAAATTAAAGAGCCTCTGAACTTGGAAGGTCCATCAAGTGACACATTCCAGCCTTGAACTGAGCCCAAGGAGGCGTGAGTGTGCTGCCCGTGGTCCCCAGGTGGGTGGAACAGTGCTGCTAGCAGGGATGAAGAGCATCCATTTTGTTTCAGGAGAATGAGTGTAAGAGGAGCAGAGCCCACCAACCCGTTTGTAGGCAGGGTGCCTGCTGCCTGCTGACATGTAGATGAGCGCTGGCTGCTGAGGACCTTACCACTTCTGGTGTCTTGTTATCTGCTATGTGCCAGATGTGCCACCAGCACTGCTGCTTGCTTTGGCATAATGAATTCCTAAATGTTTTTTGGCCTTTTCATTTATTTGCCTTGTTTTCTGTTTTTCCCTTTTAAATCTCCTTGGCCCTTTTCCCAGTCTGTTGGACTGCTGCAAGAGAAAATGATACGATCAGACTGGTGTCGTATGTGTATTGAATTCCTGGCATATGCATGGGAGAAAGTAACTGTCTCGTGGAGCCAGAAGATAAGGCAGATAAATGGCCAGTATAGGAGAGTACTGAACATTCAACGAACTAAAGAAAACCTCAACCCAAATACTGGACTGTGAATGTCATGGGACCAGTGCTCAAAACCAGAATCATTTGGACTCTGATTCTGCACTTACGCTTGGACAAAGGAAACGCAGAAGGACACAGGACATCAGGCTTCTGTTTCCCTGTACGTCTTTAGACGCTGCTACTGACAGACCACACAGCAGACGACAGACTGGGTAGACTATGTCTCAGCCAGCTGTACTGCTTTCCCCTGGCCTGTGACAGTATTATACAGGCATAAATATTATTTATGAGTAATAGGTAGGATAGTAGGCACATTATCACTAACTTGGAAAGCTTAAAATCCATACAAGTATTTTTGGGTTTTTTATTTTTTAAATCCCCTTCTTAACCATCAGTACAATAATCACAGAGCTGCCATGTTTCTTAGGTATATAAAGCAATGTGAGTCTTACAAAAATGAAATCAAGCAGATGAGCAGCAAGAGTTCTCATCTTGTCTCCAAACTCCAAATTTTATTTTTCCTTTATTTCCTTATCTGTCATTCAGCTGTTCACACCACTGTAGTTAAGCATTCCTCTATTACACCAGGTTAATTCCCTTTATTTCATGGCCCATCATCGAGTTTTAAAGGTTAATTTCTCTTGATTCTGAGTCCTTAGAAGAAGACAAGACTGTTCAAGGAAAGAATGAGGAGAAAAAAGGAAAAGATACAGAGAGAAAAGACAATTTTTAAATTAAGAAGGTGTCAAGGGCACATCTCATCTGTTCAGTGGGACTCAGGTTTCTTCTGCAGGCAAGACAAGGACTCAAGTTCAAAATTAACAGGTCTGGAGGGTCTGTAAGGTAATTATTATTCTTATACAAGCAAAGGTTCAAGAAGTAGAACGCTGCTACTATCAAGCACCCATTCAAGGTTAGCTGGTTGAAGGAGACCTTCCAAGTATGAGTACTACACATGTGAAACACTGAGAAACAGAATTAGGTCTTGATGTATTTATAGACTAATTACAACTCCAGAACTGCAGAGAGGCTGTAGCAGGAATGCAAACATACATCCTTTCCACCTAAATTCAACTCACAATCAGTACAGGATCCCTTTTACACTGTTTTGCTGCTGTGAAAGGTTCCCTTACAAAATTGACTTTGTGGTGCTGGGCAGTTGTGCAGCAAAACATGAGAAAGCATTGCTATTTTCTGAACATGGGCAAGAAGTGACTGCATTCCTAGAGATATTTCTACAGTGCTGTCCTATGTCCAACCCAGACTCTGTGATCTCCCTACATTCCTGTGGTCAAAAGCACAGGGGAGAAGGAGGAGGAGGACCTCCTCTTACAGCTCCCAGCCAGTCTCTAGCAGCTCCAGCATTAAAAGACCAGTGCAGGCAAGGGCTCTATCAACACAGGATGCCCTCAGGGCCTGGCAGCCACTTGCTGCCTGTAAAAACCCTACACAAAGAAAAACCAATTAGAACTTTATAGTACTTTTCCCATCTCTACTAAAGCCTCTGATCTTGAAACAACATTTGGACAGGCTTTTAATGATTCTATCCTCTAGTACTATTTAACATTTCTTCATTCAGTAGCATCCTGGTTGTTCACATTGTCATAAGAATTGGTTCCTTCTCAGTTTCCCCCTCCTCCTCTGCTTTTGTCATGGAGCTTTTCTTTCTTCTCTTTTTTGCTTAATTTTTGGAACCTGACAGGATACTCTCTTTGAATGACAGAGTGTGTCCTTTAGCCCTGGCCTGTGGTCTACTCCAGGGAAAGAAGCAGACAGCTTTGCGAGTTATTTCAGACTCGAAGAATGCAGCATGCTCACTAGTTTCTTGCTTGTCTCTTTATTTGCTGTTGATCAAACTATTTTTTTTTTGCAATAACCACTAATCACTTCTTACATGCTTCTCACAGCCTAGACCAGACTCATTGTTAGGTCAGTCTAACTAGTCTTTCTCTAGATAGTCTCCCAGAAGGAAAGCCAAGGTTGAACTCACAATTTGCACACTCTGTAACATAAGGGCCATGTGAAGGAAGCATACCACAAAACACTGAAATTAGTGGAGGAATTCATGAATTTGCCATGCCTTTATCAGTTTCCGTTACAGAACCAGTGGGACATTTCTATTTAATTACTACTGCATATAGTGCTCCTCTTCAACAACTGTAAGAAATACCATTTAGTGCAAGAAAGTGTAATTTTTACATTCTTCAGCCACATAAATCACCACAGCAGCTAAGACTGACTTGTGTTATTCATGACAGCTCTTTTCTTAAGACCGATATATTGTGATATTTTGTGAAAGCATAATACCATTTTTTGCAAAAATTAGTCTTCTTATGACTTAACTTGCCCACCTGCATGACAGTGAACTGCAAGAGTGATTGTTTAAATGCAGACTCTTCTTGTAATAGTTATTTTGTGTTTGTCACTGATTAAAGAATTCCAATTTAGTGGTAGACACCTCAGAAAACAGCAGGATGTATCTCTAAATGATATTGATACCATCTGATAACCTTTCTGTATTTACTACAATATTGTGCAGCTTGGGTTTAGCCTCACTAAAATTTGAACATTTCATGAATATAAGTAAATTCAGTCATATATCATTACTGTGAAGTATGTAAGTATTATCCCGACTTCAGAAAAAAAAAAAGACTCAAGTCCAATATGATCATAAGGTATGACATAACCTTATGAGCAGTGGAGGCTCCCAATAACCCACGGAGAATATATTTGTATCTCATTATCAGATCTAGTTACCATATGTTATGTGCTCCAACAGAGACTGAAATAGTTTCAGATCCTAGGTACAAAATATGAACCTAGCATGGGTGCTAACTATGCAGAGGACCCTGTTTAATGAAATACAATTCAGCTTTATTGAAAACTTCAGCTTGTCCCTATTATTCCTTTTGTACAAGAGAACCTTTTGACAGACGGGTATTTTTTCTGGCAATGATTTTTTCTGGCTAAAATTTCGTAAAAGCTGAACCATGATCATTAAGAAAGGAGCCCTTGAACTTTTAATGACAACACTTTATGGAATTGGCCTCTAGACCTTAAAATTTCTTTGCAACTCTTAGAATTATATTTAGGGCCTTGATATTCCTATGTCCATCTTTTCACAAGAAATATGTATTACATGAGAAATATCTCTCCTCTCCTTGTTGCAAGTTGCATTGGAAATGCAAAGAGATCTTCTGCACCATTCAGCACCAAAATAATGTACAAGTGTCAAGATGTTTTGGGTTTTTTTTTCGAGTTAGAAACATATGAAATTAAAACACTATAAAGCATCTATCAATATTATTTTCAGAACAAGTAGAGAGTTTTATGCTTTAAAATTTCACAGCTGGCCCATCATTACTGTGATCTATTTTCTGTAGTTACACTGATATGTTAAGTTGTATAATGTAGTCTGACGTGATTGACAGAGCCTGCAAGCAGTGGACATTTTGAATCTGGCACATCTGTCTGTGTTAAACAGTGCTGCACATAAACACTTTTTAGCATGAAAAGCTTTTTTCCTTGAAGGAGAGTAGGGGATGAATGGCTTTTCATCAACAAGGTCCCAGATCTCACAACACACAGTCGTATAATGTCCTTAGATTTAAGGAATCTCTAAGTCCAGTACCTGGCAGAAAGGGCTTTAGAAAAAAAAAAGGGAAAAAAAAAGTGACAATTGTATATCATTTGGCAGCAGGAATAACGTGTCTCAAGTACCTATTATTTTCCTGACATTTATTCGTGGTAGGTCATTCCATCATATGATTCATATCATTGACTACTTATTAAAACTAGTCTAAATATCCAGTAAGAATTTTCCTTCTGGGGCTTTCTTCAGGCTCTGCCTACTTACCTTTTTGATTTTTTTCCTTAATATTGTGAATAAAACTTTCCTAGCCTTTTTAATTGGCATACCTCAGATATTTATAGGCTCCTATAATCCAGTTTTGTCACTTCTTGGCTGAGCTTATGAACCAGCTCAGTTCCATCTTTCTCTATTGAAGAATCTCTCCTGCCTTTTCAATTCTTGCTTGCTTTGCCCCAACCCAGCAATGTGCAAAATGCAGCCTGGAACTGAACATAGGACTCATTTTGCCCTACCCTTCCTGGTGTTGAAAAAACAATAATCGTTATTTCCCTTATACAAACGGAAAACGCTGATATACATTAATGCTAGTTCTACATGTTTAGCCCACCCTTGCATTACAGATAATCCTATATTTTTCCTAAAGAGAGGTGTTTCTTGCATACACATACATCCTATGGCAAAGACAACCACTAATGAAAGCAGAGTTTCAAGTGGGGTCTAAGTGATAACCATGCACAAACTGTGAAATCAAAGGTGTTGCACATACTAAACTGAAAGCAGAACTTTGCTTGTCTTCTTAAGAATTTGATTATCCATCTCAGGAGCTACTTTAAGCATATGCTTTTTAGCATTGTATTGTATAAGACTACATTGTCAAATTACAGGCCAATTGCAAAGTCAAGCAGATGCATAACTTTTCCCCAAACAGTGTAAAGAACTTTCTTTAAATCTACACATCATACATTTTTTACTAATCTGGAGAAAGTGCTTAACAAGTAGTAAAGAGAAGGCTTGTGCTATGGGACTAATATATTTTACTTCCTAAATACACTCTAATTTATCTAATATTTAAGGTCAAATGTCAAGTGATAAACAAAATGATACAATTTAATAGATCAATGTTTTACTCAACAGATTATTTCGAAAACAGCCTTAATAATCTCACCATTGTGAACCCCATTAAAATCCAGTTTATTGGAAATACAGTAAATTATACAACCAAACATTTAAGAGGCGTTACTTCTCTTTTCCCCCCATAATGGAGGAACTCAGAAGTGACACTGGAGAAGCTGGAGGAGTTCAGTCAGAACTAACACATGGGCAAGTAGTTCTGAACCATATGCATGTATGTACACACACATATACACCAATATACATATATATGTAAACACATAATAGCTGCTTCAAATTACTTTATTGCTCTGCTTATAGAAAGCCTTTCTTTGATCACTAATTAAAAAGGTCCACAACTTTCATCTTTTTCTATTTTGAAGTGTACGGTTTTATGGCTGGATTGTTTTGTGGTAAGAATAAAAGATTTGTCTTCGTTCCTTTCTGCAAGATTTGCAGCATGCCATGTATAAGCTTGTTAATAAGCAGATTTTATGTTCATCTTCATTACTAATTAATTATTTTAATTGCATGGCTTCTGACAGTGGGAAATGTGTGATCTTTGCATGCCAAACCTGTATATATTTGTTATGAAAGTAATATTGGCCTTATTCAGATAGAAAGTCAAGATGCATGAGTGAACTTATTTAAGATTAAAGTATGCAGGCTGCTGTTATCTTGCTATAACATCAAATATAAATGATATAATGCCATTCATTACTTCTTTTTTATAGAGGTTATTTTTTTTCATATAACTTAGCTACTCTGTTTTCACACTCACAGATTTTTACATGTCTTTGAAATACCATTTCTCACACATAAACATCCCCAAATAACCCACAGTAGCGGGACAGCATTCTTGTTCACCCTTCCTAAAGGGCTTTACTTGGTAAACTGCTATTTGTATTAGCCCCCCAAAAAAGTATATTAAGCTGCTCCAATATGTGAAAATACGCAATTTGTTTGAACTAGCATGAGCATTTTGGTACCAGCAGAGCTCTGAAAGGTACAAGAGCTCTTGGAGAACTAATAAAGCTTGTTGTACTCCTTCTGTATCTATTAGCCAGTAGAGGGAGCAGGACACGCTATGTGTAGCATCTGCTACACATTAGCAAAATCTAGTTTTAGCTGATATTTCAACACAGTCATTAAAGCCTGATCTGGAAGATGCTATTTCTCAAAAAGGCTGTTTGCTAGTCCAAATTCTTAACATCAATTTTTAGTTTTTGCACCACACAGTTTGATTAGCAGAATCTTCTGCATGGAATTCAGGGATATTGGTCTTTGGCCAGTCATTCCCCTCAGGACTATAAGAGCTATGGTAAAAAACAAGCACTAGAGTTTTAAATACAGAAGAGTAATTTGATGACCCAGATCAGGGCTATTCCTAGTTAAAATCTGTTAGCACCTTGGAGGCTTGGTTTTCACAGAAAAAGAAAAACATAATTTTCCATCCCAAAGAACTGGGTTTTACTGATTATGCCATTGGTCCTGTTGATGGAGCTATTGGGGTGAAAGGAGATAGGGGAATGGCCTCCTTTCTAAGAAACGCTAAGCACCCACAATTAATTTTGCAACCTTGCTTGACAAAACATATTTGTTTGACCCAAGCATTGTGCAAGATATTTTTGTTTTCCTCTTGATCCTTAAAATACCAGCAAAGGACTATTTCAGACCCTTGCATAAGGTTCCCATAATGCCAGTGGCATAAATGACATCAGTTTATAAAGCATAAAAGGCACCTCATCTAGGCTTAGAAATGTCAGTAGTAATTACAAACTTTGTTTTCAAGTATAATCAATTCTTTATTTATGGTGTGAAATGTTTTTTACCCTTTTGAACTTTCGCTATTTTAAGCCAAGCAATATTGTTGGCATGTTCCTTTAAAAATAATTGCTTCTGGACTGAGAAATTGAATGTCAAGTTCCAACTTGATGTAAATTAAATGAGTTACATTAATAGTCTGGTTTATGGTAGATGTGAGTGTTTCGATTCTGGGTTTGACTTCAGGACATGACCTCTTGATCACACAGGTCAGCACAGATGGGAAATATTGAAGAGGTACCCTAGGTTGACGTGGGGAAGAAAGTGTCTTGTACTGATGTATCACAAACTGTCTGATCCATTAAACAGAAGCAATGTCAGACTCCACAGAGAATAAAGCTTAGTTGTCATAGGTCATTATGCTCTTCAAAAAAAAAAGAGTTGGAAGGAAAATCACAATGATGGAAATCCTCAGGGCTGTCATGTACACATAATCTTCTAAACCTTTGTGAATTAATGCTGCCAAGCTCATATACAGGGCGAACGAAGTAAAGAATCCAAATATTCTTAGCTTTTACAGTACGTTTCAGATTTCCCACCTGTACCTGTTATAAAGGATTATTTAACAACATACAACATTTTAAATTTAAAAGCAGGATATCTGTACAGCTGAGCCTCACACATATGTGGTCCAGGTCTTAGGAAGAACTGCATGCACGAGAGCAGTCATGCTCACAAGATCAGGCAATATATATAGTTCTTCAAGGGAAAGAAACAGGTGAATTGGGGAGAAATTTAAATGTGTTTTTTTTTTTGAAACACTATCTCCACTGTCTTCAAAATTTACTTGCATTTCAATTTCTGAGCAATCCCAGCTTTCTCAGCCTCTCCTCATGACAGATTTTCCAATCCCTTGTTCATCTTCATGGCCCTTTCCTGGACCAACTCCAGGACACCCGCTTTCTTGTAGGTGAGGAGCCTAGACCTGGACTTGATGTAGTCTCACCAGTGCTGAGTAGAGGTCAAGAGTCACCTCCCTTGACCTGCTGGCAATACACTTCCTAATACAGCTCAGGAGGCTGTTGGCCACCTTTGCTGCAAGGACACAGTGCTGGATCATGTCCAACTTGTTCACCAGCATAGCAAAGCTGCTTTCCAGCCTGCTGGCCCCCAGCATGTACTGGTAGATGGGGCTGTTTGTCCCCAGGTGCAGGGCTTTGCAAATCCCTTTGCAGAACTTCATGAGGTTTCTCAAGATTGCCTATTTCTCCAGCCTGTTGAGGTCCCTCTGAATGGCAGCACAATTTTCTGGTGTATAAAGAACTCTTCCCAATTTTGTATATGCATATGTATACATATATACAATTCCAATTTTAATTTTTAATAAATAAAAAAATGGCTTTAATGCTTTTCTTGGATTGGACTCAGGATTTTTATAGTTTGCTAGCAATTAATTATCACTGATAAGTCCCAGGTGTAAGGTCTTCTCAAGGACATAAAGAGTATGTTTGGACACTGAGTAATAAAAATAAGCTGGTAAAGTGAGCAGCAAAATTAATTTTATGTGATATACTACATGAAAGTATACATGAATTGTTCCCTGTAGCATCTAGCTCTTAATTATTCAGTGTTTGCTAATAGGAGGAACAAGTGATAAAGCATAGTATTTTTATGTCTGCTTATTTGCACTGTTTGAAATAAACTCTGAGGTGATGACAGTAAGGCACAATATGCTTCTGTTTAGGTAGCTGGACTAATTTTTTTCAGGCACAAGGAGTATTTCAAAGAAGTTAATCTAGCCTTTTACTGATCACCTGGTTGCTGATCCCCTTTAAAAAAGTATTAGAATTAATTTAGAAAAGGACTTCTGCCAATTGTGTAGGGGGAACCGGATTAAGGAAAGCAAGTTCTTTCCCTGGCTGACAATGAACTTTGCACTTGCAATAAACAGTCTCAGAGAGAAGAAAAAAAATCTAGTATAGACAGCTAATTTACGCTGATAATTAACTGCTAGAAGTAGATTCAGTGGATCTGATTCAGATTGCCATCCCACTGCTGTAATTCTTCGAGTCTGGCTGTGTTAACAACATGACATTATTACAGAGAATCATAATGATCAATACAATTATGGCTGTAGTCACTGTCCTATGGGCGCTATTTTTTCTCAACGAAGAGGGTTTAGAATCTGTTGTTAGGCCTATTTGTGAGCCCAGAACACATGGTAAATCACCACCTATAGTAACAAATAAAGAAAACTACTTAAATGCTGTACTGTGAACATGTCTGCACAGCTTCAGAAGTTAATGGTAGCACATAAAGACATACAAAAACTAGACATAATCTGGTTAAATCACACACCCATAGTATGACCCAGGAAACTGCCCAGTAAAACAGCCAGTAGTCCATGGCAAGCACACACAATCTGAGCTGATGTCCATACTAACCCATTGCCTTTGGGACTCTTACTCAACCTAGTAAATGTGAAGCTCGTTTGAGTCTCACACTTCCCAGGTTCAAGATGAGTTAAGCATATGAAACCCTGGATAAACAAAGCCATTATTTAGAGGAGTTTTCACACTGCAAAAGAACTAACATTGCAGGGAATGAGAGAAATGAACACCACTGCTGAAGCAAAAAGAGGTATGATCTCATCTTCTGGAATTCCCATTGATAGGGACCTCGGCTGTAAGGTATAGCCCAAAGTCTAAGGTCTTCCACATCTACATCTCCTCTATAACAAGTCACAGCTATTTACATAGGAAAGAAAACATGCATCAGGTGGAGTAATTGCCTTATAAGAAGCTGTAGTAGTGGTTGTTCAGGGTAAAAGACTTGTTTTTCTGTATTTAAAGTGATAATAAATTATGCAGAAAGATATACTGTAGGAACAGAGAAACATAATTATACACAGCATAACTACAGACCATATTCATGCTATTTATACTGCTATGCTATGCACAGCTCAAAATACACACAGCATAAACATGTTATGTATATTCACACATTCATATTTTATGTTTCTATATTCTCAGGTCTCCGTTCTCAGTTAAGCTCTATAGGCCCTATTAAAACTATGATTTTCTAGCTTGCTGGCTTTTTCAGTGTGTTTCAATATGGGCTGACAATGAAGTTATGTAAATACAGTCACTTTTGTATGTTGTGGGTATTCACATTGGTTTTAACAAAATGGGAAAATCTTGCAAATGACTGAATTTTTTCAAAGCACCATTTCTAGGGCAGAAGCCATTTCACACTAGACAGCACAGTGGTTGCGCTTGCCTACCTCAGTTAAATCCGAAGCAGCCAACAAGAGACTAGGTAGAATATCCCTTTTAAGGGAGACTAGATACAGCATACATTCCTCAATGGATGTGTTCATCAACAGCAAGCACTCTTTTAAAACCCTTAAGTGTTTATAGGACTGAAAATTAATTTGTTTTCCAATTCCAAAGTGAATCATATGCTCCAAACAGATTTTCAAGTCAATGAAACATGACCTTGTATCATCTAATTAAACAACTCAAAGGTATTGGTTGTTTTAAGATCCCTCTGGATATACTTCAGTTCAAATGCACACACATCATATCTGTATGTACAAGCTCATAAATCTACAAAAAATGCAAATCAGATCATTAATGCTTTGAATTTGACAGTCTTACCACAGTTTTCTTAAAGGTAAACCATGAAAAATTCCTGAATTATGTATACGCTTTTTTACAACTTAAAGAATACACAAAAAACATACTGGAAGCAGAACATCATATATCTTTCTTTGTCTTCCAAATATCTGGTTCATAATCACGTATAAACTAATCAAATTCTCTGAAATGCACTATTCCAGTTTCTTCTCTGGATGACATACTGACCCTTTGAGTGAAGCAGTGGACCAGGTGATAACCTTGGAAGGTCCCTTTCAATCAAAATTTTTTTATAATTCTATCTTAATTCTCTACATTTTGTGATTTGACTTCTCTGCTCCAGCGCATATGACTATCTTTATTAAATTACAAAAAATCTATGACTTTTTTTTTCCAGTCTTTTGTCTTTGGCATTGCTTCTGTGGTCTCCTATCTCCACTCTCAATTTTAGCTCAGACCTCAGTAGACCTTGTCTCTGATCTGTAGTCTTTCTAAGCATCCCTCTCATTTCCTGCAGAGATGAATTGTCATACATGTACACACTCGCTCCTCTTACTTCCCACAAATACCTGTGTGACTAACAAGAATGGTGGCTCAAATGCCAACATAAGTATCGTTGGGGGTATCAGTGATTCCTGTATTTCCATTTCCTTTTTTCTATTAACATTTTTCTCTATTTTTTCATTTGTTTAACCTCCACAATCTTATCTGCTATTTTCTCTTTTTTCTTAATAGTATCCTTCATAAATCACCTCTCTCCACTTTAACCTGTCACACCCTGTAATTGTGCTCTCCCTCCTCTCATTGACCCTTCCTACCTCATATCAACAGCGTGACCATAGCTACAGATGTGTTTGTGCAGTCAGAAAAGCCACTCAGGAAGGATGCTGCCTAGGAAAACTGGGCTGCCACCATTTGATTTTCTTTCTTACCTCCATCAGTCAAACGCAACAGCAGCTGCCTCTTTTACCTATATATAAAGCTGACTCTAGAAGTAGGGAAATGAAAGGAAAATGAGTGCCATGCAGGGACATATTTCTTCACCAAGTTTTTCTTTAGATTCAGACCCTAATCCTACAATTGGAGCCACATGGCTGGCTGTGTTAATCGAAATATGGGATGAAGGTGTAGGCTACAAGCAACAGTTTTGCCATGCTGCCTTTCTAGGACATGGCCCCTTGCCATTCACAGGCTATATGTGTCTGACCTCTGGCTGGGCCACTCACACAACTTTGCCTAAGGAGCACTCATGGTCTGCAGAGCAGGCTCATGAAAAAGGCTGGCTGATCTACCCGGAAGCTGAAGCCAATTCTTAACTCTGTCGGCTGTTTCCAATATTTATAAAATAAAATAAACACACCAGATCTCACTAAACAACTAATCACCTACAGCATGTACATGATTTTCTTTTTTTTTTTCAAATGAAAACTATTTTAGGTGTGAGAAAACATGTGAAACAAGTGGAAAAACATTTCCAAATACTTTTGCTCTCAGAAAATGTTTAATGATTGAAGAGATTAAGGGATTGGGGGTTTTTACTACTTAAAAAAAATCCATTTTTACTGAAAACTCAAACTAGTCTATGAAGCTTCAGGCCAGCAACATTTAAAAAGATTGAATTACAGCATGCCATTCTGAATGTAGCACATTATGAATTCCATATCCCTCAGCTAGAGTGACATATTTAATGATTAAGCCAAGTCACTCAGCTCTATTTCTATTTTAATATTTTTTTTCCTAGCCAGTATTAACTTTGTATGTACATTTCAAATGGCAAGAATAGTAAATTTGTCTGCAATAAAGGAATAACTAGCAAGGTCTTACGACTTCACAAAATTAGAGTTCTGTGTGAAAGGTATCATGTGCAAATTAGCCCAATGTTAGCAAATGCTTATTATCCTGCTATGTTAAAGTATACAATTTTCCATGTGCTTCAGCTCTGCCCTGCACTCTGTCCTTCATTTTAAATGAGCTTTTCCTCCTAAGACAGCAGCAAATATTACCATACTAGATCAGATCACTAGTCACATTAAGTTCAATATACAATATAAGCCAGTTCTTTACTGAAAGAAAATAGGAGGAAAAAAAACTCCACACTTACTCTACGCTGATGCACATAAGAGTAAAACCTCCTTCTTGACCTCCATGACAACTGATTTATGCCCAGAAGCATGAGTTTTAATTACAATGACATAAAGATGGCCAATTTATTTCCCTGCGCTTTCTCACTCATGAACATGCATTTCCTACTTCCAGCAAAGAATAATTATCTCTTTGCAATTATCAGCGCAGATGTGGCAAAGTTAGAATTTTCATGATTGTCTGCTAAGACCTGGAGCCCTGAAGAATATCTGCTCTGCCAGATCTTTCTGCTGGACTCAGTATTAATGAGTCCCTTGAAAAATGTTGTTTCTGCCTGAGGTAGGATTTTGCAACAGACACTTCCAAAACTTTAAAATATAGGTGGAGAAAGTGTTATTGCAAACTCTTTGTCTTCACCTTCCATAAAGCATATTCTAAAGGGTATGCTACAATTTGACTTTCTCCAAGGTTTACTCCTACTTGCATTTTACACCTACATATGGATAGATACATATATGTGCATGTCTAGTTTGACACCTCTACAACCCAGTTGCCAGGAATGGTTTTATTCAAGGAAGTCATAGAAACATGTGAAAAGATAGAATTGGAAGGGACAGACATGGCAGATATGATTTGGGCTATCTACGTGTCTAAGACAAGATCAGCTAAGTTGTGTCACACTGCACTTTTGTCTCTAACCTATTTTCAAGGATCCAAAATAGACCTTATGGCTCCCAGTGGATATCTTACGCCAAAGTTTCATTGCCTTATTATCATTAGAAATATTTTCCTGAAGTGTGAGTTGGATCGTCCTTCATGCAGGTCAAATCCATGACTTCTTTGCTTGCTTACTATGGTCTCAGGGAACAGCATGACCTGTTTTTTGTACTGAAAGGTGTTACCATGTCCCATTTCCTCTGATTGGCTTTCGACTGCACAGCCCTACTTTTTTAGTTTCTCCTCCCAAGCCATATTTTCTAGGCCTCTGTTTATTGTCATTGCTCTCCTCTGAATTCTTCCCATTTGATCCAAATCTTCCTTACAGTGCAGAACGGAAAGGTGACTCAGTATTCCCACTAAGGCATGCCCAAGGCTTTGTAAATTGGAACTATTGTTCCACCTGGTTGCTGGTTATTCCGGCCTGAGACTATAGAAACCGAATGACTTCATCCAGAATATTTTTCAGACCATTTCTCCAATTTCTTACGTTCATGTAAAAAGACAATTTTGTCTTACATACACTCAAAAGTTTCACCTGACCCTGCTTTACCAGACAACTTAATAAGCAAACTTTCTATATCACCATTCCCATCTTTTATGAAAACTCCAACCAGAGCAAACCCAGGACACTCCCAAACCATACTCAATAGAGCCTCCCAGTTTGACAGTGAACCTATGACAATTACTTTCTGTGCAGGATTACACTAGCTTTATACCCACTTTGTGATGTTTTCACATAGATTTTTCTCCTTGGTTTGTGTATGAAAATGTTATTAAAGACAATATCTAACCTTACTGTAATTAGAGTAATTACCACCTTCTGTAACCCACTTGCTCTTGACAGGTTTGTTCAAAACATCCACTAGCAGTTCTGACATGGCTTCAGGCAGTTTGCTAAATATCCCGCTGTGAAGTTCCTCTATCTCGGAGCATCATCAACTCCATGTTCTCACTGAGCTGTAGCAGCGTGTGTCTATCCCAACTCGTTGACAGTGTCTATGTTCATAATCTTACCTCAGAAGTTTCATCAGGGTCATACTGTAAAGCAGCCATTACCTGCCATTACAGCCATTACAAAGACCATTACCGGGAACCTCCAACTTTTTCTTATTATATTCAAAATGAAAATGCATATTAAACTTCAAGCTGTTACACAAGACATCTTATGAGCTAATGTACTAATAAAGTGCATGCATGCTAACATACCAAAATGAACTTAATTTTCTTTAAAGCTTTCTTACTTACCTTTCAAAGAGTCTGGCTGACATTCTGACCACATAATATTTGAATATATTATTTGAAAAACGAATCAATGCCTGTATCAAAGGCTGAAAGGAGAAGTGGTTTTCTGAGCATCACCATAAAAGCAATTGTGAACTGTAGATTAAATGAATCCGAAATTGTATCCTGCGTGTGAGTCTTTTGGTGAACATAGAAACAAATTTGACACAAGGTCTGGAATTTCCTAATTAATGAATAAATGAGTTGAGGGAGTGAAAGGAATTGAAGCATGTTTGATAAAAGTCAACATTTTCTGGGGACAAGCTGTGAGAGACTTCAGGATCCATTGTTGAAGCTTTAAAATGGAAAACTGCCAAAACAAAGATCTGAATCCATAGTTTGCTATGTGTCAGTTGGATGTTATAAATACCAACCCAGGGAAAAATTCTCTGGCTTTATAATTATATCACTAATTACACAAAGAGATATTGCTCTAGCAATATTTTAAGCAATTCATCATGTAAATAAAGTATAATGAAAAAGGAAAAAAAGTATGCTACTTAATTTATCACAGAAATAAGCAGTTCAATCTCCTGAACTCTATTTTCCTCTCATTAAATTAGGTCCAAATCAGGATGTCTTGCTCAAGAGCTGAAGAAAGAAAATGTTTTAGTAAATTAGTTTTTTTCTGTCTTTAGCACACTCAGAATTCTACAGACGTAATAGTACAACAGTACAATGACAGCCAATGGAATAAAAATACTTTATAAAATAAAGACACTAGACAGAATTTGAGGTCTTTTCTATCTCCTTACTGAGATGTACAGTTTGTCTGAATGACAGTGACCATGGAAGAGGTGATCTTGGTTAACTAACCTCTTGAAAATAAAAGAAAGTACAGTCTTAAAAAACAACACCTTGTAAAACAACAAAAAGTGACAAATCAGTTTTGAACAGATCCTAAAAATATGCTTTTTTTGTGAAACATAATCAAGTTTAGTGTGAGCACACTTGGACAGAACATGCTGAAAAAGAATTTAAGTAGAATACATATCTGTTGCATAAGCAGTTTAATGAGTCTTACTTTAAGCCTTGTTGATCTGGCTTGGACAAAATACACCATCAGACTACATCAGCAGGTACAGAAGTAGAGCAAGCTAATCCTGGAAAGGAAGCCTTTATACTAAGAACTGGTTTGAATTTTACATAAACTTGCTTTGTGGACTGTTTAAGTGCTTAAACAATCTTTTTCCTTCAGAAAAAGATGTTTACAACTAGGATAAAGGTTTACATCATTTTAATGACCATGTTTACAGGTAAATATTTTCTTTTTGTGAAATTATATGTGCATTTAGACTGTACTGAACATGTAGTGTCTATCCAGACTGCTTGCTTTTACTTACTTGATATTTATATAGTGTCAGGGAACTGGAAAGGCAGAAGGCTGTAAACAGATTTCTAACCAAATGTGTGTATCAAAAGTATAACTTGGATAATACTTTTATAATTGTTTAATCAATTTAATGGCGTTTGGCAGAATTATGCTTGAATAATTGTTTCTGTCATTCTGCTTCAGTAGGAAAACTTTGCTGCTAAATTTGAAACAGATAGTTTAATTAAGAGGTTAACAGTTAGAAAATAGCTACCCTATAGTAATAATGTGTAAGTGAAAAAAGGAGACAGATATGAGTGGAGTTACCAAACTGAATCAAAGGAGCTGTTTCATCTCTGTTTTGAAAAAACTTCAGAAGAGGAAAAAATAATAATTATCTATAAAAATGATTAAAATATTCACATTATCTGAAATTTGAGGTAAGTGTGTGATATATTTAGGAGAGAAAATAATGGATGGTTTTACTTTAAGAAAAACTGTGGGTCTAAACCAATGCATGTAACCACTGAAAGGAAAATAATAGTTCCCCTTGCAATTGCTTTTGGTATGTCTCACATCTTTTGAGAATACTTTTTTTTACATGTTAAACTTCTCCTTCAACCTGAGCTATTTGAACTGCTTATACAGTTCTATAAATAGTGACTAATCCTTTTATCTAGAGTGCTTTTATCTTGAGTGACAGTGGTCTTTTCTTGTATAGCAATTGGCAGATAACAAGCAATATCAACACTGCTTGTAAGAACAGGTGATTTATTTATTTTTTGTATGAAAAAACAGCTTATTATTTGTCTTTTGGTGTGACCTATATTTATTTTTTTTGCTGATCTTATTATGAAACTGTAGGCATATAGATGTAAGTGTATGCATGTGTGTATATATATATGCACAACCTTGCAAAATAATTATTTTGCAACATATTATTAACATCATTACTTAAAAAATAAGCATTGTATTCAGACCCTGAAACGCTTATGAAATTACACATATTTAAGTGGCCCTATGATAGTCACTTTGCATTTGGTGACTGATGCTATTCATTTCTATAGGCAAGGAATACACTAACAATAACAAGTGTACCTCCTCATAAAACAAATTTTATTTCTTTTTTAGACATTGACGCTTCTGTTATCAAATGCGTTATCTAAATTTCAAGGTAGAAACATATATGATTTCCAAATTTAGATTCTCGTGAAATAATTTCATTACTTCTATATCTAATTTTATGAAGTAGAGAACAACCCAGACACTAATCATTATTGTAAAGTCGGGTTCGGTTTATGCATCTGTTTCATCCTTTGCAGAGACAAGTCACTGTTGCAAGTTGTGACTCAGACTACAAGCTACCAGACAAAGGTGGTGCCTTGCAGGTGCCCTGGGATAATAAATATACACAGAGGCATCACACATACTGAAATTGCAGCAACTAAATATCTAGCCATTCACTATACTGATTTTTTTCTATGAAAGATTTTATAGGGCCTTTATAAATTCTTAAGCACACTCTGACCACTCTGAAGCCCTATGGCAAGGCTAAGTACATCCCTGATCCTACTGCTTCGAGGCTGCACTGATTTTTCTCTCTGCCACAAAAATCCAAAGAGACCTGCATTTCTACAGCCATCACATTGAGACTGAATTGTATACAAGATCTGTGCTGTCGATGTGAAAGCAGGGAAGGGAGCAATATCAGACAGGAGATGTACTAAAACATTGACCAAAACAGGAAACAGCTCACAGTAACTTCACTTTTCATATACTAGCACAGCAAAAGCTAACAAATGTCGCTAACACAGAAATTGCCACAAACTGGGCAAAGCAAGCATTGTTCTGGCCCCCAGTCAGTAACCATTTGGGAAGTGCACTTCACTTTGAGAAAGTCAGTCCCAATGAGTCATATTTCTGCCAGATGCCACTACACATTAAGGTATACATAGACATCTCATGTTGGACGAAATATGAGCCTGGCTGGAAACCAGAGAGAGACTTCTGCTGTAAAACCCCACTGCAAAACCAGGGAGATGGCACTAGCTGTGTTTGATAATCTGAAGCTTCAAGTGGAAACTCTATGCTACAATTGAAGACTGGTAAGTGAGGAAGATCGCGAAGAAGCGAGCCTTTTATATACATGCTATGACCACTTCACTCTGGCTAATCTTTCAAACAAATCTCAATCAATTCTCAGTTCCCTTCTGGCTCTCCTGCTCTCCAAGATGGGCCTAGTTACGGCTGTGATTGAATGAAGTGGACAGGCAAGGAATTAGCCTGAGTAACTACATTTATCTGCTGTTATTTGAAGCAATCCATTGTGGCTGAATGCTGCTCTGTAATTTTCCATGAAAAATGGTGTGTTTTGCTGTAACAATAAAGCTCACTGAGAACTTGTATGTAAAACTAGGTGTGGTGTCTAGTAATTAGTTGCAACTCTGTGAGTCTCAGCATACCTTCTTATCTAATTTACAAACACCAGTTTTGCTGTGGGGACATACCTAGTTGTGTCTACTAACTGCTTTTTGTTCACGATACTAGTTTAAAAAGTAACTGCAAAGCATTTCTTATTTTTCTCTAGAATAACTATGAAGGGAAGTGGAAATATTAGGAGTTGCACTTAGCACAAATTTTCAAAAGAATATTTGGATATTTTGACTGCTTCCAGGGAAGATAAGAAACAGATTTTCCCTGATCCATTGCGTACATCTCGGTCACTTGAATGGTCAAGGGAGAATTTACTATAATTACCACATTATAGATGAACAACATTGTAGAGGGATAAACAGATTAGTTTTACAAGAGGAACAGATTTGTTTTTCTTTGTGAAGTTTGATCCAGTAGACATACTTGTTTCACATCTATCAAACTACAGTGAAGTTGAAATGAGGAGCTTTACTTTTACCAAATATGGCAGAAGCTAAGAATTATATGGAAGAAAAGAAAATATGACTCTGTACTGCTCATCTTCTACAGAAGTGTTCTCATCACCAAGCTCTGAGATGTTTGAGAAAATATTTCTTTCATCTTTTCTTGCTTTATATTTTGTATATAGGAGAGGTAAAGAGAGTTCCACTGTAGATACATGATACCAGGAATATTCTGCTGGGACATACAGGTTCAAAACCTCCAACAGCTTCTCTCAGATCCTCACATCCCACATTAACTCTCCTCACAGTATAAGACAATAGCTGATGGACCAGAAGCCTTAGTTTTGGAAGAATTGAAAACCATTGTTCATTAGTGAATAATTGCAGTACACACCTAACACTGAAATGTAGCAACTGCTCTGTCATTGTGGACAGGGTCCATCTCACTGCATCTTGCCCAGACCACCAATAGGATGTAGGATTAAGCTCTTTGGATTTCTTGTTGTCACGCTGTGCAGCTCCCTTCTCACTCTCTGAATTTCATTCTTCAGATAGCCAGCTCATTGTACATGCATTTTGCAGGAATGTTCACCTACCTGTCAGTCTGTTCCACTATATCATATAGTACTTATAAGTTCTGCGGCTTTCTCTTGAAGATTGTTGCTCCAAGATGTTTCATATGGGACAAGCAATATAGTCTGTAATACTTCTACTGTTTGAATGAATGTGAAAAAGAAGGAAAGACCAGCAGGCTATACTCCAGCTCATCAACATACTGTATTATGAACATTAATTAAGCAGCAATTCTTGGCTTTTTATATGTGATAAATAATTCAGTTCATCTCAAAGCATTCTAGATTTCTACCACAGAACAGGTGGGAAAAAAATTACTTAATGGCATCTTTTGGAGGTGATGTTTGTCTCAATTTCATCACACTATTCATATCAAAACTGTCAATTTGTTTGCTCCTTTTCTCCAAAATGTGATTATTGCTAAGGTGTTTATATAATACTTTGCACAGGAAAACCCCAACATATGAATGGTATTTGTATATTCAACATATTTTAGACTTGTGAATCTATCATCTATTTATCAAGGCATTTCNNNNAATATAATAAAACATATGTTATTAAAAATGTCATTTTGGGCTGCAGTTATACAACCCAGAGTATCTAATTCTTTGTTTATTCTTCAGGTACTCACTGTGATGAAGACATCAACGAATGTTACACAAACCCTTGCCAAAACGGTGGAATCTGTGAGAATTTTCCTGGGAATTACACTTGCCATTGCCCACCTGCAGACAAAGAAGGGATTTATTATGGTGGCTGGAACTGTACAGAAGTCCTCCATGGCTGTACTGATCAGCAATGCCAAAACAATGGAATATGTATCCCACATTTAAAGAATGGCCAACATGGATTCAGCTGCATGTGTTCATCTGGGTATACTGGAATACACTGTGAAACCATAACAACATTTTCTTTTCAAGGAAATAGTTATCTTTTGTTGAAGAATCCTATGACTTCTAAAAAGGAATTTATCTATAATATAAAACTGAGATTTCAGACTGTGCAACCTACAGCTTTTCTGTTTTACCGAGGGGAGAAAAATACATTTGCGAAGCTGGAGTTACTGAATGGCTACTTACACTTATCTGTGCAAGTCAATAACCAGCCGCAGGCTCTTTTGCATATTTCTCATAATGTCAGTGATGGAGAATGGCATTCAGTGGAGGTAACCTTGGCAAGAGCTGTTACTCTTAATTTGCTGGACAGCTCTTGTGTAGAATCATGTCTCAATAAAACGTCTGCTATGATAGATAACGATCACGTGATGCTTGCATTTCAGAGCATGTTTTTGGGCGGCTTACCAGTGGGGAACATTAGCGGCAACTCTCTACTTAACATCTATAATACACGTTCCGCACCTTCATTTGTAGGCTGTCTTCAGGACATTGAAATAGACTTGAATGTTATTACTCCAGAGAACGTATCACCTGAATCATCTTTAAATGTCAGGACAGGATGTACTAAAAAGGACTGGTGTGAAACTCACCCTTGTCAGAACAGGGGACGCTGTACCAACCTGTGGCTGAGCTATGACTGCAATTGCTACCGGCCCTACGCAGGGCCGAGCTGTGCAACAGGTAAGGGAATGCTGCTGGCATTTGTGTTTTAAGTGGCTGCTGAAAACACGATCATAAACAACCTTGTTTACCTGGTGATGAAACGGTGTGACCCTTGGGATCTCTGGAGCTTATTGTCAACCAGTAAGAAAGTGCAAGAGGTTAGTAGTAGCACACGTTTGTTATTTTCTAGTTACTTTCCTGGGAAGGCTGCTTTTCAGCCTGACAAAAAAAGTCAGGCTAAACTGGTGGATTCCACTCATCCAGTTTTAAAATCTTCTTAGTGCTCTTAGCACACCATAAACTCTGGAAAACTGTAGTTCACTGGAGGTTATGCACCCTGAGTAAAATTTAGAAAGCAACCAAGTCACTTGGCGTTTAAGCCTTACTTTCAAAGCTTTCTTTGAAAATTTTATCCTCAAGCTCTCTAGGCTTTTATAAAGAAACTCATTTAAGGCAATGAAAGGCAAGCAAAAGTACTGCAAGTTAAAAAAAGACAGATTCCAATTTTATAAAATGAACAAGATTATACTATTAACTTAATCTGATTAGCCCAAGGAGAAGGCAGGGCTTTAGAAACTGGAAACAGGGCCCATTCATCTCTCAGCTGGTCCCAAGGCAGCTCTGGACAATCACTAACGAAGGCAGCTGTTACCAGAGAGCTGCTTGTTGACCAGAGGGAAACGTATCCGTGTCTCAGTGAGCAAAAGAGCACATGTCAGCAAACAGCCTCTTTGGCAGCGATGAGCAGGAATACAAAACCAGCAGATGCCCGTAGCGCTTTCCCTGTTACAAACAATCTTTCCAAGTGCAGGCTGAGTGGAAGGACAACAGGAGGTCCCTGCCCAGCTCCTTGCTCTACTGCATCTGGTGTGTTAAACACTCTAGAGCTGTAAATACTGTACCCCTCAAGAATATTTCGGGGTGGACTCTGCAGTCCTTCCTCAGCAAAAGTTTTAGGGAATTCAAACAAGCAGTTTTATTTAAGAAAATTGCACAAAATTGAGTCTTCCATGCAACACCCTTGCCCCTGCTCCCCTTCCTGCCCCCTTACTAACCATCCACCCGTGGTCAGTCATAACAATGCTTAGAGAGGAAGAAATACATACATACATATATTTATGTATATATACTTGCCAAGTGGACTGGAAAAAATGAAGTACAACAGCAGAGCCATGGTCAGATTGGAACGGACAAATCCTACACTGGTGTAAACTGGCATGGCTGCACTGCCGCCAGTGAAGCTACATTGATTTACATCAACTGAACAATTGACCCCAGGGGTTTATTGAAGGCATTGCTGCAGAAAGCTGTAACTTGAAATACATTTCAAAATGTTTAAATACAATTGCATTTGGTATGCTATACTTAATAGTTATCAATACTTTTCAATAGTTTTTCTTTTTGGTTTTATTGCAAAATGACAAAGTCTGAGAGGTAATTGTAACAGACTTCTTTGAAGTCTAGCTGTAATTTATCCAAAGATTTGGAAAGCAACTTTAGAGTATAGGACAACATCTGGTAAATATGTTTGCCTCCTTATATGAAGCAAAATTAAAACCAGTCTGGGCCAGGAGAGGCTTATACTAGCATTAGAACTGTTGAGAATGATTAGAAAGCATGCTTTTTTTTTTTTCTGCTGACCACAATATTCCTCGGAAATCATGGCACCATGCCATTTTGATACATAGGTTCTAGATATATGCCATATTTAAAAGACTGTGGCAGGTTTCTTAAAAGGCAGAGTGGGGGAGACTTGCGGTAAAGGATAACGTAAAAAATGCTAGTGTCTTTTTGAAGAAAAGTTGCTGCCAAGTATTTAATTGACAAGAGGCAATATTTTCTCTACATATACAAAATAACAAACAGATGTTGACTCATTTTGATCAACATCCAGATGTTGTGACCCAAGAGGTTAATATTGACCAAGGTGATGCTAGCCATCTCATCAAACGGAAGATCAGATTGATGAGATGGATATATATGTATATTTATGGATAGAGAAGAATGCAACAAAGTAATTGTAAACATGAAATACCTTTTGAAAATTAATGCTGCCTTCTAATACTACAAATGTGTAATCCTCATTCTAGCAGAAATTTTCTTTTAACCATCATGAAAGAATGCTCTGCTACCACCTTATAGGGAAGACATAACTTAGAGAGATTTAATGCCTCAAAACACCCATTTCAACAAATACTTATTTTTACATACCATTTTTTTAACAAGTAGATGTAAGTATATTGGTAATCTTACTCACAGAATTAAAATATTTCAAATTTAATTGCTTTATGAAACTGTCTGTTTGGGAACAAGCAAGGGATTTATTCCTGTTGCTAAATAATAATACCATGCCCCATAGTAGCGTAGTGTGGTTATTAAGGGTTTGTCGGGGCTTCACAGTCAGTCCCCTATTTTCATTGGATTTTTTAATGTAGCCATAAAAAAAAGTAGTGCTGGAGGCGGAAACTTGGCCTATGAGGTCTCGCTCTAGGAGTTTTACTGCACAAAAGAGGACTGATTCTTTAGCTACGTGAGCATTTAAAAAAAGCTTGGTTTATTCTTTCTATGAATTTGATATATTAAAAATAGCTCTTGAAAGTGATTAGGCAGGAAGTCTATAATATTGAGGACAAGATCACGAAACTTAAAGTGTAAAAATAGAAACACTTTGTTGTGCTTTAACGAGATGATTCATCAGAATAAAATACGGTTCGAGCTACATATTTTGTATCCTTACAAGTCTGAAAATCATTACTGAAAATAAAGAGTAAGGGAGAGGGACAGATGGTTTTGGTTTAATCATTTTAATTGATAAGCACACCAAAAAAAAAAAAAAAAGAGAAAAAGTCTTACTAGATCCTGGATCATTTTTCCCCCACACCACCATAGCATTATGAGTACTCACAGGACTGAGCAGGATTCATAACTGGATGCAAGCTTATGTGTATGAGCACGTGTTGAGCCCCAGGAACAAAAAGTCTGTCAGAGAACTGGGGAGCCCATACAGCACCAAATAGGTGCCCAACCTGGAGAATTTACACAAGAGGCGTTTGCTGACCAGCTTTCAGCTATTTTCATGATTAGAATCAGCACCAAAAAAAATCACAAAGTTCCAATTACATTAACTTCCATGGTCATCAGAGGATCAAAGCAGCTAGATTCTTTTCAAAATGATCTTTCTGAGGAGCAATCCAGGAAACTATGGAAATCTGTCCTTGTTTAACCATTTGAAAATACAGCATTACACAGAGCATGATAAAGGAGAAAAATATGCCCAATAATATAACATCTGGTCCTGTACCGGGGCTTAATTCTACAGCCAACAGGAATTTTGAAATAGAAGGTATTTACAGCTGGATCAAGTCTATATTCATCCATAAATACCAGCACATCTTACCACCATACGTAAATATTACTAGAAGTAGCTATTTGATCATTGCATTGGCTCCCTTGTCATTTAGCCCTAACTATTTCATTTTTCTCCCTTCTTCTCTTTATCTTTTCCCATATCTCTAACCTCAAGAGTACATTCCAGGCCGGTTTGGATCTGAGGACTCCTCAGGCTATGCTGCTTTTTCTCTTGATGCCACTCAGAATGAAAATTTGAACATATCAATGTTTGTCCGAACACGCAAACCTTCTGGCTTGTTACTGGCTTTGAGAAATAGTACTTACCTCTACTTAAGACTCTACTTGGAAGGTGGGAAACTAACAATGTTAGCTCTAAATTCCATGAAGTTATTAGGGAAACAGTCCATGAATGATGGAAACTTTTACTTAATAACATTAAAAATAGAACCAAATAAGATGGAATTGTTCCAGTCCTCTCAATACCTAGGCTTTATTTCTACTCCAGTATTAACCATCCAAAGTAAGAATATTCTGTATATTGGAGGCCTACCAGATAACAAAGAAACTGACAGAAATGGCAGGTATTTCAAAGGCTGCATCCAAGATGTAAGAGTGAATAACCAGCCGCTGGAATTCTTCCCCATCACCAATTCACTGAATTCTTTTATCAACCGAACTCTGATCAACATCACCCAAGGCTGCACTGGTGACAATCTCTGCAAGGTAGGAATGGCAATTTTTTTTGTGTGTTCATAATGAGGAATTTCCTTTAATTTTTTATACATTTCCATACATATCCATTTGGTGATAATGACATCTTAGGAAAATACTTAAAAATGCTAGGAAGCATTTTTGTTGTTATGCTACATATGATGAATATCAGCAGCAAAATATATTTGCATAGGGAGAATTACAATATTTTAAGCTTGAAATACTATTATTCATCAATTATTGAACATGCTGTGCTATCATAGTACTGGTCTTTATCACTTTTCTTATGAAATAAACAGAATTCTCCTTTCTGCCAAACAGTCCCCCCATACTTAGAGCTGGGAGTCCACCAGCTTTTATTCATACTTATCTTGTCTTTTTTCTTTCCCCGTAGTCCAGTCCCTGCCACAACGGTGGTGTGTGCTACTCAATCTGGGATGACTTCACTTGCACGTGTCCCCCTAACACAGCAGGGAAGGCATGTGAGGAAGTTAAGTGGTGTGAGCTTGGACTCTGTCCTCATGAAGCACAATGCCAGCTGGTGCACCAAGGATTTGAATGTAGGTACATTGCAGCTATTCTTATAATCTTTGGAGATTAAAAACAATAGCAAATATTGTCAGCATTTCTTTAAAACCTCATTAATAACTGCTTTTAAAGTTCATTCAAACATTATTTCTGTATTAAAATAATATGTCAATTGTAACAGTAAAGGGGAGAGTTTGCCCTACCAGACCCAGAAATTTTCAACCAGACTCCCTGACAGATGTTTAGAGGACCTTTGCTTTTGACTTATTCAACACAAGTTGTTGAGGTTGTACGGTAGGTAAGTACATTGCCAGAGTGTGACTGCACCCCTCATACTTCCACTGCAAAGAAATAAGAGAGTATCCAGTGTTGGATTAACATTTGGATGTTCTCCATCCACCTGAAAAGACAAGATGCATGACATACATTGCATCATTTGATTTTCTTAAATGTTAAATACCTTTGAAGAAAGTCACCTTAATACCAGCAATACTGTTATTCAACTAATATCTTCATAAAGAGCATCTACATGCCAAGTAGTGTATTTGAAAATTGATGACAATTAGAGGTTTTAAGAACATTAGCCACCCTGCATATCTCTTTCCTTCTGCACTTCCCTTCACTTTCCTGCCCTGGAGCAGGATTTAAAAAGCAAGTAAGGATTTTTAAGCAATATTTTTTCTTTTTTGCTATCAAAGAAAGCCCTAATGATGCAGTGAAGGAAGATAAATACACATACAGTCTCATGGGAGCTGTTAGAATGGCTGACTCTTAGGAATGGGAAGGTTGGTCAACAGAAGATTTCTGTCATAGACAATTTTCTGACAGAACAATATAATGCTACTTTTGTTGAGATTTTTAGAATCAGCATTATAGTGCTTGTTAAAATTTAGAACTGAAATTAAAATTATTGTACCTTCTCTAATAGACATCTCTAAACAAAATATCACAGAATCATAGACTGGTTTGGACTGAAAAGGACCTTAAAGATCCTCAAGTTCCAACCCCCCTGCCATGGGCAGGGACACCTCCCACTAAACCAGGTTGCTCAA
>JAOXJM010000004.1:9433099-9443367 GCA_026413425.1 Tringa solitaria
GAGTCCCTCCCCATCTCTCCTGTAGGCCCCCTTTAGGTACTGGAAGGCTGCTCTACGGCCTCCTTGGAGCCTTCTCTTCTCCGGGCTGAACAATCCCAACTCTCTCAGTCTGTCTTCATAGGAGAGGTACTCCAGCCCTCTGATCATTTTCATGGCCCTCCTCTGAACTCGCTCCAATGGATCCATGTTCTTCTTATATTGATGTCCCCAGACCTGGATGCAGTACCCCAGTTGGGGTCTCACCAGAGTGGAGTAGAGGGATAGAACCACTTTTCTCGACCTGCTGGCCATGCTTCTTTTGATGCAGCCCAGGATACAGTTGGTTTTCTGGGTTGCCAGTACACATTGTTGGCTCATGTTGAGCTTCTTGTCCATCAACACTCCGAAGTCAGGGCTGCCATCAACCCATTCTCCGACCAACCTGTATTTGTGCTCAGGATTGCCGTGAACCAGTTGCAGGACCTAGCACTTAGCCTCGTTGAAGTTCATGAGGTATCAAAATACGTTCTCTCATGAACTTTCCTATTGCATACTACAGCAGACTGTAAACACACAGAGCAGAGAAGTGAAAAGTATCAGAACTGTTTCCTTCTGCCAAACTCAAGGTGATTTACACTGTTAGATCACCTTTAGATTTCTGTGCTAGTTTATGTGGCAATAGTAGGGAGAGTCACTAATAGATACTCAAAACTGTCTGCACTGCAGAGCTTTATTTTTAGCTAGTTGTTTTCTCAAATACAGCATAGATTTGTTGTTCAACGCAAGGTAATGAAAGGATTTTTACTGGCCAGCAAGTTCTCTGCCAGCCTGGTGTCTTATGCTCTGGATACCATTTTAAGCTAAGGCAGAAAAATATTTGTTTTCAAGTGCTGTGGCTATAGTTCCACTTGGCTACAATTAGCAAGTCCTTTTAGGAAAACATGCACTCCAGGAAAAAAGTCAATACAGGAAGCTGATGTGGGGAACATCAAGTAACAGCAAAACCGTGTGCACAGTGTCACAACTGAGTGTAAAAGCACATCCAGATGGCTTGCTGTGCTCAGGACTTAACAGACTTCTACGGGAGTATTTTAGCTTTCTGAATTCAAAAACCTCAGCTTTATGGGAATTTAAAAATCAGAAATAATTTTGAAAAGATCTGACTTTCATTTTTAGTATGGTTTCTTATGAGGAAACTTTTCCTATGAGAAAGACATCATATTTGACGTGCCAGGTAAGATGGTTACGTGTCTGCTGCCTTACTATCAGGATACACAGTCAATAATTCCATACTGGGACTCCCAGGGGTTCTTTTCACCAAGATTTACTGAGCCCGGACATAATTCAGGAACGCCCCTATCTTAGTGCTAGGACCTTGCAAAGCTAAATTTGTCTAAAGTACAAACAGAAGACATTCCTTCCTGTCCATAATCCTCATAAATCTCAGAACGTGCAAATTTACAGCCCAGTGAGTTAGCGCATTTTAGTAGAAACTATGCTAATGAACGATGTCAAATACCTTTCTGAAGATATCCATAAAACGGCCATAATGTTGCCCATCAATTCTGAGTCACCACAGTTCAAAGTGAGTACTCTGCTGCCCTCCCAGTCCCACCAGCACAGGCTCAGCACCATCAGCAGGGTTGTGGCAGCGTGTATACAGCAGAAACTCTCTTTAATGTGACAGGCACAACTCTTCTTTAATTGATTTTCAGGGGCTTTTGGCCAACTGAATTCAATTAAATGAATCATGTTTGCATCAGGGAAAGTAAACTAGGATATTAGGATCCAATCAAATACTTTCTAAAACCTCTTTTTTTGTTTGTTTGCGTTTTTTTTTTTCCTAAGAAAAAAGGAATTGAGAACAAAGGTTCACCCTGTCCACATCTGTCATGGTAAATAACCAGCTATTGGTACTTAGAGAATAAACATAAAATGACAAATGTATATCTTCTTTTGAAATACCCTCTAAGCCTCAGCTTTAAGTTGTGTACAACCATGATCACTTCCTCTTTGCCTAAATAGGAAAAAGAGAGATAACACTAATATAGAACTATATCTTTAGAATTATAACTTGAGATGATGCAAAGAAACACACTTTGATGTCAATATAGGTGGTGCTGGCACTGCCCTGTAATTTCGGTAACCATAAGGAGCAGGCAAGGATAACTGAAACACTGGTGGAATTTGATTGTTTTTCAGAAAACTCAAAACGACTTACATGATGGGGAGCATGGGCACTGCAGAGAGATTGTTCCACATGTATTGGTTTAAAGTTGGCCTGGTTTCTCAATTATTATCTTTGCACAGGTCTTGCTAATGCAGTGTTTAGTGGCCGAAGCAGTGCGATATTTTACAGAAGCAATGGAAAAATCAGCAGAGACCTCACCAATATCATATTTGGCTTTCGAACTAGGGACACTGATGTGATATTGCTGTATGCGGAGAAGGAGCCAGAGTTTGTTATCATCAGTATTCACAACTCCAAATTACTCTTTCAATTGCAAAGTGGCAACAGCTTTTATAAACTGACCCTTGCTAGTTCACTGCCTGTGAGTGATGGGAAATGGCATCAAGTGATGGTCTCTATGGTAGAGCCTCTGTCCCAGTTCTCTAGATGGCACATTGATATAGATAACAAGAAAGACACCGCAACTAGCACAACAGCCGCAGGAAGCCTCAACTTTTTAAGAGAAGAGACAGACATCCATGTGGCTGACAAGGCTTTTGACAGTCTGGATGGCCTGCGAGGATGTATGAGCACCATACAAATCAGCGGCATTTATCTCTCATACTTTGAAAATGCTGACATCCCTACTAAAAAACCTCAAGAGGAGCAATTTCTCAAAATATCCGCAAACCCTGCTGTTACTGGATGTTTGCAGGCAGATGTCTGCAGCTCAGATCCCTGTATGCACGAGGGCATATGTGAAGACTTCTATACTTCCTACCGCTGCATATGTCCCAAAGGATGGACTGGCACCCATTGTGAAGTCAACATCGATGAATGCTTTTCAAACCCTTGCATTCATGGGAACTGCACCGACGGGATCAGCTCTTACGAGTGCAGTTGTGAACCTGGTTACACAGGCGTAAATTGTGAAGAGGACATAGACAACTGCTGGGGCCACCAGTGTGCAAACGGGGCCACTTGCATAGATGGGATTAACGGCTATTCTTGCCTGTGTGCTGGTAACTTCACCGGAAAATTTTGCAGGTACTATAAACAAGGCAGATCCCTATAATTTTTTTCAGGTCTCTTCTGAAGGATTATTACACCACTGGTGTCTCCATTTTAAATGTGCATTTAATAAACTGCACATTACAGACCTGTATGTTGTCTGTTATGCATTTATCTATATATTAATCATGCTGCAGAATTAATGTATAAAGAGTCTGCAGTACCAATCAGTTAGATGTGGATTGAGGCAGTGTAGAGATGGCAGCTGAGGCAGGGACTGATGAGACAGAGCAAGGAGACTGGGAACAAGGCACAGCTCTGCTGCCAGCTGGGTGACACAAGTTGTCTGATGATGGGTTTACAAGTCTGACAGAGCTCAGAGATAGACATGTGACACCTTTTTTTTAAAGAAAGATTTTAAGGGTTTTGAATCCTTAAAACTATACTTTATTAGAGTAATAGAGCTCTAGAACTATCAGTAGGAAAATTCAGAGTTAGTGGGTAAGAGAAAATAATATTAGAAGGATTTGTAAAGAGTTTTTCTCCCCACTCACAGCATCTTTGCTTTGTGGGATTTTTGCTCTAGGCTTGCGCTCTCAGCCCAGCAATCCTGATGGCTGCAGACACCACAAAGCCCACTCTTCATCACTTTTGAGGCCTCCTCACATGCCTGTTTCTTATTCTTTTCAGACACTCCTCTATAAAGGCTTCAGGCTCTTCCTTGGCCTCTCTCCCCTTTACTCACCCTTCTCTGCACACCATAAACTTCTCCCTTTTGAGCTTGGCCTGTGCTCACAGAGAAGGCAAAATCCTTCTTCCTCCAGAGGACTCCAACAAACCCAGTCTGCTGCAGCCTGGAGGATGCAAACAGGCAATTGTCTTTGTGCTGTCCAGCCTCAGTCTTTTAGGCTATAATTACACAACTACCAATTTTTATTGACTTTTTTTTTGTGCAGGGAGGGCATACTGAGATGTGGAGATGCCTTATATTGGCCAGTATGGCCAATCTTGTATGCTAAATCTATCTTTTGAACTCTTCTACTCAGCTGTTCAGGTATCCCATAGATCCACATCATGTAAGCATAGTGTTGTCCCTTTTTTTTGTTTGGTTTTTTTTTTCTAAGAAATGAATCGTTAACTGGCCTGTAAATACTAGGAAAAGGAAAACCAAATCCAGCAAATTTTAAAAAAATTAATTCAAACATATTCTGTGAGTCTTAAACCTTGGTTCCTGCTCTCTTTCCTTTGGATGATACCCCAGCCAGCAACAGAATTGTTCCCCCAGTTCAGTTGCTGCCTACCACTAACTGTGAGCATCCCGAGTACCTGAGTCACCAGGCGTGCCAATGCACACAGATGGGGGGTTTCCTTTCCAAAGGAAACCATGGGGGCACCCGGTATTTGTAGCCCCTGAAGCTGTGTGCTTATTTACAGCTCCCTGTATTTGGAGACTAGCAGCACTAGATTCTGCATTCAAATAACAAACTTGCAAGGTAGATCTAATTATTTTCCACTAAAGCACTGAACTAGAGTGAAATTAAAAGCTGCGACAGCATGAGACATCCAGAAACAAGGAAAGTGCAAATAACTACTGCCATTGCCTTCTTACTTACCTAGATACAGAAGATTACCATATACAGTTTGTGGGAATGAAGAGAGAAACCTCACGTGTTTCAACTATGGCAACTGCACTGATCTCAGCGGCGAGTTGACATGTGTGTGCCTGCCTGGATTTGCTGGAGAACGGTGAGATGCTTTGCCCAGCAATTGTGGAGCGATTCTTCCAAAAGCTGTTCCAGAAGGATTGAGAGCGTGACAGCCAGAGAGGTTTGGCCGTCCTGCAAAAATACAGACACAGTACTTGCTTAAGTTGAGCGGTTCCTTGCTTTAGTGACTCTCAGGGCCTAAAAGTATAGCTGGTTTACTTAGATAAAGGTCACAAATTAACACAGCAAGATTCAATCCAGCATAGTACCATTAAATCCAGTGCAAGATATTATTTCTTAGACAGCATTGTACACTTCTATGTGCCGGCTTTTTGGATTCCCTGCCCAATTTGTATATGATAAGCTATGACGTTATCTTTCTAAAGGTGGGGACATATAAGTATATATATGTCCTGATCATATATATAAGTCCACTGCAATACACTGACGCATGAATACGCAAAGCTGCTTCATTTTCACAGATACATATTGTGAATATACAATCTATTCTCTCACAGGGATGGTATGAGATGACGTACCTGGTGGCACTGTAGCTTGTGACTTTCTCACTGAATGCTGAACTATGAAAAGAGAATATATTTTAAAAAGAAGTTGAGAAATACTTTTTATATGTTATAGTTGAATCTGAAACAGAAGGGGCCTTCCTCTCAGTTAATTTTTTATTTTATAGCATACTGTCACAATTCACACTCACCATTTGATCATGTTCTGCAAACAGCCCTGCAGCAAGGAGTCGTGACAGTCTCAGGATATCAGGTGCTATAGAAATGTAGGAGGACATTGCCACAGTCATAATATAGTCTGAATAGGTGAGGGTACCTTTTTGGATAGTGATATTAATGTTACCTCAGAGTATAATATCCAAAAGTTCAACAGGACCAATCTATGCTGGCTCTGCAAACACAAAGAATTTTTCAACAAAAAGTTTCATTCTCTCAAAAATTTATTAACCCACTGGTTTTGTGAAAACAGTACAGTAAGCTATAAAAGATAAATGAAATGAAAATTTCCACTCGGTCAATACACAGTGTAGCTATAAGATATATCTGCATTGTACCATTCACCTCATCCAGTGGGTCTGTGTACTACCTCACAATATTCAAAAAAGGGGAAAAAGATAAAATAAAATAAAGTAAAATAAAATAAAATAAAATAAAATATAAAAAAGTAAAAACATATTGTCAGACATGTTACTCTGTATATTTCTTGGTGCTTCAAGACAGAAGGAAAATACTTTTTCCTTCTTCCTTCCCCTGCCAGGCAACTTCCTAACTACAGCTTTGGGAATGAGCCTTCCTTACATCCATCCCACTGGCTGGCAATAATCTCTATTTTATGGTTCCCACGTTTCTCATATTGTACCAAGTGCACTGAGCTTTAACAGGCTATCACAGCAAGGCATTCTTCTCCAATGTCTAAAATTGACTATTTGTCCTCTTTTTCTCCATGTTGCCAAACCATAAACTAGTAGCCCTTCTGTGCTTGCAGATCTTAGTATATCAAATAAGAAAATTTACTCCTTTTATACAAATATATCAGATAATAAAGAAATCAAATCCCAAAACTTTTGTATATCTATCTATTAGATTGATAAAACAGGCATTTTCCTTTAAGACAATATTTCATCCCTCAGAAAGCTATTGATGCACAGTGCACAGAAAGTAGTATCTTTCTATATCAATCGACTTGGGATCACAAAAAAAGGAAAAAATGATAGGTGGAAAGGGAAATGTGAAAATAACACTCTTCATAAAAGGAGACACAGTTGTCTCTTGAGAACAAATTTTTCATTGAATTCAAGCTGAGATTTTCAAAACTACCTAGGGGAGTTAGATTTGCAAGTGTTCCTGAAACTCAGTTGTATTCAGGTGCTGAATTCCCTGCAAGATTTTGGGGGTTTATTTGGTTTTGCATAGCTAAGTTTATAGCTATACGATTAATACTTCAATTTAGCTTTTTGAAGTACGCGAATATAAGGTACCATTGAAGGAAGCTGTTTAAAGCTTTTTCTAGATCAATAAAGAAAATCAGCTAAAAGTATTTAATATAAAGAACATCTTGTCTCTAATGTAACAGTAACATTTATTGTGAGGTTATGAATATGATTAAACAAAATAATTCCTTATAATTCTCACATTATTCTTTAAGAATAAATTTGCTTTTTTATCCTGAAAAATTAGTATTCATCATTAGTGTTATTTGAAAAAAAAAAGGGGGAGAGGGAATTAACAGGGAACTTTGTCAGAGCAGCAAATCACTAAATCATTCCTAGTTTTCAATCTCACACATTCCTCTTTAATATTCAGTTGGTAACCTTGAAAAATTATAAGAACTCAAATTTCCTTTATCATCAGAATTAACTCAAAAACATTTAATGATACATGTTCTCTACAAGCTTGTAGAGAGTCCTGTCCTAAACCGATGTTACCATGCCCAAGGCCTGTGTCCTGACTGGATAACAGATTCTGATGGGCACACATTGGCATTTCAAATTGAGAAAAAAAAAACAAACAGGTGAGCATTCCCAGGGGCACTCAGCTGGGAAACTCACACATTTGTTTTACTTATATCCAGGCAAGTAAGAAGGAAAATGTGCCCTTAGCTCCCAGGAACAATGAAAATGGATAAGCAAGCTGTCGGCAGGATGCATACTGGATCTAGGTCTAAAATCATACACAAACTTTTATTTCACATTGCTAAGCAGCATTAACCATTAAACACTTTAAAGAGATGAAACTTCTGGCTTAAATATCTGTGTTTGAAAATAATACAGGAAGTCCAGGATTTGATGTGGCTAATCAGGTAGTTAATAAAATCATAAACACATGTGGAATTAGACCCCAATTTTCAAAGAAAGCATCCACCTCTCCCTCCCCCCAAAAGTTTCTGAATTAAAAATGTGCCTGTTCAGTTTGTGATTGCAGTCACTCACTATTTGCAGTCTTTCCTCTAGGTGTGAAAAGGACATTGACGAGTGCAGCTCTGACCCATGTCTGAACGGGGGCCTCTGCCAGAACCTACTCAACAAGTTTCACTGCCTCTGTGACGTGAACTATGCCGGGGACCGCTGTGAGATAGATGTAAGCGACCTCTCCTTTTTTGTCTCATTACTGTTGTGGCAGAACCTCTTTCAACTTCTCTCCTATCTTATTCTACGAATGGATGATGATCCAGCAGTTGAGTGGGGTGAACAGGAAGACTATTAGCAGTCTTTATACTTTTGTATTTTAATACAGCAGAAGATGCCTTGACCAAACAGCTTAGCAAAGCAATAAAACATCAGAATTTTAAAAAATTGTTCTATATTTCTTTGAACAATTTTTTACGAATTGCGTTGGCTCTGGTTTAGTTCTTTCTCTTAATTTTAGAACAAATCGAGCAGATCTTTAAAAGTGTTTCATTCCACCTCCACCAGAGCATCTCACCACATACACACTGCCAGTGGGCAACAATGAGACGCACAAACAGGCAATACGTATTAATGAGAACTACAAGATATGCTGATGATGGCATTCAAATCCTACTGCAGTGAGTGGCAAAGACCCATTGCCTTCAATAAGGCTAATTTCAACCTTAAGTCTTACAGATGGTCACTAACTTTGTATCACATATGTTCATTGCTGTTTCTTTGGCAGTGTGGTCTCACACCTGTGAAAACATATATGACATTTTTAGATAATTAGATAATAGTTTGGATTAGCAATTGGCAACACACTGAGGACAATCTTACATCCATTTGAATTAGTGGCAATCCTATGCTGATATCACTAATGCTGAACCACCACTCTGGTAGCCTGTACACCTCCAATATCCTATACTGAGATAAAATACAGCCATCTTAATGTTCATCATGATTCCTTTTTTAAGAAAGACCCAGTAAGTACATCAGACTTTAAAATCATATATTTGTTATTTGTTCAAAGAATTCTGTCACTTTGAGTAAATCTATGTTATCCATCAATAGATATGAGTGTCATCAGACAAAAATATGGTGGTGTTTTTTTCCTTCTCAGGAAGCAATAAAGGTAGTTCAGTTGATTGTCCATGATTCTTTAAAGAATGAAAATAAGGGGCCTGAAAGTTATGATTATCAGGAGTTTTAGCAAAAGATGTAATAGCAAAATATCTGTGCTGTTGCCTTTGAGAGCACAGATACAACTGAAATACATTGTTAAATACAAAACAACAGTGAGAAGTGAGGGTTTTTTTCTGAACAATTTTTAAAGGCAAAAAAAACGTGCAACCATTTCTCTGGACAGTCATATTCATATTATATTTGTATAGATACTATACTCCTCTTAGTCGTTGAAATAGCGTCCTTGAGTGTTGATCCAAAAAAGTAAGCGTGTATAAGGTGGTGTTATATTATCAAGAGATATGGCACATAGCAGAGTTACAGGAAAGACTAACTAATGTTATACAAGGAACTTTTATGACTCCAGAGAGAAAAAGCTGTGACTGCAGAAGTCCTTGAGCCCACTGATATTACAATTTCCCCAACTTTAAACCTGACCCTTTTTCCTCAGTCCTACCCAACTTGCTGTGGATTGGACTTGGAGTGTTCATGGAGAACAAATCTCACCTTTAATTCTCCAGTTACACTAAAACACCTTAAAATGTGTATAAGTGAGATGTTAAGGTTCCTGTTTTTCCATGGCAGGATATCACAGAAGTCGCTGCCTGGGATTCAAGATTTTACTTTTATTTCCCACCTTTCATATATGTTTCAAACTCTGTTATATTTCTGAATACCATTCAGTGCATAATTGCAGCAACACTGGTATTATTAAAACATCTACTCCTATTTTCAGGGGAAAAAACCCAAAAAAACACATTTTTTCCACATTTATGGAAAATACCACGATTCACCCCTGTGATATGTCACGTATTCCTGTCTCAAGCACCTGCCTTAGTGTGAAAACTTAAGCACAATATATTTACTTCTGATCATTGTATTACACAAGGATAAAGTCTTTGCTGTCTTTATAATACCAGAAACGTGATACGGGTAATTTTCTTCTTAATCTCTTATTTAAAAAAAAAAAATCATTCAGCTAAAAGTTCCTTTCCTCTTTGTAAGTAAACAATAAACATAAAGTGCAAACGCATGTTCCAGCACTGGGGATGAAAACAGTGTAGTAGCAGTGTCAGAAACAAAACCATATTCTATCAAATGTAGGGCTTAGTCATCTTGATTACTGGGAATCACATGCGAATTATATAACACAGACAAAAACAACAAAACAAAACAAAACTGCATTTTTGGTTGCTTTTTATGAGAAAATACAGTTTTGGAAAATTTGAGGTTTGACTCCAAAAAAAGTAATGTTATCAAACTTACAATTTCAGAGGAAAATTATTTTTTTAAGAAATAAGTACTT
>JAOXJM010000004.1:9443569-9493044 GCA_026413425.1 Tringa solitaria
ATTACTGAAATTAATAATTAAAACACCATCACAAATAATTTGAAAAGTATCATATCATTTCAGAATGTTAATTAAAAGCAAAGAAATAAGAAATTTTGAAAGTTCTAATGGAAAAAACTGATGCTACAAGCCAAAGTTGTTCAAATCAATGATTTTTTTAAATCAAAATCTAAAGAATCACAATAGCTTTGGGGCTTTTCTCACTGGATTTTGTTCAAATCCCACATAAATAAGTCAAAGTCTTATGTACTTTATAGAATAGGGATATACTATAATATGAAAAATTTCATCCTGATATTAATGTTGAAGAAAGCTAGAGAGCAGTACATATAATAAGAGTATGTCTGAAATGCTATAGCTATATGCATAATATGAAAATCAAAGTATATATCTCTATAGCAATTCCAAAACACTTTCTCTTCAATACTAGAAACTTGATATGAGTGTACATACAATATTAAATACAGGTTTTACATGGATTTACAGGAATATGCACATTATTCATCTAGAATATATAAGCAGAGCATCAGTTCACTCTTTCCTTTCCTTAGTACACACCTGTAATTGAATTCTTTCCTTCCTCTAATGCCTTGTCATCATGAAACATCTCCTGACTTCAGAAATGCTGCTCCTTTCCTCTTTGTACTGCTGTATTCTCAACTACATTGTGCACATGTACATAACTTTCCTACCTTTATACAAAAAAATAAACCTCTGCCTTTGTCTTTTTATGTCTGCTCCTCATTTTCTGCTAATGACTCTATTCATTTGCTTTAAGTGTGCCATGTTTTCTGAATGTTTGCGCTTGACACCACACAAAAACTAAGGTTGTGTCTTCCCTATGTCTTCTCCAGGGGCACTGACAGTGCAGGGTCAGGCAAGTGCTTCCCAAAAAAGTAGTTCAGCCTCTTGACCCACTTCAGCTGCAGTACTGCATTACCTGTCAAGGGTGACTTCTTCCGCTGGGCAGCTCTTGGTACCTTACAGAGCACAACTAAAAAAATCAGCCCCCAGATCAACAATTCAGACAGGAAACGATTTTATCCCCATAGCTTAAAGTGATGCTCATTACTTGGTTCCTCCTTATGTATTGTCAATACTTATGAAACTGTTGAGCATTACAAGGTCTCCACTGGTATTTTGATGGCTCATCCCTTTCCATGAAGCTATCATACTCTATAAGCTGGACGTGACCCATGCACAGGTCTTCCACCACACCCGTGGAGAACAGGCTTCATATTTCTAGTTTAAAAGGTAAAAAAAAAAACAAAAACAAAAATCAAAACCAAACAGATCAATTAAAATAATGTTCTTGATTATTATTTTTTTTTAAAGAAATGCAGGTGTAGGCCATTTAAAGACAAATGGCTATAGAAGCAAAGAAGAAAAAAAAAGCTGGATAAATAAGGACACTAAACACTATGTTTTCTGTGAACACATCCAATTGTTAAGATTTTTTTTGATTAGGAGTGTTGAAAAGGCCATTATTCATGTTTAAGTTTAAGATACAACAACAAGAATTTCATACATCTCCAGTGTTGCAATTTTATTGCAAATCTTTTTATATATGTATTTTTATTTAGAACACAAGCTCCCAGATGAATTCGCACTTTTGTGAGAATCTCAGCATTCACTTAAAAAAAACCCAACCAAACAAAAAGAAAGCTAAAAAAAAAGGAAAAGGAAATGATCATGCCACTTTGGGTGCTGAGAAGGGCTTGGAAAACTGTCATCTCAATATGCTCAGAATTAAAGGAGGGATACCAGACAAGCAAATGAAAGAAAGCAAACAAGCGGGATCCTGATTTTTGGAGGTGCGGCTTGTGATGCTGAATACTGGTATCTTCTGTAATGGATCCCTCTATATTTTGATACTAAGATTCAAATTGTTTTTCAGATGCCAGTGACTGTCATTCAGAAATATGGGCAATGGGAAGTAACAGTGTTCATGCCTGGGGCAGAAACAAGATTTCTGAAAAGAGGAGAAAGACAGCAGTGATGGAGGTACTAGAAGGAAGAGCAAAGGGTTTTGCATCACCTATGGGATGAATGAAAGTGTATTCTTTAATGTGTTTGGCAAACACATCAAAGGTGTTTCACTGGGGAAGTATATACAAAGAATGACAGTTACTTTATTGACCATGCATAGATCCTACTTCTGACCCTTAAAACACAGACACTGACTGACCCTCCTCTGCTGATGCTTTAATATGGTTTGTACTCTGCCAGCAGTATCCTATCACAATTTTAACTACAAAGAGCCCATGTGTTTGTCAATTGGAAAAAATCCTTGATGTGTTTTGCTTATTTGAATTCTCTTACTCCCAGAACATGTAATTTTAAAGAAACTAGATCCAATACTCAATCTACTCAGTGCATGTGACTACAGTATGTTGAGGAAACTAAAAATAGGAAAAAAAACCTGCTTCAAACTCACAGCGATGAAATCAGGTTTCATTCTTTCATTGCAAATATTTTTCCTGGCCTAACACCCAGAAGTTCACCCAAGGGGACACTTTACTTCCATATATTAACTTTTAGCACTTGAACTTACATTTTCGTATCTTTAGTTAGTGATTCTCTCTAAAAAGAAAGAAATTTTTGTTTGTAATGAAAAATTCTTCAAAATTTCTACATCAAGAACCACAAACCCTGGTTCTAAGAACTATAGCCTAAAAAAAGCCACAAAAAACCCTCCAACCAATCTTCTTTCTGTGTTACTTAGATTACTATTATCTGAAATAGGTTTCCAGGGTGTAAAAAAAAAAGCGCAGAGTTTGGTTGTTCATTTTACTTGTGTTTCAAGAGTGCCCAGAGGCCTGATTAGTCTGAGGAGAACATCCTGCTAGTGCCGTGTACTGCTTGTGCTAGCAAAAGGCAGACATGTCCCTGCACCTGCTGGTGAACAGATCAGTCTGTACTTTGAATGTGTTTCTTGAACATTATCATCAGCTGCTCCTTTGGGACAGCACTTCCTCACAAAGCACACCCCCTCCTATTGTACATGTGAATATACATGAAACTTGAAAGTGGTGGTGGATTTCATGTCCCAGAATTAAAGTTCTGCTTAAGGTAGCTACTGCTATGTGCTCTGATGTGCACTGTTGTTGCTTTCCTATGCTCTTCCAGCTGGTACCTTTCCATCCTCCTGGGCACGAGGACAAGCATCATGCACTGGAGGTTACGATTCACATTTAATGTCATTAAGAATACACTGATAAGCATGTAAGATATGTTCAATATTGAATCTAAATTCAAGAAAACTCTCTCAGGCTTCCATAGCAGAGACACACAGAATTTTGATTGAATCTGCTCTACAGCAATTAGCTAATGTATTCATTAACTGCAAGGGTTATTAATATGAATGTAGCAAATGATACTTAATTACAATAATTAATGCCTGGTGATTCATGAATAATGCATTCCATAGCTATTTACATATTCATACTTATGAGGCTATTAATGGGTAATTATCATTTGACTAAAAGATGTGGACATCAGGAATTTAACAACTACAGCATTTTCTCCCGGTCTCACTGTGGCTTTACCTGTTTGTCTCGCTCTTGTATACCTCTATCTTGCCATTACACACAGAAACATAAACCATATTTTATTTTCAAGTCCTATAGAGCAATATAATGGCAAGTATAGCCATACAGGTTAGTTTTCACACTGCACCAGCTCTGAGCCAATGCTCTCATCAGTTTATGTCCTGAGGTTGCAAAACAATTTAGAAGATTTTTAGGATATTACTTGGAAAGAGAAAAACAATGTTTCAACTTCTCTTTCCAGCAGAAAAGTTCTCAGATATTAGGAGGTGGAGGGCAAGAGCATCATTAGCATTCTGCTTCTTCAAATGCAAAAGCAGAAACAAAAAATCCTGAAGAAGAAATTTATACACTTGTAAGGGAAAGTATTTGGTGAAAGAACTTTGTTCTCTTTGTCATCAGTTTAGATTAGTTCTTGTCCTGAATTTACACCCTTTCCTACCGCAGATGGTTAGGACACTTCCATACTTCACAGTTTGTTCCTTTGTGAAAGAAAGGTAGCAATACTGTCAACACCTTAAATCTGAACAAATGATTCTGCCCTAGATGGCTGGTATTTATGCTCCAACAAACAGATTTCAGGCTCCATGGAAGCAGATAAGTTGCTAGCCCTCTCAAGCTTGGAGAAGACTTTAATAGCCATAGAAGGGCAAAAATACAACACAAAATTTTTAAAAAATATTTTTCATATTCAAACATAATTATTTTAAGACAATATAATAATTCTCTTTCTTAGCCCAATGTTTACAACACTAAGACAATAATATTCAGCTGCCAGCCTCAGGAGTGTCGTAAAACAAAGAAGTAAAGCTGGGTGAGTGAATTGAGACCAAGAAGTACTACCACCCTGATTTCTAGACAAGCCACTCACCTGCTGCTCCTCCACAGCACCAGCTGAGGAGCTGTGGGTGCCCCATGTCACTGAAAGGCTTATCCCAGCTGTCATAACCTGCGGAGAGTGAACTCTCTGCACGCATATGCTCTCGCCATATGTGGAGGTCAGCTGCAAGTTCCCCTTGTATGGTGTGGCTGAACAACCTGTGACTCCAGGCAGTAAGATCAGGTCAAGCCTTTGGGGAGCATCAGATTGATGTCTTAGTAAGTGACCGGATTTGTATCCATTGTGACTTTTGCCTTCTCCAGTGCTCCTGCAGCCTGTTGAGAAAGACTAATATGTACAGTAAAATATTTCAAAATTAAACCATTTTTCTGAAATTCCCTGTCATGCATGGCTAACTCCACTGTGTATGAGGTCCTTGCCTTGCAATAATATAACCTCATGAAATCAGAGATATGTAAAATCACTCATTGACATGCTCTAAAATCATGCTGAAGCCAGCAGTACTTGAGGACCAAAGGAGAGAAGGCTGAGACCCTGTTCAGCCCTGCCTTCAACCTCCAGCAACCATGGTCAGAATGGCCCATGACACATTCCTGCTGGCTTGCTTTCCCAAGCAGGGTGCAAGCCACAGGTTAGAACTACCAACAAGCAGAAGCTGACTCTCACTTATCAGCTCTCCTGATGTGCCTAAGATCTAGACAGGGAGGAGACTGCAGGAGAGAGATAAACTGTCTGGTCTATATAACCTACTTTCTGTAAGGCTGCTGCTGGAAGCATAAAGGGTATTCCCTGGTACTTCTGATTTATTCTCTGTTACCTTTGAGAAAATCTTCATCATCTCAACTATTTGGAGAAAGGGACTTTACAGTACAGGTAAACTTATTACAGTCTGATGATAGGTTATTGAAATAATATCATTTCGTCAACTGAAGTAAGTTTTTACTATTTTTATTAGTCTAAGAGAGTCAGCATAGCTGAAAGGGGAAAAAGCTGGAATTTATTTGTTTTCACGTCATTTGCATGGTTGTAGATCACCCATCATGGCAGAATTGTTACTGTCGATGGTAGGAGTCAGAGAGAACCCAGCTTTATTCCTGTGCCAGGTCAAATGTGGGGTAAGAAGAAACATCTTTAGATTTGTAAAATGAGCAGCTCTGCTCTGGAAGTCATTGGAAATGTCACAATGCCATTTTTACAGTTGTTTTCAGAGCAGAACAGCCCCTTAATATCCTTTGCTATTTTCTATTAGTCTGTATTCAAAACAGAGAATTTAACTAAAACTTCTAAAAGGATATTGCAAGAAACACATTTAATATGTGTCATAACATAAGGTACAAAAACATTAGGATGCAAAGACAATAAGGTTATCTGATGTGTCTTAGCTGGGAAAGACGAGAAAGCTCCTCACAAGGCCAGCATTACTGCACGCATCAGTGAAAAGCAGTTGAATATTTAATGTGCATGGTAAATATAAAGCAGAAAAGGGAGCCCCGATGACATATGACAGCATAACACTCTGCAGTATAGGAATCAGCTCAAGTACAGTATTCACATAACACATTTAGTATCCAGACTAACACATTTTGTCTGTACACCATCCTTTATATTGCAATGGCATTGTTTTCCTTTTTCTCACCTTCTGATGTTTTCCCTGTAGACTCACATTCACATCACATGGGCATTTACTTCAGTCATTGCTCACTTTATAACACATTCATGCACTCCCTGCCTGCATTGTTCAGATACTAAATTTTAGATCTTTTTTCTTATCTGGTTCATGAGACAATGTTCTTTTCTATTTTTTTCTATCTTCAGATAATGCAGCAGGCTTAGCATTAGGGAATGTATTCTGAAAGTTGTTTTAGAACAATTAACTCACAAATATAAAAATAATATTCTACTTTTACTTTTGAAATAAATACTTCTGTCTTCCAGTTATCTCTATAAATAAAAACTAATTCTAATCTCATGCTAAGGACTATCCAAACACAAAAAACATTTTGGTAATTCTGGCATTTCTGGCTATTGCTATCATCTAATGCTGAAATTTTGCATGTTTTCAATTACTTTGTTCCTTAAAATACAATTGGTGAAAAAATTATTTTGCTGAAAATATAGAAAAGTCTTTTTTTTTTTGTATTTTTGTGTCTGTTTTCCACTGAAAATGGAAATGAAGCTATGTTCAGTGGTAATTTTTTTAAACTTTGTTTCTAAATACATGGATTTTTATCTAGGAAATAGCAAAACAGCAGTGATATCCCAACAGCAGATGTTAGTAACCTATGGCCTTCTACTTTTACACAGTAAAATGCTCTTTATTTGCCGGACAACCTGGCCAAACACTGACTGAAATGAGACCATAAATCTGTTTTAATTCCATAAATCCCAAATAGCTTAATCGACCAAAAGTTTCTAAAGAAAAGAAAATTCTAACCTCACTTTCAAGCTGAAAAATATAGTCTGGGCTTTCCCTTGAGTACTTATGAAAAGAAAAAGAAACTGAACAGAAGATAAGGAGTTTATGATGGAAAAGATAACTTACTTATACTGAGTGTGTTGTGGCAGCAATCTCTTGGGATTCAAAGTTTGTCCTTTCACTCAAACTGACAGAACTGAAACATGAGTATGAGGCTTTACATGGAATTTATTGCCAGATTAGGACCAAAGGAAGCTCGTTCACCAACATCACAATTAGAAGGACCAAAAGTTATCCACATCTTGATACATATATATATTTTAAAGGATGCCAGATAAAGGGTAAATATGGAGATTTCCCTGGTAACTACAGATTAAGCACTTCAGAATATGTACCCACATTTATTCGGTTGCCTGAAAGGGAGCTATGGTTCTCGATTCCAACCAGTACTTTATTTAGACAGTGATAGTACTATAGCTCCTTAACACTATTGACATATCAGCTCAGCATAACAAATACATCTTGTAGGCTAGTGTCAGTGCCTTGGAAACTGATCATATGCTTAAGATTACTATCAAAAGTCCACAAAATTATGTTTCCAGATAAAACAAGGCTGGCACTTTAATCTCCCTATGTATCTCTTGATGAGCTCTGTTTGTGAACTACATTCTTGTGCAGAGTATTTTTCAGTTCTTGTTAGGAAATTCCCTTCCTAATAACATCGGAAAAAATTTGCACACTTTACGAGGCATATAGAATATTTTTCCACTAAAAAACAATAAAAAAATTCCTGTTCCTAAGGATCTGAAAAATATTTTGGTTTCAAAAGATCAAGAACACTTATCTGTTTTGATACAGAGCCACATAAATGAGAGGCAGAGCTTGTTACAAAAATATCTTAACTTTGTACTAAACTAACTGTGCAGTAAATACAACATTCCTTAAATTTATTTAAACAATAGTTGATAGAACAGATTATTCACTTTTCAAGAAGAATAAGAGCACTGAAATAGAAAAAAAAAAGTGATACTGCTGTAATTCAGTGGAAAGGACAGGAGAATCAACAGCTTTATAAATCTTTGTAATTATTTCACTTGAGCAGATTTTGCATCACTGCAGACAACTTTGGTTGTTGCTGGATCCTGCAAAGTGCTAGAGATTTTGGAAATTCTTAAGCACATAAATAGTTTGGGGTCTAATTATCTGTTACTGAAATAAATGGAAATATTTCCATTTCTGTCTGGTGCAACACCGGTAACACTCACACACTGTGCTCTTCCTATCCTCCAAGTGACAGCACCCTCTGTTCCCTCTTCTCCAAGCAGTAATCATTTGTGGGTGAAATCAAAGGTGCAGTTCCTTTCCTGATCATTCTGCAACAAGAATTTTTCTCCCCTGTTGAATTTTTTCCAGTTATCAAGGAAAATGATGTGTGGTCTGAACACAGTAAGCTTGGCTGACACCTGGGAGCTGCTAATCCTGGAACAGGAAAAAAAAAAACCAAATCTGCTCGCAATTAAGATCAATGAGGAAATAGAGAGTAGGCATGGGGAGAGCCTGGCAACCTCACATCTTCTGCATGGCTAATTTTGGTTTATATTCACAAATGCCAAAGCCTAATTTTCGGTCCTCTTATTTGGGCTGATTCAAATCCCTCAGTGAAATAAATGGCAACGTAAGCACACATCTCCCCCCCCAGAGCTTCTATGGTGATGCACCTATTATCTTTTTTAATTCCAAAGCCTACCATTTTGTGAACTGATGCAGAATATAGTGCACAGGAGTCACGCAAGACACTGTGCTGCATCTCCTGGAAAGTTCCATTTGGTCCTTTCTTATTTGATTGTTTCCTTTAATCAAACACAAAGCTCATTCAGGCCAAAAGAAAATGCTTGGTTTCTATACATATGAAAATGTAACATGTCCTTCATAGTAGACCTAAATCCACAAGTAAAGGGTGGTGTCTTCTGTCACTTTCTACAAGCTTGGAAGTTATCCCCACAAAAACTTTTCCTCATCCTTTAAACACATGATATTGTTGGGGAATCTCAGTGATTCCTGAGGCTCTCTCTGGAGAATACAAAGTAGAGTCCCAGAGAAAACCTCAATGCTGTCAGTGTCACCTATCATTCCTGGAAGTGATCAAAAAAGGTGGTTCTGGAGAAGACCCTGGAGACACAAAGTGGTGCTGAGGGAAAATAAATGACACAAGTAGGAAAATTGTAAGTAGCATGGATTTGTAAAAATCATACAGATAGGGACAGTACTGAACACCTGGGCTATATCTTAGCTCAGTAAGAATGACTTCATTATTTTAAGTGAATGTTGTGTCACATCTGTAAGGTAAAGTTTTACTGTGGTGTCTTTTACTGGGAACTGAACAGAGAGAGAGAGAGAGAGAGACCACAGTCTACCCCAGGATGCTTTAACCACAACACTTTAAAAAAATAAAGCATTATTGGTGTAACCTGCTGCTAAGCAATGGTCTCAAAAAACTGGAGTTCTCTAGATGGAGTTCACAAGGAAGTGATATTTCTCTTCATTACTCCGCTACCCCCCCTCCCCTGGAGAAGCACTTAGGCCTGACGCACTGGCTGGTTGGAGTGTAACTGGCCTGGACCCAGAGCCCTGAAATAACATATCTGACCTCAAGAAAGTTTTGAGTCTAAAACTCCTAGCTTTTTTCGTCCTCTCCCAAAAACACTGATGAAAGAGGAAGCAGAAGTATTCATCCAGAAGAGAATGCTAACATGATACTTCTGCTAAAATTACATATAACTTGCTTGATTTCATGGTTACCTTACTGATCTTGAAATAAGTATAAAACAGAATATTTTAAGAAAGTGTGCAAGTATCAATCAGAGGAGTTACTCAGAGTCATAAAGAAGCATCTTGGAAATCACTGATTCAGTTATTAGTTGCATTAAATAGCTTATTTGTGGTATAAAAAGAAAAGACAGGAAACAAGCAAAGCATCAGGTCTGTGGGACTTCAGAATGGGATTTTGGCAGAGGATGAATGATCTCCAAACACTAAAACACAATCACAGCCAGGTGCTTCGAAAAAATGGGTCATCATTGGTTTGAGGCAGTGACAGGTAATAAGAGTGATGGAGCCAAATCCTTTCAATATCTTAGACTATTTAAAATCAAACAAGACCCTTCAGCAGTCTTTAGTCTGTAGTAGTTCCATGGGATGTGGAGCTGAGCCCTAAGGCACCAGCACAGTGGAGTGAGGACTGCACTCAAGGGTATTTGCCTGATAGGAGGGACTGACTGGCCAGCCTGGGAAAGAGAATCTGTCCTGGTGCTCAGGCAATAAATAACAGGTCAGCTGATGTTAAAAAGGGAGTTTAGACTCCAAGCCCATAATGGGTTACACATTAATAATTTATTATCAGTGTAAATGCAATATTCTTGCAGATTAAACAACAGAGAATGACATACTTCATTTCAAAATAGAAATTTTGTAAATGTAAAATGGCTGATTTCAACAGCTCCGTAAAAGAATACCCATCAGAATCAAGTTTGCTTGCTCAAGGCTTCATGCCTCAGTGTATTAGCAGTTGTACAGACACTAGGCAAGTGACAGACTGCCAAAGATGGAGACTGGGGGGTAAATCCTAAACCAGACCTTGCTAATTTTCATTCTCAACAGGAGTGTTAGAGCACCGGCAGGGCTGCACTGCCCTGATATGACTACTAGGGACTGATTGCAGGATTTGTGCAGGCAGCGATTAGGTGGTATGAAGAGATTAAATTCAATTACCATTTCCACCATGGATTGACCAACTGATCTTAAGTTAATCGCGTCTCTATTTCATGCTTCAGTTTCCTTCTCTGAAAGAAGGATATTAGCTTGCTTTAAAGTGGATCTTGAAATTGAAAGCTGCTATTTAAGAAATAAGGCAAGAAGCAATAAGGATGGAGCTGAGAAGGAAGAACCGCTTAGGCTGCCTGTTCAACATAGGTCAACACTTGTATCTGAGGAAGGTGGACTCAAAATGTGGGCGTGTACATCTGCAAATGAAGGTGGATTTTGACCCGCCTTCATGCTCTGTAGAAAATGTTACTATCAGACCGTATTGAGGAGCCCACAGATGTAAATTAATAGTCCGGCTAGAAAGGGGTTTGAGTTGCACTCATAGTCAATACACCTTGCCTTGGAGGACAAGAGATAAATTCAGTGATCTGAGCCAGCAGATTTTCTTCCTGTCTCTAAGAAGTATGATCTTCAAGAAAATCTTCTGAAAGGGTAGGAAATCTTGAAAGCAATTGACAAGGCTGCCATTACTTCCTAGAATGTTAAAGTAAATCTCTCTAATCTGAAGTACAATGTATTTTCTGTTAGTTATCTTTAGGTGGCAGTAAGGTAAAAGCATGGAGTAGAAAGTTAAGAAATCTCTAACATACTTTTAGAGACCTTTTTGTCATGTACTGTGCTGGCTATAGTATAGAAAGAGACTTCATAAACCACTTGTATCTTCAGCAGGTATCCAAAAAGCAACTGTTAGAGTTGGCTTCATCCATATCACATTCAGACACAACCCTTTTCAATGCCAGCAATATTATTACAATTACTAGATACTATATTAGGTATGCAGTACTTGATCCAAGAATCCCTGAGGACAGAGGTAAGGTTCACAGGTAGAGACACACTCATATGTTCTTATCCAAAAGATCAAATGGAAGTCCACTAAAAAGAAAAAAGCCACAAGAAAAAAATAACTCCACCAATAAAACTACGCTCCAAATCAAGATTAAAACAGGGTTTCAAGGAGTAATTCTTGACATAGTAGTTTATAGATTTTATTTTTTTTCATTTATACTTTTCACATATGCAAATCATTCAAAGTCTTTCCTGAAGCTAAAACATAATGATGTTTATTGTCTCTAAACCACTTTGTACTTGAAAAAAAGCCAGTAGAATAAAAACATACTCAACATCTTTATCAAGGAATATAATTAGCTAAGTAACATGACAGTGTCGTGTAGTGTGCTAAGGCAAGTATTATGTAGCCAATAAAGGTCTATCTTATACTATTAATATTTACAGTTGGAAGCAGGAGATGGCTGCAATCGAAGTGCTGCACCCAACAAAGGCTAGCTGTTGACTTGATACCTTGTTGTCTGACAGTGTGAAACAGTCAAATAGCTACTTACTTCATCACCACTTGACAGCATAATATTAATGCTAGGTAGCAACACATGGCTGTTTTGCAGGAGCTTAGCACCAAATAGGGAGAATAATTTCATGGAACAGTTTTGAGATTGTAGTCTTAGCTTATTAGCAGAGAAGTATGGATGGAAAATGTCTGGCAGCTACAGAATAAAACCGGAATCATCACTGTCTTTGCTATACCATACATTGTTGACCCATCTATTACCACCACTGGACAGAGCAATTTCTTATTCCCACAGAAAGCAGCAAGAGGCAAGAGTGACAGTTTCAGCACAGGTTGCATCAATTCTTACAGAGAGTCAGTACCCAGCCCAGAATGACAACCCTGCTTCGCATCGTCCCAGTCAGGGACCAGAGTCAACAGAAGGTGGATTCATCTGTACATGACACTAGTCTTTGATGTATACTTAGTGCTGTTCTCAAAGATCTGATTACAGAAATAAAAGAACATCTACCACAAGCATCACTAATTAAGAAAGAGATCTTTAACCTCAACTGTTGTGTGCTGGAAAATTGAGTTTTGAGCAACCAGTTCTGTGCCCACAACTCAGGTTGTGCAACTCCATTAAAGTTAATTGAAGTTGATAATGCAAAACACAGGCGAATGATGCTTGGTGAAAACAATGTACATGGAAACATATTAAGGAGGAGAAACAACGTGCAGATATTTACTTAGATAGGATTTGTGCTTCCAGATTGCAAATACCTCCACAAAATTTCTCTTTTTTTTCCCCTAATACAGAAAAACTTGGAATCTAGAATGTGAGAGAGAGTGATAAAGAAAGAAAATACGTGCAAAATTCAGAAAATCAGAAGCTTGCATTACAAATGGTTTAGGTTGACACTTGACATAACTGTCGATAGCCTACATAATCATCTCCTGCTCTCCTGTCTTACTCAAACACTGTCATTCCCATCAGCCCCATCTTGAATGGTATAACATCATCCTTCACATGCTGGTCTGCTCAACATCTATGCAATCAATTAAGAGAGCAGTTTTGAAATTCATTCTGCTTTCTCATCACTTTAACTATTTCAATTTGTCTGCTAAATCTCTTCACTTCTTTACCTCAGGAACTGTCCTGCCCTCATCTTCAGCACTGTAGCATCTTTTCCAATTCTTCTCCTGTTTTGTGTTTGATCAACTGATCCCCTCCCACTCACTTTACTCTCCCATGACAACAAGAGAAAACTTCCTCAAAAGGCCACTACTTTTGTGTTCTTCCAAATGCCTCTTCAGGAGATATTCCTACCGTGCCAACTATAGGGATGCAATAAACTCAACCCAGCTGTACAGGTGCAATGACAGAAAGTTACTATTTTCAGTGATAGTCTTTTGATTTTAAATATCATCCATTCCTTCCTGCAAGATGCTTGCCCGATAAGGCTTTTATCCAACACCAAGATTTATTCATACAGAATCTGCTGGCTCAAAACTGTAACGCAGTTATCCCCTATGGAGAAACACACCTGATACACTGTGCTGTTACCCATGTACCAAAATAATTCTGTATCATACCCCAAAGCATTTCCCAAACTGGAAAGGGATATTACATCCCAGAGACTGACACCTTTACTAAAACATTTGTCTAGTCTGTGATTTAGCAGCTATGGGACAAACTCCTCCTCAGCATGGTTTGCCTGGATTTGCACTATAGATTTTCCCTCTTATCCTTTCAAATTGCAGCAGATGGTGAAGTTCCTACACAAGAGGCTGTCGATAGAATTTTAAAAGGCATCTCTTAACAACACATTGGAACTGCACATTTAATCTGTGCTGCACCACCAAGATGATCTTAAAAAAGGCTGGAGCGCACTTACAAAATTAGCACTGGCAGTTGCTGCAGTAACGCTATCAAGGAGTCTTCTCAAAGCCCACAGCTTAATGAGAGCTTACCTCCCAAACTGCCAGCCAAATCACTTCTCTGTGTACAACCAACACTCTGCTGTCTAAGAGAAAAGGCATTTAATACTCTGTCCTGTGAGATACTGATCCAGCAAAATATCTGATGGAGATTTTAAGGGGCTACTTATGTATTTCTGAATTTTTGGGGCCGATGGCTGAACCCATGTAAAGTACAGTGGCCAAAACAGAAATATTATTTCTTCTGCCTAAGACAGACCATCCCAGGCATACTAGCTGGACCACTTCCATTAAACAATTAATATGTCAGACATCAATATTGCAAGCAGTTAAATAAATTAGAGTTACTGTATGCAGCCTGTTCGTTGAAGGTTAATTCCTAAAACTGAGCTTCTGAGTTTGAAAAGCTACTGAGCCAAAAGGCTAATATTGTAAATAGAAGGCCACTTGAGCTGAATATTATCGCAAGTATTAACACTGAGGAAGGGGTAAATTTTATTGATTTAAACACAGCCCTGTTTCCAAGTGATCCAGGAATGGTCCTGCAGCCTAGGGTGGGGATGAGGAGGTCTGTGTATACCAATCTGACTGGAAGATCAAGACTAATGTGAATAACACCCTTGTTTAAGCACAGTATGCTTTACAAACTAGTTGCAACACTTTAGAGAGCTCCATCTCCAATCTCCAATTTCTTGCTCCACTATAATTAGAACAAACTTCCTTGTTAACTTCTGTGGTGTCACAACAGTGTGACTTCATGTGCCAGGAGGGAAGCTGTCAGAATTTCTTAATAAGGAACTTTCCTTGCAAGCCCAGCTAAAATCCTAGACTTTAATCAATGTCTTCTTCATTTTCTCTCAGGACATCAGAGATGTAATTCTTCCTTGACACTAAAGATTACATTTTTCTAATCTGTAACTGGTCAAGCCAGATGATCAATTTATCATTATAGCTGCTAACACTAATTCTCTCTATATTTGTGCTTTTACTTCAAGAACTGTCAGACAACTAAAAGCTGACATTTTCCAGGAAGGAATTCATTCAAACTATCGCTTTTCAACTAAGACAAACTATTCAACCTACATTTAAAAAAAAACAAAATAAATGTGTACTAGATAGAGGTGGTAGTGAATGTAATTTCTTCAGAGACACTTTAAGAAAATATTCAGACAATAATATCTACCATTAAAATAGAGAAATAAAAAAAGGATTACTTACAGACACTCTTCTTCAAGGTGAGTCACCTATATATATATATATTAAACTGTGGTTCGGCAATGTCCATAGAAGTATGTACAGGACTCGTTGTCCCACTCAGGCCCTCCAGCAGTGAGACTGTCTTTTCCTGCAGATCAGGAAAACAACTTGGAGGCTGATGGCAGAAACAGCAATGACAATAATGAAAATTCATGGTTATCTACAACTCTCTATGTAGTATAGATAGATTTTTCAGAGGACTACAGAGGTAGGTGAGGGATGACGGGATAGCCTCCTCACAGTGGAGATTGTGTCAGAGGGAAAAGGTCCCAAGATGTAGAGAGAAAAGCAGTCATGCTTACCCTGGTATCTTACGTGGCATACAAAATGCAAAGCTACCTGTGACTAGCACCAGAGCCAGTATGTGGCAACTATAGGCCAGCCTGAAATGGAGCTATGGGCTGGCCGATCACAGGGGGAAGCAGTCCTATCTTCAGGCCGTGGTGATCTTCATCAGGTATTCAAGGCTTCAAGTCTGAATCTGGTGCTCCTACAAACTGATCTTGTTCTTATTCATTAAGGAAGAAAAACCTGAGAGAAACCCTGCGGCCATCTTTCTAGATTTGTTTTTTTTTTTCTCTTGCTTTCTGCTTCTCAATTTCAGACAATTCAAACACATTTCTTACCAGATAATCCTGAAGCTTGTTAGAGACAAGGCTTAAAGTACAGCAGATATTACGCCTTTCAGGAGTTCCTTCACACACAGATGCAAGAAGAATGGCTGTGCAATGTGACTGCAATAGAAAATGCACTTTTGAATCCCACAACATAAACTGAAGAGTTGTAAGGTGTGCAGAAGAAAAAGGAGTTGGTGGCCTCACTGGTGAAAAACAGTGGAAAATCAGATAAGGTGCACTACAGGCACTAAGTGCTGTGGGTACCAAAGTAGAAAGGCATAAAATATTCAAGTACCTGAATGATAACCATGTGTAGACATGGTCAACATAGATGAGTGCCCACATGGACAACAGCATGAAGTAGGAAACCAGGATAAAGCATAAAAAGCATAAAACAGTTGAAGCATACAGAATCTACTACAGAAAGTAGTTTGCCCTTTCCAGGGGCCTGTGCAGTGTTTGGCTCAGCTGGACATGGATTTGCTCTCTTTAAATGAGTCCAAAATGGGTTATTGGTTCAACTCAGCAGCCTAACATCTAGGTCAACACAGCTTTTGGGACCAGCTGTCTGGTGTTTAGCACAAACAGAGCAGCTACTTTTTACAGATTGATGTGAGGGAGAGCAATAGGTGCTTGTTTGTGAAGGTGAAAAAAAAGAATTACAGGAAGAGAGACTTCATGTGCTGCTCATATGAGGTATTTTATTGGGACTAAGTCAATCTATAGATTTATGGCCACTTTACTGCTGTTGAAAACTGTAGTCCCACAAACTGGGGTTATCAGTGCATCTCATTGTAACAGATTTGTGTATGACTGCCTGGATTTCTTCTTGAACTACTGGAATTCTTATTTGAATTCGGTATTTAACAGAAAAAAGTTCTGATAAGGTGGCTGTAAATCCTCAATGAAATAAACTCAGCATATCCATGGGTTTTTTAATCAAGTTAATGGCTTTTCTTTGGCTGCTCAGCATTATCCCTGTATGCCCCCAAACCTTTCACAGTAATTCTGACATGGATTAAGACCATTCAAGCCAATCGTCCCTCATTACTATAGCAAATGGTTTTGATTTGGGGGCAGTAAATCTGTATGGCATAGATCAGAAGTTCTTACCGTGAATGAAGTGATAACCTTGTGAGTGGTGTCAGGACTCAGGATCCAGAGACTTCGCTGGCAAAAGCTCCAGCGCACAGGAGCAGCTGCAGAATTCCCCTCACATTGCAGAGAAGGGAATCCTCTGGGGTTTGGCAATCCCTGTGTTTTTTATACCTTGTGTTGATGTCTCTGTCTTGTGAAGCATCCAGAACTAGGCACGTTTCTATGCGAGTGTTGAAATGAAGGCTAATTAATTCTTAATGCCCATTAACAAAGGCATGCTTCTGCTTTCAGAGCACGTTGTGTCTTTCACATCCCAAAGACACATACCCTTGATCCAAGCCACACTTTCCCACGCAAATCTTGTGCCCAGGTCTCAGTGTCCTTAGGAAGATCATGCTACTTCTCTCACACCTACAGCAATTTCTGTCCTGGCACCGCAGCTAGCTCTTCTCTCTCCCCGATCTGGCTCAGTCATTGGTGTCTGTGGCCATAATTCTCATCCCCCGTATCAATATAAAACAGGATTAGATCAACTAAGTCATGCTGATGTAAAACACACAAGAGGAAGAGGCCCTGTGTGTTTTGCTGGCTCCCTTGTGCTTTGCCTCTGACATTTGGCACACATGGAAACATTCATAAATAGCAAATCCCTAACGTTTCCCCTCTTATAAAATCAATGTTTGGAAGACGGCTTTTTTAAAGATAAGCATACATACACTGGATTGATAAATGCTACTGAGCTTTGACTTGTGAACTGGGCCCTCCTCATCCAAACTGTTCATCTACAAAGCAAATCAAGAAACTAAAGCAGAACAATCAATCTATTTCAATAACCAAATGAAAAGCAAAACCCAGTCCTACAAAGACGTTTCACTCTATCCAATGATTTATTTTTTCTAATCTAAACATTTTAAAATATTTGTATTTAATAATTAAAAAAACCTAAAAAATTAATCAGCTTTGAAATGAAACCACCAGTGAAAGCCAAAAGACTTTTTTAAAAAGACAGAAAATATTTTTTCTAGATTTCCTCCTGACTTTGCATATGAAGCTATTCACTACATGAAAACTAAATTCAAGAACATTTTCTTTTTCTTCCCTTTTTTTTTTCAATTTTGTCAAAATAAATTCATCTTGCACCAGCTGACATGCAAAGACACATAAATAGAACATGCTACAGTACCTTAGCAAGAAGCAGATTGGCCTTCTAATGTTAACAGACTTCATTTTGTTGGTATTACCATGGCACATAGCATCATCTTGCCATCAGCACCCATTGCCATTAAGGATACACCTTTTACTGACAGCTTCTGCCTATTAGGGGCAGGAGACCTCTCACAATTGTTCTGTCACTGACTACATTTTAAACAGGCTCATAAGACAATTCACTTTGGAAGAGCCCTCAGGAGGTTTCACAGTCCAACCTCCTGCTCAAAGTGTGATGAGAATTTCTAAGGTACTGCCGAGTCAGTAAAGTTACCCTACATATATTTAGTTATTCATAAGTAGTGCTAAAGTTACATTCAGAAATAGCTGTGATCACCTTGTGGCATTTATTAGCAAGATTTTTTTCTGAAAGTCTATCACAGCATGTGAGGGTCTGACAGGCTTCCCTGACAACAAAGGTTTTTAGCAAAAAAAAAATAAATCAGTAACTTGTTTTTCTTCATAAATCTTGAGCTGTCCAGTGGCTTTTTGTTCGTCCTGAGACAAAATGAAGTTTTCCTTGTTTGGTCCGTTCCTCTCCAGAGCTTTGCCCTTCTGATTTTGAAGCTCTAGGCCACAGAAAACCTCTTGTGTGGGACTCTAGCACAGCTTTGTGATAAGCACACCAAAAAATTGTATATTTATAGCAAATGGCCATCTCCCCAGCAACCAATTCAATAACAAGATCTTAACAAGCTAATACAGGGAAGTGAATAGCAGCCTGTCTGATATGAAACTAAAAGGTGATGTTGTACTGTGGTGTTCTAACCAAGGAGACATCAGCTGTGCATTGCTCACCCCCCAGGACTTTAGGGCTCCCACAGGCTGATATCCACGGGTGATCTGCTACATGGCTGTGAACACAGAGATAAGCAGCTACACACATGAGCAGTCCCACAGTGGTCAGAGAGGCTCTGCTCTTTGAAACATCAGAAAGGTTCAGACCCTAGATCCATCTATAGTGAAAGCAACAGGCAAGGACTGAAGCACTGATATGGCACCTTTTTGTTCAAACTACTTTTTTAAAGTCCACTCTCTATCATTATGCAGAACACATAGGAGGGTTGGTAACAGAAAACCTCTTTTTCCACTGTCTCAGCTGCTCTATGTTTCTAAAAATGCTGTTCAGTCCTTTTTCGTTTCAGGATCACCAAATGCTGTGATGAAGAAACTCTGAGATGATGGGGGGCAAAACTTCTCAGATTATTATTTTCCAGATCAGCCAGTTGATTTTCCAAATTAATTTAAATGTTCAGCCATTAATTACTAAAGAAGCAGTTGATTTTTATGGGACCAGACTGCAGAGCCTTCTGGCAACTCTTGTTATCAGTTCAGTGGTACAGCTGAGGGGGCTACCTATACTGTAAATCTGTGGGCTGATAAACTAGGGGAGAGCACTTGAACAGTAGATATTTTTTTGAACAATAGAATCCACCAAAAAAGATGACTTAAATGTTGGGGGTTTTTTCATATTTAGGATTTAGAAACAATATAAACACAGAAATAAGGTTATCTTATGTGTCTGATCATGATAGAAAACCCAGCTTTCTAGATTTTAATCTGTGCGGTAAGTTTTTTTTACATACTGACTCAAGAGGAAGTGTTTTGTCCAACACAGATTGGCAATATGGGCAATTTTCAGTAGTTTTTTTCATGTTCAAGTCACTGGTTGACCAAAACAAATCCAATGAATGAATAATATTTATTAAACATAAACAAGCATTGGAACAAACAGTGTGGTGGATTGTTATGGTGTGCTGTTGGTAAGGCTTCTGTAATAAGTAACCATTGCAAAAAGGGAAAAAAAAAGCCATGATATTTTAAATTGAGAATGAGGTTTAGGTATGTGACTTCATTTTAACAAGTTACAGCAACTCCTTTGCATCAAATTGTTCTTTAAGAAATAAAATTAATTCGAAGGATATAATAAATTAAAACATCTCCATAGATATAGACATACAACAGGAATAGAAAGAGTATGGACTGGAAAACAGGACAATAAGTTCAGAAATTCCACATACCAGAGACCAGCCAATACCATCCATTTGCCCGTGGTGGTGAATTTCTTCACAAATGTCCTGTTCAACCCAAGGATCAGAGTTAACTTAGACTTTCTTGGTCCTCAATTTCCCAGAGCAGACAATGAAGATAAAAGCTTCTGAGAATAAAAATTCCATTGAAAATTTGCAGCCTCTCTGAGACAAGAGGAACAAGGGCCATATAGTCTAACACAGTACAGAGAAAAACTAAAACCTCAAATATATCTGTAACACCATCTAAAGATGAAATGACCTTCCCAATTCAATCCAATTTAATAGACCAACATGTTTCATGGTTTGGAGTCATGCAGTCTGTCACCTGCACTAGATTATTTCTCTTGGAAAAAATGTTTTTAAAATCATAGGAACCATATATTTAGCCACCAAGGACAGAGGAAAATATCCTAGCTGGTCGTGCATCCCCTAAAGAGAACCCCTGAGCCAAACTTACTTTTATTATTGCAGTAGGACCTTTTATATCAGAGTGGAGATGGAGAGAGAAAAAAAAAGAGGAAGGATTGTTTTAACATTTTCCCTCTGGCACTGTCATTCTTCTGCAAAGGCATCTGAGCAACATGAGCCCAAGCAATGTACGCACAGTAACAGCATCCACTTACAGTACAACCATCACTGAATGCAAAATTATCATCCTTCTCAGCACTGTAATTGCGATTCCTTAGAAATGACGAGTATGCATGTCACTAGATTATCCTGTAACATGTAGTATCTAACTGGGAAATGGGCTTTGACCTGCTGTTTTCTGTTTCTAAATATTTTGGGATTTGAAAGTTCAGCCTCAAGCACACATTCATCTATGGCAGTTCAGCTGTCACTCGTAATACAAATCAAAAGATGATGGATGGCAGAATCTGCCCAGAAGTTCAATTCCTGCCAGGGTCATTCTGTCCATAGTGACCACTTTTCCACACTAACCACATCACTTCATTGGCTTACCTCACCATAAGTATTTTTTACATAAAAAACCACATACGTAGGTGTATATAAAACATTCATCTACTATTTATAAAATTTCTCTGGTCTAAAGCTTTTCAACTGGCAGATTTGTTTATGTGCACTGTGCCTTCTGACATTATCACATTTCCCACTGCCACATGAAAACAGAAAAAAAAAAAATCAGAGCACCCTTACGTTCATCCTGTACTGTACTGCTTGTGTTTCTGTAGATGAAGCTACAAAGCCTGTGTGTAGAAGAAGAGCTGGATGAATATTTTAAAACATATTTGTGAAAATATGCTGATTAATTTCTCACTGAATAGATTTCAGTTGTACTTTTGTGCAGCTTCTATACACTTATTTCATGCAAACATGCTGGTGGAAAATTTACTAGTCTGTAGAAATAGTATATTTTACAAAAATATTTACAGTAAGCAAATTTTCTAAAATAAGTGCAAATATTCACATAAACATGACTGCTCCAGCAAGAGAAAGAGAAATGTGACAGAATCCAGTCAAAATTGCTCATGTTGAACTTGCTGTAGAAAAGAGGAGTAATAACACATTCACAACCAAATTAGGGATAAGGAATTATTATTAAAGTGACCAAAAAAATAATTGCTGAATTACTACTTCCATCCACAGACATGTTAGCTCACAGGTTATTTTCAAGCAGAATAGGAGGCTGTCATACAAAATGTGTCATTACATGAAATTCATTCCGCTCTGCCTTGTATATTAAATATCTAACACTGTAATTTTCTGAAGAGTCAAAAAAATGAAATCTGGAGCAGCTAATGTACTTCTCTAACAATAAATGGTGCTTCAGCGCAAAGACTTATCCATAGAATGATTTTTTGTTTTCCTTCCATGGTAGCTCAAGTATGTCTCAGTATTCTCTTGACATAAATTATATTGCAATTATTTCAATCCTTCCAGTTGACAACTGACTTGATCTCGAACATATTCACCTCCATTGGCTCAGTAACGCTGGCCTTGTTATTGATCCTCTTCTTGGCAGTTGTGGTTTCAGTCATCGCTGCCAATAAACGGGCAACTCAAGGGACCTACAGCCCCAGCCGGCAGGAGAAGGAGGGATCCCGGGTAGAGATGTGGAACATGGTGCAGCCACCGCCGATGGAAAGACTGATTTAGAAGAAAGCACTCCTCCATCCTGGAAGATAACTGAAAAGGGACAGTGTACATATGTTAGATATGTTCATTTTCATTCGGATTCCAGGAATACTCACTACAAAGATTACAATGACTTTGGGCTTTCAATATTTTCCTTTTAAGTTAAATAACATTAAAATTCTCTTAGCAGTTAAGTGAACAAAGGCCATTTATAATTTTTTGGACCCCTCCATCCAAGGACTATTTTTATTTGCACTGGAAACTCCTGCCTTGGTAATAAGCAGTAGGCATTACAGACAGTAATGGCTCCTGGGGTACATGTAAGTGCCTGTCTCAGATGCAACACGAATAACGGCTTCTTTTTTGTGCTTTCCTTTGACTGCCTAGCAATCAATGCTGCAGAAGATGATGCAGACAAATCAAATGAGCCTGTACAGTAAAGACATTCTAATTCTGTTATCAAAGGGTTTAGTACTAGAGCTGTGTCTCAGCATATCTACTTTCATCTGTTAATCAGGGATTAAAAGAAAGCTGTGCGAAAATTCTCCAAAATAAATACTTCAAATTTAATTGGTTTTCTTTCCTCCACTTCTCTAATTTTACTTGTTGCCCTTCCAACTTCTACTGAAAAGAATTTCAGTTTCCACCAACACACGTGTTTCTCTGAGTGTAAAAGACTGTGTGTCTCCAGTGGGCACAATCTGACCTCTTAAGGAGACATGAAATCTAAACATCCTAAGCAAATTCTGCACAGACACACTACTGCTGTTTTCTCATTACAATACTACCTGATGGTCCATTTTATACCACTATTGCTTCTCACATTGCAAACATACATTGGCTGCCAAAAAGCATGCTCAAAAACATTTTCCTAAGCTCATGGAAAATACCAGGAAAGCAGAAGAAGTGGTCTACGGGTAAAACACTAGCTTGGAAATAATGAAAAAGTGTCCCAACTCTGACACCAGAGTTGGTGCTTCTCCTGGAGTTGAGACGTCTCATACGATCATGACCACATAATTTTTTGTGCCTCAATTTTCATCTTTTAAAACAGGGATAGTCCCATTTAATTCAGCAACAAAAAGATTGCAACTGTTTGTTGAAAAAGAAGCACACGCATAAAAGGTAATTGAATTACCAGAAAATTTTGGGAGAAATCTCATAATGAAATAGACATTTGAAAATCTTCAACAGATTTAATGATCATTCTTGTAGTAGGAAAGGAAGTGCCAAAAATACATCTAAGGTTTATTTGAACTGGAGAGGCAAATTTTAGCAGTAGCTCATCCAGTTAATTTTCACACATAGTCAAGAAGTTAAAGCATAAGCATTAGCTCCCACACAAACTGAACCCACAATAAAGAGGCAACAAAGTGGATAGTTCATTATGGCATTTCTTTCTTCCTGCAATGCGGTTTATACATTCCCACAGTTATGAAACATCCCAGATATATGCATCAAACTCCAGACTGCTATTCCAGGAGTTGCATAATACAGCACGCACACTCACGATCCAAGAGTTAACTCATCTTTTTAACTAATGACTAATTCATAATTCAGTTTGAATGAACCCCTTAAGGGGTTACTGAAGATCAATGTCACTCACATTTATTTTTGTATGAGATGATTAGCAGTAACTATGATAGTAAGCACATTCTGGATTTTTTGCAGTCCTCACCAATATCTTTCAAAACAAAGCGCTATGGAAAATGTGAGCGGATGGTAGGATTCAAGCTGAGTTAAAAGAGCAGAATGTAGTCACAGTGAAAATGCACAACAGATTTTATTCTGGGCCAATTTACAGCTTTGCTACTGAAGCTTATTATTTTGAATGCAATTGTTGTTGTACAGATGCAGTTTACATCCAGAGAGTTCAAAAGGCACTAAGGAAAGAATGGAAAAATAAGTTACCAAAAATACGATGGTAGATAACAGACAGCAGAGGTTCAGGGAAAATCTTTTTGAGTTATGGCAATATCTAACAACAGGTGTAATAGCTTTTAATTGAAACTCTTGGTTTATACCAGCATTTACCCTGTGAGACACTGCTAAAGCATAATAAAAAAAAAATACTATGAAGTTTATTAGGCATGATCATTTTTAGAAAGATAAATATTTGCAAAAAGAAGACAGTGAGTCAAAGAATATACAGTTTGAGGTAGATACTGCTCAGTAAAGGAAACAGCAAATAGCAAAAATACAGATGTTTATAAATATCCAAAGGGTGGGTGTCAAGAGGATGGGGTCAGGCTCTTCTCAGTAGTGCTAGGTGACAGGACAAGGGGCAACAGACACAAGCTGGAATACAGGGAAGTTCTGTCTCGACTTGAGGAAAAAATTCTTCATTTTGAGGGTGCCAGAGCACTAGAACAGGCTGCCCAGAGAGTTTGTGGAGTTTCCTTCTCTGGAGATATTCAAAACCCACCTTGACATGTTCTTGTTCAGCCTGCTCTAGATGAACCTGTTTTAGCAGGAGGGTTGGACTAAGTGGTCTCCAAAGGTCCCTTCCAACCCCTACAATTCTGTGATTCTGAGCTGTGAAAGACCACCAGTGAAGCAGGAGGGATTTGGGCAGATTCTTACACTAGCTTCACCCAAAGAAGCTGCAAGAGACCCAAAGACAAGGCCACCTTCTAGATAAAGGTGGGAAAGAGGGCAAAGTGGGCAAATACACAGGAACCTGTGAGGACTGGAGGGCAAGCAGTAAGTGGACAAGAAGTTGTGTTAGGCTGCAGGCTGGGAAGGACTTGGGGGCAGAGAGCTCTGAAAACCAGGGAAGGGAGTCTAGAGGCACCAATTGGGTGTGAACACTAGACGCAGCATTGAAATAGTAAAGCAGATGCAAGGAAGATGGTTCCTCACACCTGCTTTATGTTCTTGGATTTCTGGTCAATGAGCTAAAAGAAGAAATAAAATTGATAGAGACCTCAGTGAATAGCAGAGATAGAATCATAGAATCGTCTAGGTTGGAAGGGACTTTAAAGATCATCTAGTCCAACCATCAACCTAACTCTGACAAAAATATAAATAAGAAATAGGAATAAAAATTACTAAACCATGTTCCTAAGGACCATGTCTACCCATCTTTTGAACACCTCCAGGGATGGTTCCTCAACGACTTCCCTGGGTAGCCTATTCCAATCCTTGATAATCCTTTCGGTGAAGAAAGAAAAACAGAAATTAAGTCATTTCATAAGAGCAGTAGAATGCTTATGAGAAAGATCTAACTTTGAAGTTTGCTCTTCTTTGAGCAGGAGGTTGGACTAGATGAACTCAGCAGGTCCCTTCCAGAGAAAATCATTACGTGATTCAAATAAAAAGGACAAAAGAGAGGAAGCACCTGAAGATGGAGGCAGCTTGCATGAGAACTAACTTGAAGGAAAGTGTTATTGTTCACAGTGCAAGGTAGAGCAAGAATAAGGAAGTGGCTGGAAAGTAATTCTGCTCTTCTGAGTGGTTTGACTTTTTGGATGAAATTTTGGAGACAGTAGAAAAACAACCTGTACAGAAGTAATAAAATATTTGAGAAAGTGTTGCCACACAGAGGATCTACAGGGCTGAGCAAGATACCCAGGAACGTGTACAGAGGAAGGACAAGCAGAGAAGATGAAAGTCTGAAGAGTTTTCATACAGACCAAAGAGAGCTCTGAAGGAATATGCCCCTAAAGAATTAAAAAGGCACCCATAAAAGCACAACAAAGGGGAAAAAATCTCACAGTGAAATATGAGTGTGATTTGTAGAAGGTAAGTCAAGAAGAGAGAAGGCAGAGGAAAAAACCTTTAAACTAAGATTAGAGTAAGTTGTGACTGCTGTCAGTCTCAGTGGAGAGGAAACGATAACAGTGGTGAAAATGCAAAAGTGAGAGAAGAAAAGGAAATGAAAGTGGATGGTATCTGAGGAAGGCAGAGGCAAAATCTGGATGGCAACAAGGGTGAAGCTGATCTTTCATTGTGGTGAGGCCAAAGGAAAGGGAAACGAGGACAACAGTGAGTCAAGAATGAGAATTATCTACCAAAAAAGGTCTGCATAAAATAATATAGAGAGAGCACATTTTCTTGCAATTAGGGATTAAAATGTGAAATATTCAAAACTGTATTTATGATCTTACAAGAAACAAACAAGAAAAGGCCCAAAAGGTACAAACTTGGTTTCTAAACACACTTTCTGAAAAGCTGAATTAACAAAGCAACATCCAAAGAAGTCAGAGGGGCAGACGTTGCAGCTGGAAAAGCTCAATGGCAGCCTAGAGATGCACAAAAACTCCCAAAGCTGTCACTATATTAACATGCTATAGCAATCGTGAAATGCATGGTTAGGAACACTGACCCTTCCAGGCCATATCTCAACCAGGGAACAACAGTTAAAACAAGAGAGAATACATTATAAAGAGTGTCTAATACCATCTTTGCTGAAATTTAAACCATGGATTAAGGCTGTTATAGCAGATGTCAAGCTATTTACTGCTTCTCAGCCCAGGAGTGTAATAAAATGAGTACAGAAACACAGACATTCAGGGAGGAGCAATAACATCTGAGAGTTGTGGAGAGCATTTGTGCTGCTATAAAGAAAAAAAATACAGAGATTGGCTTCTGGTTTCCTAAAAGAGCACTGATAACCTCTATTAACATGGGAGGTATCTGCATGCAGAAGACCTAAAATATTTCAAAATTACATTTGTTTAATTTATCTCCCTATTTTCAGCTCAAAAGCTGAAAGTAAACTAATTTATTCATGATCACTTGCAACCTATCCATTAAAGAAACAAATGCACAATATGCTCCCAAATCTTACACATTTAAACTTTCTCTTCATGTCTAACAGCCTTCTACAAAAAAAGAGAAGGTGCTAAGTTAGAGCACATGGTCCGCTCTGCACCAGATCACCTGATCCCTCTGAAGATACTCAGAAGCAGGGAATGGATGAAGCAACTTACTTCCCTTTTCACAGCCCGTTCCCTTTTCCCTTGGGAAGAGGTGACATCCAGCCTGTGAACCAGTGAGGAGTAGCTTCAGAGTCCCAGGAATATTTACACTAGGCAAAATACAAATATTGCAGCTGGAATTTGGCCAGCTCAAATTGATCATAGTGTATCACTGCATCATGTGCCTTCTCCATCTTATGTAAAATTAACCGTTCCTTCTCTGTATGTACACAGTATGTTTATAGCTTAGATGGCGTGTTCCTAGTACTGTTTTGCTGTGTACATGATCAAAATGACCAATAAATAAGGATTATATCAAGCCACATGGAATTTATATTTTTTTGCTTTATGGGATTATTTCAACATGCATTTACAAAGGAAATTATCCCTGGGCCGGAAGTATATCTGCAGTTTAAAAGTAATTTTTTCCTTTTGGAATTAACTGATCAAGAAACATTTTTCATATTTGGAAATGAGATGAACATCTTTGTGCTATGGTACAGGCTTCCAGCCTCAGCTTTGCGATCTGCACCCTCCTCTGACTACTCCACGCCAACTGATTGCACCGTGCCCATCAAAGAGAGATGTTTTGTGCCGGGTCCCAAGGTGGCATGAATCACAACAGCTTCAGTGGAGCTAATTCATACAAGATTAGAATCACATACTCTGTTTTTTTTTTAAATTACTACTGTCTTTCCAGCACTCAGAACGAGTGCAGGCAGAAAAACGGTAGAGTGGTAAGAATTTTCTTCACTTAATCTACGTCCCATTTTCACAAGGGGCTTACTGCTCAGTTCAACAGTTTCTCTGTTACTTTTCAATAAAGATCAATAACCCCAGAAACCAAGAGTCCTATTGTCCCAAAGGCATCAGCTTTAACTCATGTTGTAACTGAAAGGATCCCCCCGGAGGAATTAATCTTCACTGATTCTTGCACTTGCACTGCACGCTGCCCTCCAGTCCGGCTTCCCCTGGCTGCCTTCCCAGGATGCCTCCAGGTAAAACAGATTTAAGGCAAATGCAAACACTGTTCCTTCCCTTCCATGTGTCTTCTCTGAGCAGTGCCCAGCCCCACGCCAATGGCCATTTAGCAGCTGACCCCCCCAAATCCAAGTGTGTCAAGGAAACTTTTGGGAAGTCTATTTCACTGCTTAAATCAGTATCACCTCTTAAACCTGAACCTGAGGAACATCCCCAGAAACACAAAACTCATGCTTTCCTGTTATTTTAGTAACTGGATGCTCTAAGACCTTGCTCTCCCAAGCAGTTAACACTGATGATTGTGATCTGACCTTGGGGCTTTGCAATAGAAAACATTGCTTTTCTGTGTTCTCTGGAAAATGAACACCACCATCACCGAGGATTCGTTTCTCTGTTGTGAGGAAGCTCAAGAATTCTTATTTGTTTCAACAAAATACTATGAACTTTTCTGTTAAGTACAACTGAGTGATTTGAAATTTTCATAGTATATGACTTACAGCTATGATGCCATGCCAGCTTTCCAGCCACTATAGGCTGTTCTCAGAAGAGGGCTCTCAGGGAATCCTCTCCCTTCTGAGCTGAGGTCTGCCAAAACTTGTGGCTGCTGGCCCTTGAGGAAGCTAGAAAGCATCTGGCCCATCAAGCTTTCTGGTCGATGGGGAGCTAAGCTATATTTTATTGTCACTGTCTATGTTTAGATTATCTATGTCACTGATTATTGTTCAAACAGATGCTAATTTATAATAAACACCATCTGAATTATGGTATTAAACAAAGAACATAGTTCTTTTTAAAATGGCCACAAAGAATAAAGTCCCACAGCAGAAAGCTTGTCTCCAGATAAGTGCCTGCTTTTTCCCAGCCACAAATTTCTCAACTATGTGTTATTTAACATAAGCCCCGAGTCTCCCGCAAGTCGTCCTGCAGGACAAACCTTACACGTGTCACATAAAGTCAGGAATCACGGATCAGAGGATTTTGGCCCAGTTCCTTTGCCCGTGTTATTAACTAACCTCTCACCTGAAGAAAATTGACTCCTCGAAAAACAATTAAAAAAAAAAAAAAGCATCAGATTAGACATTGCAAGTCAATAAATGAGTAACTGACAACAAAACTTTGCCTATTGTGAAACATCACAGTTTCATGAATGGATGGGGCTTTCGTACCCCACTGAAGCATGCACAGGCTTCAAACTACTGCCATGTGTCAAAACGCGGCAAAACCCAACATTTATAAAAGATACATCTGGTGTGTATTTATTGGGAGCAGAGTAAGGTCTTGTTTAAATTGCACACATGAATTTGATGTGCAGAGTGGGCGATACCCTATGCCTCACAGTAAAAGCATGTTTTAACCTAAACTCCTCCATCTATAATGCATGCCACGAGGTGTGAAGACCTCTTGCACATCGAAAAGACAGAGTATAAATTATGAATCAAGGCACAGGTGGAGTCCAGAGTTCTCAGTTCAGTACTGATTTTTCCTAAGTTTAGGTTCTTTCAAATGATATTTATCGGATAAAAAAGTATTGGATATTTTATACTGTAACAAATTTGAGCAACTCTATTATATTTTGACTTGGTTTCATAAAAGTCGCTTTTAATTTCTGCTTTTATCAGACTGCGATTTTTCTTTCCCCAAAATCATTTGGCAAAGCAATTTTATTTACCAGCAATTCATCTAACATTGTCAAACACCAGCAAGACTGACATGTCCAAATCATGACTTTAAATAATCTTTTTTGATCAGAGAAAAATTACACAGGCCTTCATCTGGTTTTATGCTCTTCATGGCACTGTTTAAAGCATGACATTTTTCTTACCTCAATATTGTGTATGACCTTTCAGATTTCCCCCGTAGTTTCAGCAAAAGCGCAATTTTCATTGGCATGTATTGTAATAACTAGCGATGACAAAAATGTGTGTTTCCAATTTAAACCCACTTAGTTTCATTTGGCACCTGCGCTAAACTTTACTTGGCAGTAGAAATTCAGAAACAGTGACAGCCACGTTGGCACTGGAGGAGTGAGAGCAAACTGAAAGGGCAGGCTCTGTGCAGCAATCTTAATTATATGTGACCATTTGGGCTGCGAGCCTTTTCCACCTGTATTTGCACCGCAGCACGTTTGCAACGTACAAGTAGTCACACCGTAGGGCAGCCTCGGGTTAAATAGCCGCTTTCTGTCCCACAAAATAAATAACTTAATGTCTTCCATGCAGTTAGTACAAGCTACTAACGGAATTTCAGGTGTTACCTCTAAGTAATTGCAGAATATCTAGGCAGATTAGAAAAGCATAAGTCTGCAGGGAAGGTGTGTGGGGTGTTTCCACATATTTCTGCTCCAAGTGTTTAAAGAGCTTAAACAAATGCAGCTTTAGCTGCTTCTAGTCACCTCCTCAGCAGGCAGGCAAAGGATGCCCAAATGACAAGCTGCGTGCACCCAGCAGTGACAGGGCACCCTCCTGTACTGCAGCCACCTCCAGGCCAGCCAGGAGCCCAGGTGTTATTTCAGAGTAAAAAGCACAAGGCTCTCCTTCCAGGCTGCCTCCAGCACTATTGTGTGAACACCATTTCAAGCCTTGGATGCAATGACCAAGAACGATCCACAGGAGGAGTCAAAAAAAAAAAAAATAAATAAAAGGAAGTTCAAAACTCTGAGTAACAGTGACCATCAGCCAGAAAAATATCTGGCTGTGCTCAAGATCTGCATGGAGGTGGACTCGATTAGCCTGTGTTTGTCACTCAGTCCTGGGATATATTTTTCTCATGTAGCCTGCCTGAGATGTAGAAATCATTCGTCAAATTTTCTGACATTGGGGAGAAAAGAAGTAAGGGGAAAAAACCAATTACACGAGTACTGGTCTGTTGACATTTAAAATGAGACAATGATGAGCATAAAAAAAAGGTTAAAAAAAATCCTGGGCCAGCAACCCAAAGGACCAAAGACAAATCACAAAATAGGATGCAACTAATTAGGCTGAAATGCCAACAATGTTCAGTATATGGTTCAAAGTATCCGCGGTGTCAGACTGCTACCGTGACCCCCAGTTCGAATATGCCGAGGGGAAATGTAGAAAAGGACTGAATCAGATAAGTTAAATACAAATATTTTAAAATGACATTTTAATTTCTACCTCACCATTTTAACATTTTCAAAATCGTTAAATAAGCATGTCGCCTATTCTCAGAGCAGGCCAAATGTCAGATGTTTGTATGTATTATTCAGCTGAACATTTTACGTACATAATCCTTCTCATTGCTAAACAGTTGGTATTATATTAGCAGGTTATTTTCTTAAAAGAAACGGTGAACAGAAAACTGCTAACACTATAAAACGTTACATTATTGAGCGTGGAGCCAGTGCCAGTACGGAACCGAACAAAGGTGGCAGAGAGGGCGGGGGGAATAGGTAGCCACAACTTTCTGCTGTATCTATGACTTCTAAAGGGCATTTCAAGGCACCAGGACCCAGAATCTCAGAACTCATCTACCACAACTTAAGTCACCAATGCGCAACCACTCTCTAAAAAACTGGGCTCCAGAACTTTTAAGATGAGCACATAAAGGCTAAAACCTGAAAGTCAAACATTTTTACTATTTCTCCTTTGAACGGTCCAAGCTGAGAAAACCACCCTCTAGCCATTTTGAACACATAGAAACGTTCCTCTTTACCATTTTGGAAGCTAAAGCTAAGCTAAAGCTGAAGTGCTTCTACACCAATGCATGCAGCATGGGCAACAAACAGGAGGAATTGCAAGCCATCGTGCAGCAAGAAAACTACATTATGGTTGCCAATACTGAAACTGGGTGGGATGAGCTCAGTGGCTGGAGTGAGCCTATTGATGGCTACAGGCTCCTCAGAAGGGAGAGGTGAGGAAGGAGAGGTGGCAGGGTAGCCTCGTACCTGAATGGAGGTTGCAGCGAGGTGGGGGTCCCAAGTGACAAGTGACAGGATGACAGGAAACAGCCTTGAGTTGTGTGAGGTGAGGTTTAGTTTGGATATTAGGAAAAATTTCTTGACCAAAAGGGTTGTCAAGCATTGGAAAAGGCTTCCCAGGGAATTGGTTGAGTCCCCATCCCTGGAGGTATTTAAAAGACGTTTAGATATGGTTTAGTGGTGGACTTGGCAGTGCTAGGTTAATGGTTGGACTCAATGACCTTAAAGGTCTTTTCCAATTAAGTGATTCTATGATTGTATTCCAGATGAAATTGAGTGATTTTGTACTAGGATAAACATACTCACCTTGAAAAGTATATTAGTTGAGATATTCATAGCTATACGTAACTGAAAAGAAGAAGTAGACCTGAAAAAAGAAAATTAGTGGAGCAGTATGCTGCCAGGAACCTGGCCCTTCAACTTGCAGGAGGAATGGAAAATAGGCAGCCACAGAAGGAAGTGATATATGGCCCATAGCATATTCCAAATGTGCTTCCCAAACTTTGCTTTTAGAACTAACACTTGTTTATGTTTCATACAGAATTTGTAACAGAATTGAGAACCTCTGGGGTTTTGAAGCTTAAGAAGCTGCTATCATTTTTTCTGACTGATGAAAATCTGCAGACTGACTCTACTTTGCTTTATCTGAACACCAGCAAAGCCACAACATCACTTCAGGCATTGCTTGTCACATTAAATAAAAATCTAAATCCATTAATTTGATAAAGTTACTTTTCCTTTTGTAAACATGAGGTTAACACACAGTGAGTTTTGGAAAGAAAATGAAATGCTTTGCCCATCATTCAGGTACAGCTGCAGCTGCACTGTGTAGAAGTATCTTGCAAAAGCAGTATTTTGAAGCACAACCAACTGAGAAGCTACTAATGAGTAGGAGTGTTTATGATTTCTCCTCCTAAACAATAAGACACTGCTTTGAGTTGCATTGTCCCCTCAAATGCCACAACTCTTAATAAATGACCCAGCTTCCATACTCAGGGTGCTACCATGTGACAGGGACACCAAACTCCTCTCAAGTAATTTTTCATAGGCATTTGGTATAACTGCATCAATGGGAACAGAGTCCTGCTGCATCTCTGTAAAATTTGCCAACTTAACTTAGACTAACTTGTCTTATTACCTCCTCTTTTTCAACTCTTTCCCATGCTTACATTTGAAAGAACTTACTGAACTGAAACAGCAGAAAGCGAGTTGCAACTGTCCCCTCAGTGCCCTGAGATAACAAGCTAAGGAAAACAGGCAAACTTAACCTGAAAGAATTATCTTAATACTTTCTTGCTTCTTCTGCAAAAATTAAAGGGTTCTACATTTTTATAATGTTCGTCATTGGCGTGTAATCTGGACCTATGACAAGAAGTTCATTATCACAGGTATTTTTTTAATAGCTGAATAAATGTGGGCACATCTACTGGCAAAATGAAGAAATCGCTGCAAGATGTGCTATGTGGTAGAGATCCCTGTGCTTCACAGCTTGCATCACTCGGCTGGCTACAGTGAGCTAATGAAAGTCTAAAAGCAAGTGTTAAAATCACACCATTATTTTGTAAGAACATAATTTGTAATTTTTTCATCAGTTGTGGATTGAGTATATCAGTATCAAAACCACAGTCCCCATTGTTTATCTGCATAAGAAACCAAAATGCTTTTCATTTAGAAGAGCGAATCACAGATCAGATTATAGTGCATGGTCATTTAATGTTAAAAAAAAAACAAAAAACAAAAAACTAACTGAATTGTAGTTACACCCTTGCATAAAATGACTCGGCAAAGCAGCTATATAAAGAAGCTAGGTCGTATTTCATAACATATTCATGATGCGTTATTATTTTACGTGTTATTTAGCCTAAGATACGAATAAACCATATATTCTTCATCATTCCTGGTCACCACCGAAGCCAAGAGGTGCTTTCTGCACCAGCCTCTCCCCACCAACAGCAAAAAGAGGGGATGAAGGCAAAGCCACCAGACCTGCCAAAACCCGCAGTGCCACCGGGCACAGGAGGGGCTGAGTCGGGGTGCGAGGGGACGAGGGAGGGAGGTCAGCTGGTGCCAAGACCAGACTTGCGTGGGGAGGGTTGGAAAGGTCACGTCCTAGGGACTCTAGCAGCTCACTCTGACCCTTCAGTCCAACCTTACAGGAGGCCGGGCACCCCTCTTCCCTCACTAGAAATCTCCTCAAGACCACTCTGATACTGATAAAACTTGGGTTAACAGTACAAAAACTCTTAAGGATATCATTACTATTATTGTTATTTTTTAATATCCAATGTTAAAGATTCAAGTCATAGTACCCATCAGTTATTCCTACTGTACCTTCATCATACAGTTTTCCCTTAATATCTCAATTTCTTAATCTCTAAAGTGAGATAATACACCTACTTTTTTGGTAAGAACTTGAAGATCTACAGGCCAAAAAAAGCTGTTTAACAAATAGGCGTGATTAGCCAAGATTTTTAGAGGCAGCAAAACACCACTAGAATTACAAAGGATGTCAGCATTTAACATTTGTATTGTATAAACAATAATTAATAAGAAAACACATTCATCTTTCTATATATTTGAGAAACTGGAATGATCATTCAATGGAGAAAAACTTCCAATATAGTACAGTATCATTGCATTATTTTACCCTATATGCCTGATAAACATGAAAATGCTGTTCAGATCAACCCAAACAAGAACCTGCACCACCCAAGGAATTTTGATATTGTTAAGTTTTATTTTATAATACAGTGTTGGGCACTTTATGGTAATGTGGAGTTCACCAAGAACTTCTACTGACACCACAAACTTGAATGAAAAAAAAAAACAACAAACCAACAAGACACACCACACATCACAGCTCATTTACTACATCTACACAGTGCACTACTGACAGTAGTCTAAGGTCTGAATTACAGTTCTTGAGATGACTTTGAACAGTAGTCCAGAGGGTGCAAAAGCATGGAATAAATTCTTAGATTTGGTTCTAATATTTATTAAAGGTCAGCAACTAACTAAATTCTTTAAACTGTTAGGACAATGCTGGTTGGTTGTTGTGTTGTTTTGGGTTTTTTCTTAAATCTCCAAAATTAATAAAATGATCAAAAAAACCTCAAAACATGCTGTCCTTTATGCCTTTCCTATAAGTATTAAAGGCTCACTCCAAGGACTTTATCAGGAATGGTTTTCAAAGGTCACTAAAAAAAAATTCTGAAAAAAAATTAGAAGCATTGGGATGCGTAATGTTGCTTTGTTCCATGTTAAGGCATTTCTCATTGTATCTGACACAAATATAAAAATAACAAACACGAATTGTCAGCTGGCTAAACATGTAAGCATTTTAAATTTCTCTTCCTCAAAAATCATGAAGTAACAGACGTGATGTGCTTGTGCGTAAACTGCACCAAGAGTAGCCATTCCACAGTGCTTTATTGCCTCATTCAAGTATATTATTTTAAAGAAGGTCTTAAGGGAAAAGCAAAGGTTAGAACAAAATGTACATCAATATACAAAGGAATTAATTTACAAAAAATTAAAAGGATACTGGCAACATTAGTAGATATTTTAAAGTAATGACTTATGATAATTAGGGATGTCACAGGCTAAATTCTTAATACATATGGTCATCACCATGAACTCTCACCTCATTGGTGGCACTGAAAAGCAATGCTTAACTCCTCATCTTTTTATCAATGATAAACAAATGATCGAATGATAAACTGAACACCATAAATTCTAATATTTAACCTTACTTCAATTTAATGGGGTTATAATTTTAAGAATTACACAGAACTACTACTATGCAAATTTTGGCTTAGGTCTTATTATTTCCATAGAATGTGACATCCGTAATCATTGCCAGTCATTGGAAATATACATTTGCCTCATTAGAATATATTCTTCATGTTTTTATCATACAACCACATTTCAAAGCTTCATGTAATTTTATACATTTTTGAAAAATACCATTTCAAGAATCTGCTTGAAAAGCAGATGTGCACTACTAAATTACTTTGAAACAAGGAGAAATATTGCACAAAATTCGCTGAAGATTTGAAAGTCAACACATTTCCCCCACACAACCAAGTAGCTCCCTTATTTTTAACAGAAACAGAACGTCAATTCACACAGAATCATAACAATTGTCAACATACTTGAACTCAACTTATTTTTCAAATGCTAATACTGCTACTGGACTCTAAATGCAAATGTCATTAGTATTGACCTAAGTAATAGTACAAGTTAATTTGAGTACCCCTTACTACAGTAAACCTCGGAGTAACTTCCAACTGTGTTACCTGCTTCGTACTCTGAGTCAGCGGAAAATGGCAACGGCCCTGCCAGCTACACAGATAGTGGATAGCTCTCTAGACTAAGGTGGCTGTGGACTCATCTGGCAACTCTATTTAGAATAGAGGTCTAGCAGCTTCCAGGAAAGACCTATCAAGTACTTTCAATTGGCAACTGAACTAAAACCGTAAAAAAGACGTTACAAAGCAATTCAAGGAAGGTTTTGCACAAAAAGACATACCATCCCTTTTCCATTCTGTTATTTTCAGTCACCCTAAAGATCATGAACTCCAGGCCAGCTGTGGTCCATGCCCTTGGGATGAAGTTCAGGACATATTCTATTCAGCCCAGCTTCTGTTAACAGGTAAACAACACTTGGCAAAGACATACACATCTAATAGCAGCAAAGAAGTCACTGAAGACAAATCACATCACCATTCATACTGGTTTTGCTGGTGCATTTATTTCTACATTCATTCTCCACAGATTTACGACAATACCATGGGAACAGACAGCCTTCACCCTCCTGAGCTTTGCAATAAGGAAGCTGCTCGCCTCAGGCATCATTTTATTAGCCACATTTATTTAGCCTGAAATTTCAGGCTGTTGGGAAAATGCTGGCTGGAGTCTCACAGCACCTGGACTAGAGTCTGGTACCAAGAGAGATGCTGCTAACTCCCTTGGAAATAAAGACCACTCTTGACCTGTCCCCGTAGAGCCAGGGAGGTCAGCGGCTATGGGGCTCCTTTCTGCAGGCCAGGGTACTAAAGTCAATATTACACAGGGGGGCACATTCCCAAAAGGGCCTCGTGCTGGCACTTTATTATTGCATGAAATGTTTCTTCAATTAATTACATGCATAGAGAAAAGATTTTAGATGCTCCTAGCAATTCCATTAGACAGCTGCACCAAAGAAAGATTATTCTGTAGGACTGAATATGACTGATTGTAGGTGGAGAAATAGAAGCCGTTTTAAAATCCTGGCTTAACTGTTCTTTTGCCTAGACTTTACATCGTTTACAAGAACACGAGTTTGTAAACTAGCTCATTCTAAAACCAGAAAAGACATCTAAAACAGATTTTTGAGATCTAAAACACTCCTCTAATAGATTGGGTGGGATTTTCAAAAGCCCCCAGCACGTGTCTAAAACTCCAGCTGAAGACTGTGTTACAATGCCTGAGAGGGGACTTCAGCCAGCGCTGAGAGCTTCTGATGACCCCACCCAATCAGCAGCAGTTATCACTGAAATGCTAAATGACAATGAAGGGTTCAGTCAACAAGTTCTACGGAAACTTCTACAACTACATTTTTCCCTCAGAACAAGCCTATTTTTCAGAGCTACATGATGCCCAAATACGTGGGATGGATGAGCAAACCACTGCCTACTCTACACAGACTGCCCTCTGCATGCATAGAGGGGTGGTAGGGATCACCTTTGCATCCACAGTACTGTCCTTCCCTGAATATCTGCACAGTTTTTCACATGTTGCATCTCTATACACACAGACAGGAAGGCTTTGACTGGGACAACATATTATTCATTCTGCAAAACCCACAGGGGATTAATTCCATAGGCAATATTACTTTTGCCTACGTGGCTGGGTTGGAATCACTACAATTGAGCTAGAACATTAAACAGTATCCTGAAATCTGGATTTCCTCAGTTATTATTCCTCCTGAGGACTCCCAGGCTCTGCTTCACCACACCCCACAGGAATAACCTGGGAAGCCCTTTCTTTTTCTACTGCCCTTACTCTTTTCCTCCCAAACCAGATGACTGATACGGCTCATTTCAGGCAGACATCTAAATAAACTCAAAAATACTAAATTCAAGTCCTAGTTTGACTTTCGACATCAGAAATTTGTTCCTATGCGTAAGTAACAGATTACAAAGCTTAATCAAATAACCTGATATCTCCCTTAAACAGGAGAAATGGGAAGATTCTTGAGATCCTGAAGAAGAGAAGCCTCTGAAGAAGACCACAGGAGCTCTGACTTAGCAGAATTCAGTTCTCACCAGTAGCTGGTGATGAACATCAATCATTTTCAAAGAAATCAGAAGGATTTCCACAAATAAAAAGCATACAAGTATAAAACTTGCAAAAAGTACTGGATCTGGACAATTTATCTTAATATAGAACCCAGTGTGGTAATAAAAATACCGTATATGTAGCCAATAAACAGCTTTATATTTTCACAAGGACAGAGAACAGTGTTGAACCGGAAATATCAGTTTGGACTCCTATCTATTTGGTAACTGGTAATTCTGTTTAAATAAGGCACAAATATTAGCCTTTTTAAAAGATCACTGATAGTAAATGGAAAAGATTCTGTAATATTACAGAGATAAAAATGTACCTACAGTTAAATTCAACATAGATATAAGACTAAGTTATTTTTGAACACATACAAAGTTCAAAATCAAAAAAGACATAATATTTAATGATTGTAAACACTATATGGGCTTTATAAATAGTAAGGAAACAATGTGGCATAAGCACAGCAACTAACATTTTTGACTGAACTAAAAATAATTCTAAGTTGAATTTTATCTTCCATCTTTTAGTTCATCTGTTTACTTCCTTTCAACCTGCATTTTCAACTAAACATTGAATTATTATTACAATGCCTCAACTTTGAAAGATTCTACTATTAAACTTTCCATTTTATAATCCTTATAATAACCTCACAAGGCTTCCATATTTTTTCCACGAAGGTGAGAATGGGAAAATTTGTGTTATTACAGAAGCTCAGTGCCTAACTCTCATATAAAGCCAGTAAGATTTCTTCTATCAGAGAGGCATTTCTGAAAAACATTTTCTGGCAGCATTCCTGGACTTATGTGTTCAATGGTTTTGAAAGTAATGATGGCCATTATTTCTGATATCTTTTTTTATTTTCTCCTTAAGACATTAATACTGTTTATCATCTTTAATAAATGAAGAAAACAAAGCATCATCTTAGATGGAATTGTGGAGAGAAACACCACGTCAGATGCAGAGGAAAAGATGAATCTTGAAATTCTCATCAACAAAATGCAAGGCCATGAAAAAGAATGAATGAGAAGTACTACACCACCACAGACCCTTGTGTTGCCTGTCTTCTCTTAGACACACTCAGTAGCTCTATAGTTTGGTAATGTTTAGTGCCAGCAAAGAATAATGCTCTCTCATGAGGCTGCTCTGCAGCTTTTTTATCTGAGCAGCACCTGAGCCACCTGGTCTGACCCACCTGGAAAGTTCAGAGTGGAGATTTTAAATAATTTTTATGATATTTTTGATTTTTAATAGTGCAAAATATTTTGCCAAATAACATTTTTATGTCATAAAAAAAAGTTCACAGCGTACCATGTTGATACACAAGAGAAAACCAAAGGATAGGTAAATACTTTGAGTACAGACCACCAGACATACAACCTCTAACTTTGGAAAACTGAGATTCTCCAGCCATGCAGGTTGCAGATTGCCCTCAGGAACGTTCATGCTCTATCCAGACAGAGATATTTCTGTAAGATTTGCACTTTTACAACCTGATTAAAAAAAAAAAAAAAAAAACACATCTGGAGGCTCATCCTCAACCAAAATCACTGGCCCAGCCCTTCTCACCAGCTCCTCTCATTCTGGAACAAGCTGCAACTTTTGCATTAACAAAGTCAAGATCTCACTCTACTGCAGGTCTTTGGTAAGGCATTACATATTGCCTCTGTAATGATACGTATCCATTCCCTTAGGTCAGCTGCCTTGCAATAAAGCAACCAAAAATACCCTTTCCATTTTTGTTAGCTAGAAGGAAAATTAATTCATAAATCTCAATGTGGCAATTGATATTAAACAATTAATTGATATTAAACTATTAAAGTGCCATCTGATCCAAATACTGACTTCAGGAACATGCTCACTCAGACCCATACTGAGATTAAGACTAGCCATTCATGCCAAAGAGGGAATGAAAGAAAAAAGGTTTCCAACATGAGTTTAGAAGAGCATTCTTCTCAGGCACAGTTCATTTTGTACCCATGTATTACTTCTGCCAACTGCATCTCAGATACCCTTCAAAGCTCACAATACCTATCTGCTGAAACTTCATGCCTTTTCTGTCCTGTGCAGGAAAATGTAGGTATGGTAAGGTGGAGAGGTGGAAAAAGAAAAGGGGAAAAAAAATCAAAAATAATAAAAAAGGAAATAGCTGCTCCACGTAGTAGTAAGAATTTTCAGACTTTAAATATCCAAATATTCCTTAGGAATGCTGCCAAAAGGAGGACAAACGCTTCTTTTAAATACAATACACACCAAGTCCATTTATCCTCCTTCACTGAATTTAGAAAGCAATTTTTGGTTGTTCAACTTATCTACAATGAGAGTTGGACACACGCAGTCTTAAGCTAAATCTGTAATTTCAGTTTTCTAGCGTTACAAGTAATTTTCAGTCATGACTCTAATAATTTAACTAAATATGACCTCTAATAAGAGTAATTCAATCTACCTTCAAAAGGGTAGCCACTAAAAATGGAAAGAAAATAGTTCAGAAGAGGCATAAATTAATTTTCAAACACTATTAAACTGTAGAAAATAAAAAAATAACAGAAATCTATTGATTCCACTTACACTTTCCTTTCTGAAAAATTTTAGGTGCAATAACTTACCTAGGGAAACTGGACAATACGTCTTTAAAGTGTCTTAGTTGTAAACAGAAGTTAATAAATGTCACATTATAATTCAGCACTTCATGTACTTTACAGAAGAGAGAAAAGCATGCGCTATTTTTTTGAAGTCTGGAAGACAGAGCCTCAGTTTTAGTTTGGAGTAAGTTCCAAGTTATATTCACAACAAGTTCCTTAATCTAAAAAAGTTTCCTTCACCCCCCTTTGCTGAAGCAAATTCTTGCCATGGAAAATCATTATTGCTGTTTTGTAGATTTGCATTCATCTTCTAAGATAGTTAAACCTCTTCTCAAAAGATTAAGGCAAGTATTATTCATTATGAATATTAACAATTGTACATTTCAGACAAATCAGATTGCTCAGTTCATTTCATGCTTAATAGAATTAATATAGTACCTTCAAAACCTGGTTACCTATTATGTGATAACTCTCCTGCTGCTTAGAGGAAGCAAATGCTAGGAAGCACCATATACCTGCTGTATTTTTAACACAGAGACTAACTAGTACCTGATTTAAGAGTGCATTCATATATTTAGTTCCATTTTGTGGACCTAACTACAGCCAACAAATGAACTGGGTAAACATAGAAGCAAATGTCCCAATGGCAGAAAATGCATACTTAACTGAAGAGAATTATTTTTATAATTGAAGATCTCTCATTCCTTTTTCATCTTTTGGTTACCATGTTATATGGAGTTATATGGAGTCCTGAGTAGTCTCCCTTTAATTTCTGATGGGAGTCAAGTTTCTCTTCTCATAGTTTTCTTACGTTTTATTTCCACTGCTACTGCTGGATAAGTTATCCTTTGAAATATTTAAACCATAGTGAAAAGCAGAACTCAGTTTACATAGTGACACCACTTCTTGAAGAAGCCCACCCTCTTCTGGAGTTTCATTTCCTTCCTTCCCATCTTTCTCCCAAGGGACCAGAATGGATGGATGTTGAGCAAGACTCGCTGGGAGCTGATCTTCTGAGGTATTGCTTAGTGTTTCATTCCGCTTTGCATACTTAGAGGAAGAATATCCTGCTTTGAAACTTTCTAGAGAAGCAAACTGGGCACTTGATTGTACTGGAGATAGGGATGTCATACTAGTGGTGTCCACCTTATCAGTAATAAAGGTTTTTTCACTGCTTTCTTCTTCCAGCCTTGAAAGAGATTCTCTATGGCCACCAGAAGTAACCTGCTTCCTTGGAGATGGAGGGAGCTGCTTCCCATGGAGGACACTGTCATCCTGACCAAGGTTCCACTCTGCTTGATCGTTAGCACTGCTGCAGAGCAGGGTAAGGTTGCTCTCACTAGGTGCATTTGACTTGTTCTGAAAGAGAGAACATATGTTTATAGTTGATGTCACAAGAAACGTCCTACACTGGCACTTCTGAAACAAAGAGGCTGTAATGGATTTTGCATGTTCCTAAATCACGAATCTCCTTTCGGGTTCAATGTTACAAAAAAACAATCCCAGTAACAACGTAAGAACAAGCGCTTTTACACTTCTCCATGGAACACTCTGTCTCTATCCTAAGGATTGCCTTTTGTACAAAGGAAGGATTTCCGTCTTCCCTCTCCATTCAGTCTTTGCACAAGTGGTTTTGACACTGAACAATGTCACACTTTGCTGGTTTGTACCCATAATATGAGAAGGAGCTGAACTAAAACTAAAACCAGATGGCATTTCCTCTTTGCTTCAGTAATTAATTACACCAACTTCAATATTAAATTTTCTAGCCAAACAAACAAAAATGGGCATTTTATTAATGCGACCCCTGTGTGACACTCATAATAGAAAATTTTACAAGCTTTTTAAACATTTCCATCAGAATTTGCTGTTCCAGTAATGAATCTTCTACTATAGGATCCCTTTCAGCAAAAGTAAATGTTGGACAGCTGATAGGAGCTGGAATTCAAAAACACTACCATTTTTTTGGCTAACATCACAGCAGTGACTTGATGAGGGTTTTGAAATTGTAGGCAAGCAGTTTTTTACATTACAGGTTCCTGTGCAACTTTACCTAAAAATTCATCACAGATCCCCTCTTAGAAATAGTACCTTGGGAGTACTACTCTGGCAGTGTTTCAGGTGCAATTACCACATCGATCCCATGACATAATCAAGATGGAAATATCACCATATCACTATGAATTGTTTAAGGATGCAAGTTGATAATAGAAATAACTATCTTCTAAATCACATTAAAAAAAAAATAAAACCAGCTCTGAGAATACCAGGTTGAACAGCTAAATATAATATTAAACTATTTGATTATGTAAATTATTACATTATTCACAGGTCTATCTGTGGTTACTGTTACACAGTAAAAATAGTGTTTCAAGATAACTTGGTAAACTGGACAAAGATGTAACCAATCTCTTGGCTGGTGAAAAACCATCATGCAGTGGCCAGCATGAGTGTACTGTTTGTAGTCCTAGGAAGACACACCAGCAATTCTCAGGACTACGCTGTGGTGTCTGAGCTGCACATTGTTGATTCCACAAGTGCAGGATTCCACCATAAAAGGACTGGAGTTGTTTTTCAAATGAAAGCAGAAGACTAACCGCAGTCTTGTAATCAATGTCATCCATTGATTTAAAGAAATCCAGGCTCTTGGCTCCTGAGAGCTTTCCTTGATCTGAACTGTGTGTGCTCAGTGTGTCCAAAATCTCCCCAAGTAAGTCCATTTCTCCTTGATGCTGAGGAGTTATTCCAGTTTCACCAGAATCATCACTATCATAGAAGTAAGCAGGAGTTTCTTCACTGTCCTCTGATGACAACCTGAAAACAAAAACTTTTCCATCAGCTAGGAACATAAAAGCCATTTTATTACAGCCACTTTTGAAAGTAAGCAGGAGAATGCGTTCCAAGACTTTTGAAAGAGAACATAAACCTGGAATTTCTTTCTCCTCAAGAATTTTCCTAAACATAGGTATATGTTTACATCTATGGAGATGCCATTATCATTAGTTGGTTTTCCTGTCTCCTGGCTCTTCCCCAACTACTATAAGCTGTTATTTCAAGTCACCCTTAATATGATTTCCAAATCTTCCCTTCAAATTTTACAGTTATTCCAAAATTGTTTCCTCTTTTCCTTTGTTTACACCTTGTATTTAGGTCAGTGTTGCTACACCTCTCCAGGTGACCTAACCACATATTTTGTTCTAGTGGCAAGACTTTCATACTGCAGCTCTCCCTCTGTCATGTGACCAGATTCACTGGAGTACTGCCTCTTTGCAAGTAGAACTAGTGCTTTTGTCTCTTCTTTCATTAATCCAATATGCTCACCTCTGCCCCCCCTACTATTGCAGTCTTTCCCTATCTCTGTCTATCCATAACATTACTACAAAGGCTACTTCCAGGGGGCTCGCTTTTTTGATGATATTCTTCGAACACTTCAGTAGCTCCCTCTTCCCTACTGCATCATGCTTAAGCTGCTTGATTTTGCTTTCAAGGCCCTTTGTCGTTTATATCCATACATTCATTATCAAAAATCACCTGAATTCAATCAGAGAATGACTCAATGCAGCCTAAGCCTCAAGTTCTGATTTTCCTTTAATTCACACATAGAAAGTTCTTGGTATAAAACTCACAAAGCAACATTTCTCTTTAAGACCCTTCAGAAAACTTTCCACTGTCTTGACCACAACACAAGACTTAAAGAATAAACTAGCTGAGGTCACTGCCCACCATGATGACAAATATTATTTCAGTGCTCCTTTGTCTATATAGTCTACCTTTCTATCTTGATTCTGTGAAGACCGAGGATTACGTCAAGCTCTTCTAGACACTGTAAATAATGAAAATATATAATAGACTGTCCCTCTTTTTAAAAGATTTAATTCTAAACCACTTAACCTCATTTAGATCAAGAATCAAGCTAGATTCCTGGAAAGGAGAAAAATGTATCACTTGAACTCAACTTTGCTAAATAACACTAGTTACCCTTTCTCTCATACATACACACACATGCAAACAGGCTTCTTACTTGCTTGTTCTCTCCATTTCATCATCATTGTCTTCATCCAAGGCAAAATCCTGGTTACTGAGATGCTGGTTGAAACGAGTCTGGAGAAAATTAACATTAATACATAAAATTAACATTATAATTTTTTTATATATATTTCAGCATTATTTATTTGGAGTTTAGCTGCCACTTTACTCCTTAAGACTTCCTGAACACTTGATGAGGAAAACCACATATTGATCAAGTCTTCTAAAGGTTGTTATAAAAGGATGTGAAGTTCTCAAGCGTCACCAATTAAAGAGCAAGACAACCATTTTTTTCATGGCCTTATTATTATGCAAAACCTGAAGTGCCTTATTATTTATGCAAAGCTTTGATTAGCAGAAGACTGGCTATTGGAGGACAGGCATCACTCAAATTTACTACTTACCCCTTCTTGCAAGTATATCACACAAAGTGTTGTGACTTTCTATTTTCTGATAGAAATATTTGCCAAGTTTTGTTTGATGTGGTTTACTGAGCATGAAGAAAAATGGATTTTTGAAACAGCAAACACAAAAGAAGTCAGGAGTCTAAGTCTCTTTACATATTTATATCTGGGTGGTAAACAGAATTGCAGAGTAAGTAGTACGCCAGCTCAAAAACTGCACTAAGAATGCCTTTGTGCAGGATCATTTACTGTAAATTACAGTTAACTCAAAGTTAGTGTACACTCAGAGCATCCCATGGGGAGCTTGTGCAGAGTAGCTGGTGTGCTGTAAATTCACACACTACCACACCAAGTTTTCACTAACCTGTTATATCACATTATTGTTTAGCAAACAGAACCAGGCTAAAGATTTCTACTATACTTGAAAAAAAGCCTCTATCTTGACCAGAAAATTTAAGTCAGAAATTTTAGTCACTTGTGCTTCACAGATGACTGTGTTAAGGTCTGTGCATCAAAAACTTACAAAGATTAACTATGCCGGCAATCAATCCACTGAAGAGATTCTGAACGTTGGAAAACTGGCCGTAATTTAAAGACATATGGATAGAATTTGTGCAACGGGAAAACAGTGTTAGCTAACTTTAAAGAAAATCATACGAAAGTAAAAAAAAGTGCTACTGCCCACATCTCATCATGCAGTTCACCGAACGCCTAAACCTACAGCAAGCCCCTGATGGGGAAGAAATACAGCCCTGATTTCAGACTCCAAGGAGCTTGGAAGTCTTGTACTGTGAGGATTTCAGTACGTCACCTATTACAGACGTCGTCAGTGTTCTACATGTACCAGGACAATCTGTAATTTTTCCCCCCATTATTGTCAGGTAAGTCTCAATGCTGACTCTTTACAGACTGACACATTTTTTCTTGTTCAACAGGAGAGGATTTAATTAAAGCAGCAAGTTTTGATAATGCTTTCCATAGTTCCCCACCCACAAAGCTGAAATATGTGGTTCTTAATGTGTTAAACCAAGTTACAGTTGGTAGAAAATGAGAGAATTATTAGAGTATTAAAAACTATGAAAGAAGCCAAACTAAGCTTCACACTGGGCAAAAGTTATAGGATGGAATACAAAGAAACAAACTATTGATATTTCTAATTCTTTCTGAGTTTTATGAGTTCCTTGTGTCACTGCCATCAGTCTTGTAATCAATCGTATCCCCATTTGTAACTAAAGGGAGTTTAACCACTCTGTCTTAATTTATACTGTTAGTTATCTTACTGATCACTGCCTCAACTACAGTCGCTGTTTTCAAGTTGCTGGTTTAAGTATCTTCACTGTTTCTATAACACTGGTAATTCACTACTTCCCCAAGAAAATTTTGACATAAGATTCATTGTAATTAAAGCTCTAATCCTGGAACTGACTCCTGGAGAGAAAAACCCCATTTATGTCTCACTTTTTTTTGAATTTGCATCAGAATTAGATGCTGCCATCACATTTACTGCTACTAACATAAAGACAATCTTTCGCAGGAAAGAAGGTTCTTCAAAAATGTTGAGAAATTTCAGAAAAGAAAACTAAAACTGATGCTTGTTCATCTCTAGATGGATTAATCCTGACAATGGATTAAAATCCCCAAGATAACACTAATTTGTTGAAATAATAAATAATATTTCAAAGAGCAAAAGTGGCATTTAAAAAAAAATGGAAAAAAAAGAAAGGTTGTGCCTTTGAAAAACAGGAACTGAATAAAATTAATTAGAATCAACAAACACCACAGGCAGAGCAGTGGCCCCTCAGAGCATCTACAAACAGAATTATGCAAGTGTGTTAGTGAAAGTAAGAATAACATCATAAAGGGATATAATACAGCATATGTTGATAAACCTAAGAAAAAAAAATACCAAAACAAAAACTTCTAGTTCATCATGGTCAGACTCTTTGAAAAAATATTTTTGTTACCAATTTAAATGTTTAGGTTACAAAGTTATACAGAAAGACTTTCAAAAACTAACCCAAATAAAATGGGATTTACATACAAAGAAGAAAAAGCAAAAGGGGAAGGAAAGGAAAATACCTGGCTGTAAATAACAACATTCTCCAGAGTTTACAGCTCTGTGAGCTAGCCATGGAGACAACAAGCAACACATGTTTTTGAATAGGTGACTTTCCTCTAGGAGCTGTAATAAAAAAAGACTGCAAGGGAGGGGTATTGTCCAGACTACTTTGCAAAGAAAGAAAAAGAAAGAAAGAAACTCTTAATAAATTCCAAAAGGAGAACCATAAATCTTTTTCAATGCTCCACTAGGCAAAGTGACATAGTACGTGCACCTGCAAAAGCTGTCAAAGTCATTTAAGAAGTCCTTCCATTACTGACGTACCCTGCTGTTTGCAGTTATTTAAGCTTTTAATTTCTGTCTTTTCTGCATTTTGAAGTGTGTAACCTTTTTTATACCTTTTTATGAAAAAAGGACAGACTTCTGTTTCCTTCCTGATCAGCATTCTAATAACAACCAGACCATTTAAATTTATTACTGCAAGAAATGATATGGTCACACTCCTTTCTTGCTGCACCAGAACTTTATAAAGTCTTAATAGACTGCTGTCATGTTTTTTTCTATAAAATAAAGCAACTACCTTCTTTAAAGGACTCAATTGTTTTGCTTCTTCCAACTAGTTCTGTTTATGATAAACAATAGATTTATTATGTATCCACTTCATATCAAAACATGATTCAACTTCTGCTATTTCAAATTTTTCCCACCTTCAGGCACACTGCACTGCAAGAACCCATCTCTCATCTTGCTCAGAATATAAGAGTTCAACATACTTAAACACAACAAGCTCCTGCTCTCCACAAGCCACTGTTGAACCATCAAGCCTGTGTGTAAAGTACAGCAAAGGAACAACTGCGGCTGGTATGAGGATATATCTCCTTTTTGTATACATAGCATATATCCTCCTCGGTTTCTGCCCCACTTCAAAATCTCATTCCACAAGTGGTCTGCAACCTATGCAGCTGGGGTAGATACTGATCACTGAAACCAGAAAAAGAACGTGCTGACAGTATAAATACGGGTAGAACCACACAAGGTGAGAATAGGTCCTTAAACTGTTCTCTTCTGCTTGCTGGTAGCCTCACAAAATGTACTACTTTGGCATAAAAACATAGACAAAAATATGTGAATGCTAAAGGATTTAAATGTAAAATGGTTACCTCCTTGATTGGGCATCGGAGTCAATCTTTGAAATGTCAGCTTTTTATTTAATGCTAGACCTTTCAGAAGCACAGCTTTCTGGAATGAGTATTACTGATCGATACTAAGGCGTAAGTTTAACAAGGCTGCTGCTATTAATTGTCCTCAAAGCGAGAAACAAATAATCTTTTGATAAATGGCAGCACACATATAATTTCACATTTACTGGCTACTCAATACATCAACACATATAAAGTTTCAAGAAAAGAAAAATATCTACTATGGTTTAAATTTATGAAGTACTGTTTCCTTTTTCTTAAAAATTTAAAGATTATTCATTCAATACAAGCAAGCAAAATAAATACAAGGCCACTATTATTTATGATTCAGTATTTATTTTACCAGTCCTCCTCTACAACCCAATCACAGATGTAATTATGGCTTTACCTCCAGTAGGGAACCAAAGATCTCTCAATCAAACTTTCTAGTTAAGCACAACCTGTTGCCTTCCTTTCAGATTAGAGATTTTGACCAATTATCATTGGATAATGAAATCACAGGGAAGTACTTCACATTACACTCCAAAAGAGCTGAAACTGATAGGGGAAGAGGGAAAGAAGGGAGATATAAAAGCACAGTTTCTAAACTTTCTCCTCTTCAAAGCTCTTTTCTGGGACACACATCAAATCAACCACAAGCTTAACGTAGTGCTAGGGATACCAGTTAGTTACATGGACACCAGACCAAGATAGATGCAAGCAGTAATTCTAGATTCATTTCTTGAAAGAATCCCTTAAAAAAAAAAATTTACTTGTGCATTTTTACTCACAGAAAGTAACACAAAGTAATGATGCCTCACAAAAAATATGTCTCCGATATCAGAAAAGTTGTCCTGGATATAAATTAAATAAATGTTATCTAGGATGTTATATTTGCTTTTTA
>JAOXJM010000004.1:9540939-9555706 GCA_026413425.1 Tringa solitaria
ACTAACATTTCATTCTAACTAAAATGATGAGGTTTTGTTTTTAATGCTTCTACCAGTATAATTTATCTGAAGTTAAAGTAAATGCCAAATAAAAGAAAACCATAACACAGCCGCATCTAAACTACTGAATGCATTCTCTAACAATAAACAGGAACAGTAATTATAAACATGATTCTAAATGCTGCACTGATAGTAACTGGCACTGTAACTCAAGGTACCAATTCAAACCCCACATAAAGGCATGCTGAAATATCTCTATTCAAGTCATCATTTAAGCATTGGCTTAAGTGCTTTCATAAACTGGATCCTGTATATTTAGTCACATAAGTAGTTAATGTTTTCATCAGTCAGAATTACAAGACAGGTAAGAATCTCAGAAAGGGGTTAACAGGTTAGCCATCTTACCAGCAGTAGTCCAGAAGATGTGGAGGAAGCACTGGGATGTAAATGTGTTGCCAATACATTGGATATAACAATGCAGCTGACGCATGAACACAAGCAGTTAACTAAAAATAAAAATACACACACAGAATTGGCAACAAAAAATATGAATAAAAAGAAAATACAAAATCTTAAATCAACTTTTAGACGTGTAAGAATCTTAAACTCCCCAAACCACCTATTATAGCATTTTTAAATTACTTTTAATTGCTTAAACGCATCTATGAAGAACTCTGATATACAAATATAAGTACAACATTTGCAAGGTCAGACTAACACCACAATTAAAATTTAGCCCTGCTCAGCTATATCCTTGACAATAAAAAAAACAAACGTGTACTATTTGACGTTTATCAAATGAGGGTACTGCCACTAACACATAGAACTCAAGTGTGCCCCAGCTGTCCTCAGCTCCACTGAGCAGGGAAGACTCAGAGGAGTTTTTTGGTGCACATTTCTGCTGTTCGGAACAACTGAATTTGAGCAGAACCTGCATGAAGCCGCAGAAGAACATTAAACTCAGGAGCAGGATTAATTTCTGTTTCTGTGTCACTATCTTGATTTCCAAACTACCTTCAAAAAAGCCTGAAGAGAATATTCCCTATGACAGCAAAGCAACTTTATTACAATTTTCCAAAATTCCCCTCCCAAAGCAGAGACTGGCAGGTCTGGCACTAGCATCACCAGCAAATGAAGGACTCCTTGACCAAGAACGGAAGTATTACAATCTGCTTACCATTCAAAACGTGTTTTTCTAAAGTCACCAAGCAAACAAAACAAAGCAAAAAAAAAAAATCACAAAGATTATCCAACCCACCCCCCAAAAAACTATGGAATTGATTAGAAATGTGGTCTTAGTTCACTCCTCAAGTGAGGAAAATAATCTGCAATACCAAAAGAATTCAAATTTGATCTATCAAATACCACTTTGCTATCAGGGGGTCACTCAAATTTATTTATTTTATTAGGCCAACACAGAGTTGCAACAGAATGAGAAAATGTCAGGATTGTGTTCAAAATGACGTAGCCTATATTCAGCAAATAAAACACTACAAACTTTATAAAATAAAGAAAAAACACAGATTTTAGAAAAGGGGAATGCCTCATGTACAAGACATAATCTTGTCAAGTTAATGGAAAGAAACAAGACTGTCCTAATGTTTTATATCCCAGCAGAATTACTATCTGAGGTTAACTTGATAATAGCACTGTTTATTAGACATGTACTTTTACAGTAACAAAATTAAGAGGTAAAATAAAATGTAAATTCCGTCCATAGAGCAAGTGCTAAAACTTTATGGATTTTATAGGAAAAAAACACACCTTCTTTGTGGAACAGATCAGCAGTTAAAGCTTTCACACACTGGATGTCTTGGACATTAAGACTTGTAAATAAAAATTATACTGCAATTTTGTACATGTATTTTTACACTAAAAATAAAAAAAAAATTTCTAAGACTATTGCAGCAGAAATCATGGACAATCACAATTTGTGCAGCATAGTTTGCTTAGCACTCAGATTAATATAACGCGATTAAATATGGAAAAGAAGAGGGTCTGAAAGCTCCTGAGGGATATCATTAGGGCAAATTGCCAAAGAATGAAACATGAGGCAGCCAGGAGAGGCTGGAAGCTGCAGTAGTACCAAGGGACTTGAATGTTCGACAGTTGGAGCTTCAGTAACGTGTGAACTGCAGGTTAAGGTATCAGGAGACTCTGTTCACTGACACACAGAATGTCACTATTGACCAGCGAACTGCCCGAGCCTGACAGCTACACTACAGAAAGCCAAGTATATCATAATTCCGTATTTAAACTCTTCGTTTCACATTAACATCTCGTTTCTTAGCTTTACACCAAACCTCTGCAATTACTCTCATTTTAGACTTATAATAATGGCTATTTTAATAATTACTGTGTTGTTACTAAGAATTCATTGATTTGGGGGAAGAAATAAATGAGTATCTTATCCCTCTTCTATACAGTGGGATTTATGAATCATATTTCCATATTATCTCTTTCTGTAGTTTAACTAACACTACTGATAGTGCAGTCAAGCTGAGTAAGACACCTTTTCCTCTTTTACTCAAAATGGTTATGGAATTATTAATTAGTATGTCCATAGTATATAAATTTCAGACTGCAGCTACCTATATAAAAATTAGCATTTTGTATATTTCAATCACAGACTGAAATAAAGCTGAGCATACAGTTATACAGGATATCCCCCAATGCATACAGCTGCCTCCTCCTCCTCTTAATAGGCATTCTTAAATTATAAATTAAGATGACTATACCATTTGCATGAAGAAGTATTTTCCTATCTTATGCATATGTCTGTGATATATTTTATTTTTCACTTTAACAGAGGAAGTGGATAATTCCTTAAAAACATCTGAAGTTTTATTAACACTCTTGTTTTACAATCTATATTTTGGAAGTTAGACTGACATCTATTTAACACTGGTAATTTAAAAAAATCTATAAAATGTTAGCATTTCTAGCAGGAAAGGTAACGATTTTATTACTTACACATCAAGTTGTTGCTGTACTGTTCTTTGCTTTTCTATTTAATGACATCTTAGTGTAACATCTTATTTAAACATTTCAATCTCTACTGCTGCAGTAGGTTTCCAAACATTTTAGTACGGTATGAATATGTTTTATAGTTTCCTGTTGTATACAGCCTGTAATACTAGCAGCTATGGGATTCTGCTGCTCTTCAAACTGTGTGACATTTCAATACTGTGCCAACTCTGCCTTTAAGCAAATAGTGATAATTATGGATTTCATATTAAAAGTTGCACACTTTCTGGCAAATTCTCTTTTAGCCTTTTTTACTGTTTCAACAGTGACTGCATTTCTCAAATGCATTAGCTATTTAAATATCTTACCTCTTTAACTGACATATTCACTCTTCAAAATAGAACGGGGACTACTGCAAACCTTGGAATAACGCTGCATGTCTTAAGTAACCAGACAGTTCCAGAGATCAGAAAAGTATTCGGGGACCAGATAGAGCCTAACTGATTACTTCAGAACACAGAGGTCTGTAAAGGCGACACTAGATTTGGAGAGGTGTCTGATAGCATCTCTGCCTGGGAGCGGGGCCAGGCAGAGCCCTGGCAGGCACCCTGCTGAATGCTGAAAGAGGCAGAGCGCGCAGAAGCAGCTCCTAGGTGCAAAACAAGCATCTGTCGCTTGACCAAATAGCGAAAACTTTTTCAGAAAACAATTCTTTATGCTATTTAAGGAAGACTATGTACGTATGGAGCCTGTCTGTTGATTGCCATCTATTCCAAAAGGAATCATGAAGACCCGCATTTAAAAAAAAAAAAAAATTGTAAGAAAAACGTCATAGATCAGAAAAATCTCTTTTTCAACACAGGTAGTCTTTATATACTGTGGCTGTGTACAACCTAACTGTGTATAACCTAACCTGTTTTGCCAGTGATAACTTGAGATTACAATCAACTGTGATCCCCTTTACAGATAAGCTTGTATATATAAGGTGAAAGCATCTGTCCATCTGTCCATACATATATTTATGTATACACAGAAATACATCATTGCACAAGTCCACAGTTTGCTAAAAAAAACCCTTAAGTTATAGTAGAATAGTGCTGTAGAACCTAGTTACTGCAAATCTGATAGTTTATTTCATGTTTTGAGGCAACAAATGATGTTGGGATGTCCTCGTACAGTCCACTGGACTAGGAAAGACCTACCAGAGCTGTGATTCTATCCATAATAAAATGGGTGGGCTGGTTTTAAATAAAGTTTTTATCTGTTGAAACCCTATTTGTTGATATTGAACAGAACTTTTAATATTTCTGCTTACAACAATTTTGATTTTTTTTCGACTGCTTTTCTCCATTTCAAAGAATGTCTTCTAGATTAATCAACGTTCATTTAAAAATTAAACATAATTATGGTTTAAAAGTGACTTAAATAATATGGTTTTAAATTATATAAACAACATGAGTCAATTGACTTGAACTAGTCAAAAAACAGCTTTTAACAAAAAAAATTCAACATTCAACTCTCTAATAAATAGACAAATTTAATTCAAAATGCCTAGCATTTGCATTGGACGTGAAAGAAGTCTCCTGTTCCATTCTATCAGTAATGAATTTACTAACATTACTGAGTACAACTGAAAGTTTCCGTCTGTTTCTGATCTCTTCTGATAAGACATTGCAGCCAGCATCACCATATAAGCTTTCATCACCCTGTAAGGAAAGTATGGGGTGTTTTCTCCAAAGTTTTGTAGTGATTCTGGTACAATAATTATATCTTTATCTTTATGCTGGAACTATGAGCCTGGTGATAATAGTGTCTCTCCAAATAGTGGGAGGCCACCTTAAAAAGTTTGTTAGCAAAATTCATTATCAGGTGATAATAAATTGATTACTACCGAATCCCTGCAAGACTGAAACAATGCACAAACTCTAGAGAATGATGAGTTACTTTCCACCTTATGGCAATAAGCAGCCACTTGGGAAGACTGTTGTTGAAAATCTATGTGCTGCTGAACAGGAAGAGTCACGAAAAGTTTTAGTTCAAGACTTGATCAAAGCAGGTTTACCTGCTCCAGGGAACATGAAGACTGCAGCTCCTCCCTTTTCCTCACGTGGATGCAGTAATTCTGATGTGTGTAACTGCTACCCCAATGCTCACTTCTATCATGAACCTTTCTACTTTGGATTTCAATGAGATTGCCCCCTTTTTCTTTTTTTTTTTTCCAATTTTAGTTTTTCCTAAAACACTGCGACATGCCTAGAGCCATACCACTTCCGCTGAAAGATCTTCTGCAGACTCCAGTTATGCTTATTTGATATCTATAATTCACATAATTCCAATGAGTAACGTGAAAATAATTATAATAATTGTTCTGTATACTGCACAAAACTTACCTGGCAGTTATTTTCTATCTATATAGATTGATTTCTTCAAAGACTTTTCTATAATCAAAGGTAAAAAGAGAGGCAGAGCATAGGTGGCAAGATTTGCACACACCACAAGGCACAAACTAGAAAGAAGAGAACTGATTAGCAGAATCTTGTCAGAAAGCCAAAAACAGCAACAGAAGTTCGACAAAACGCTGAAGTAAAATTAACCTGTGATACCATACAACCTTTCAAAATCTACCGTATGCAAGTAAAGAACTACTGTGATAAAACCGTTTCCTGAAAAACCCTCAAACACTGTCAATCTCTGTCAACACCATGTCCAGAAATGGGTACTGGTGTGCGCTCTCCCTCCTCCCTCACAGTCCCATTGGGCCAAAGAGCTGCTTCCCTCCCACTGCCTTGACCACACATATGTTGAAAGATGCCACAGATTCTGTTTCATTATCTCATCTACTTACTAATACCTATAGCAATAAATTGCAGGGGATGGGTCACCATTTTATCACAATTCCAGTAGCTACGATCACCCTGGACTAACTCTTATTGCTGTTACTCTAATACTCCCAGTTCCCAAGAATTACTGAGAAATCACTATCTGCTTCCTGAAAGGAGAACAGTCGTACTGGTGAAAGGAAGTCTCTTGTCTACATTATTACAACTCCTAAGACTCCAGCTTTGTTAGAGGGGCATTGATATCTAACTCATGTTTGATTGGGAATTAGATCAGGCTCCAATCCCATAACAGATGCTTAACAGTTGCTAAAACCTACCTTCCCACACATTTCTTGAATGGGTGAGGAAATATTGCTGGTGAGTAAAAGTGAAAGGGGAGCCCTTGCTTTCGCCAGTTTACAACAGAGCGTAAATCCCTTCCCAGCTCTAAAGAACAAACAGTGTAAATCATAAACTTAGTCCATTCTGCTGGCATTGGTGAGAACTCACAAGTCATTGATGAAAAAAGTAAAATTATCAAAAAAAAAAAAAGAGAACAGAATATACTGTACAAGCCACGATATCCAAAGCCACTTCTTATGCATTTCTTTAATTTAGCTCCTGGCTAATCGTTTCCCATCTGCCAACCCCATAATCTTTAAGTAGAAAAAGAAGGACCTTAAATGAGCCATAATGCATTTTCCTCCTGTTGGCAAGATGAGACCCCCAGCTCTGCTCTCTCACAGAAGGGAGAAAAGGGAAGGGAAATATATTTCCAGTCCACAGATGAAAATTTTAACTTTTCCTATTGTGAAAATTAAATGTGAAAAAGAAAACGCTAATATAAAAAACATTGTCTTCTGGGTTTGGGAAATTTGGGGGCGCAGCTTTTTTGGTTTTTGTTTGTTGGTTGTTTTAAGTACTATTCACTTCCCTTTATCATTATTTCTGGGGGAAGGAAACAGAAGAGAAGAGTGTTATTCATGAATTTGACAGCACTTCATATGCAATCAATTTCATTCTTTTCTTGCAATTCTTGATTCACAAAGCAGCATTATGGCATCATTCTTGTGCATTAGTTTGGAAGGGAAAAGAAAAGACTGTAGACACTGTTTGTTCCTTGCCTATGGCTCCAGGAGTGACACGTTTCCCAATAATGGCAGCTGAGCAGAAAATAAAATTGAAGTGGTAGTAGACAGGTGAGTGCTCAACAAAGAATTCTACTAGTATACTGTGTCTATACTAAGGACCTACACATGCTTTTATAGATAATCTGAGGTATCTGTATAACCAAGTAGGTGTGGGTGGCATAGAAAAAGTCACATAACTTGATTCGGTTACTCAATTTCTTCATCCCACAAAGATTTTTAGCATTTTTCATAGCCTGAAAATAAAACTTCTGTTAGTAGTCAGTTAGTAGTCAGCTTTTATCCCTACCACATTACAGATTAGGTTAACTAGCAGGTCTCTCTTCTGATATTTGTTTGCCCTGTAATAAACTAATTATGCTTCTTTATATCATCTGTTCAATAATTTCAGTTTCCTCATTTTTTTCATTTCATCTCTGTACATTCTTGATAAATGAATGTCAAAATAAAAATGAATTATTTCCTAACTTCTTTATCTCTTCCTCTCTCACAAAAAAACAGAACACCGCAAATATATACCTCTTTTTGTCCCTTTTCCTGACTATCTCCTGACTCCCCCGTCCTTCCTCCTTTATTTTATGACCTGTCTCCACAGAGGAAGAGCTACCCTCTAAACAAGGAAGTTCTGCAAATGTTTCTCACTTCTGAAAGTTTCCAGGAAAATTATTTTTATTAAAATTTCCTCCCCCAGAGTAACTCCATGGTATGTTCTTCTGCCACACACTAATTAAGAAGCAGCAGGGAATAGCTTCCTTGTGAATAGCTGACAGACAACTTATTTACTGTGAGCACAAGTAGAGATAACCACTGACTATGTTATAATTCATCTTGTCATTGGCAAATTTTGGGGAAAAAAAGAGTGATAAAGCAGCAGTGACCACAAAAATGTGGAAATCTTGCCACAATAGCACACCAGAACAGAGAGCTGGTATTACACTCACACACCTTTCTGTAACTCACCTTCATATCTTACGCTTCACACAGCCACGAATGATTTCAGCGGTACTTTTTTTAGGGGGTGAGACAGTTCTGGACAACAGAATACAGACTCTTTCGTATTCAGTTCTCACACAGACCAGTCACAAAGGACTCAGTACTTAGAGGCTTCCCTTAGATTGCATACGCCCGCAGCAGCGCCTGCACTGGCTCTACACAGCGATTTGTTCCAGCAGTTGTTACTGAATTGCCAAAGATTATAAGAACTGGAGAAAGAAACAACTTTTGCCCCAGGTTATCTTCATCTTGGATTCGTTCTTTTTCCTTAAAGTGCTAATAAGTGAAAAAATTAATTTTGAAATGAATTTGTAGATCTGTCTTTCTGTCTACATGCTTTTCTTTCAGTGTGGTTTTTCTTTTATTTGTTTGTTTGGGGTTTGGGATTATTTTTTTTAAATGAAACCCAGTGATACAGCTCTTGATGTTTTAAATAGATGGCAGGTAATAGCAATCTGCAACATTATATTGTTTTTTCTCCTTCCTCTCATTATAAGAAAAAGAATTTTAATCATTTGCTGACCGCACATTTCAATTTTTCACAAATTCTTTCACAATTATTTCTCTTAATATTATGCTGTGGCAATGGGAAAACTATTCTAAATTTCAAGACTGAGAAAGCTTTCCAGGTCTGGCTATATATCCTAACCGCATTTTGATTCCATATTGACATCCCACAGCTTCATTGCTAGAAGTACACTCCTTACAGGAGTGTAATGGGACCTTAACTGCACTCACCCGCAGCACCTCTGCCCAGTTTATCTTAGACTGCTTATACCTGAACTATATAAAAAAAATTATTAATCGTCACTCCTCATCTCCTCCCAGACTAAATGGTCTACTTGATCTAATATTCCAAAATTAATTCTAATTATGCTTCTGGGAGCTCAGTGAGTATCAGCAGAATATCTGTTCCACCTTGCAAGTTAATGATAAATTCCTATCCATTTCCTGTTTTCCAAGACTTAAATTTAGCCCTTGCACATTTCTGTCCACTACATACTATGTCAGAGCAATTTGAGATACAAATTAAATTTTAAATCTATATTTTTTTAAATTATTGGAACAGTATTATTTGCAATGGAATTGTCATACACTTCATTAATACATTTCCAGATCAAATTGCGATTGCACTACAGTGCACAGTTAAAATACATTAGGTACTACAGTTCATTTAATCGGAACTGGGAGCATCGCCCTAGCATGAGGCAATATGAGGACATCACTAAGCTCTATGACTCCCAATGCCACTACTTTCTTCAACATGGAAGGTGTGTATAGAGCCAATTGTTCCACTGCCTTGCATCTTGTATTTGTACTAGAGAAGTAGCTCCATAAATAGCCAGCTTTGAACTCAGAAATGTAAAAATACGAAAGTGGAGCTTTCAGTCTTTCCAGGCTTCCCCCTAATGAGCACCATGCTCCAAAAACACATGCCAACGATCTGGCCTAGTCACAAAGTGCTGCTTGGTAGTTTTTTTAACCAGATCCATGAATCTCCAACATGTAAACTGCAGAGAGATCTAAGTGAAGGGAGAGAAACGGACAACCACCACAGCTGTTTTCTGATTCAGTTGACAATATTACTGCCTTGGGACACATGGATTGCAGAATAAACTCAAGAATCTCAGACTTAGGGCTGGATGCAGGAGTGAAGTGATTCACAAAGACAACATGTTTTAAAGTAAGGGGTGTTTCGCTTTCTCTAGTGGCTGGTATGAGGTTCTCCAAGGAGCCTTTGCATCTTCCCAGTGCCTGAGCGACCATGGATAGTGCGATACCTGAACAAGAGTAACAAGGCAAGGAACATGAAGCCACTGCTCAGTCCAACACACTATGGCAACCGAGGGCAACTGCAGAAAGCTCTCTTTTCATATAAGCAACAGTAAAAGTGATTCCACAAATGCATGTTTGTATGTAAATTATACTCAGTGCTCTTTCACCACAAAAAGAAAATAAATTAAAATCTGTATCTTTTATTGACAGAAACATTTGTTTTTATAGGGATCACCAAAGAAACCTACAGCCAGTGCAAAGCAGAACATTGTAATCATGCTCAGACACAGCAGACTTGTATTACCTGAAACAAATACTGGTCAAAATGGAAATAACGTTTAGACATTTGCTTTAAAGTATAGCATCCTTTCCACCTGCCAGTGTAGGCCGCAGAAGATACACTCTAGTTAGCATATTACTGACAGGATGATGAGAAAGCTCCTGTCAGACACTGGCCAGCCGGGTGTTTGAGACAAAACGCACAGCCCCAGCTGACTAGTTAGGGAAAGGCTGGTGAGGTACAATTACAGAGGCATATGACAAGCTTTCATGCTTGAGTGACTTGAGAACCGATGACATGGCTTTAAACAGCAATCCTTCCTACCTCCGGTCACAAAACAGCAATAAGTCAACTGATGCACTGTTGTAAAATCATGATTTATTCCTTTGCTTTGAATACATGAGAGTGTGGTATGATGTTCTGGTAGACTACCACAGCAGGTGCACTTGGGGCTGAAACATCTAGGGCCTGCCTCCAGCATGCATAAAATCAATGCTGTAGTTCAGCCTTCCTGGAAAAGCCATCCCCAGCACTTTAATAATTTATAGAAAGACTGAATTAAAAAATTATTTGTACTGAAACTCATACAGCTCCATGCAACTAATAAGAATACATGCAGATGCAGTGACGTGTGGGAAAATGGTGCTGTGCGAGAACATACAGCATGACATTTAGGAAAGGTCTCCTTTTACAGCTAACAGCCATCTCTGTGAATAGATTGATTCCTTTGTTTCATTCATTCTTTCATTTAATCCAAAGCCATATAATTTGTTTCTTTTTCAGAGTTTACTGTTCAAAAGCCAGAGATGGGAATTTTTGCTACAAACAGATCCTACAGAGCATAATCCTCAGGCTAGCTGAGTCCATCTCACACTAACACTAAGCCTGAAGCAAGCTGTGAGGTTGGTGATAATCACATTATTAAAGTGGTTGGAAAGTCAAGCTAATAAAAGAATCAACAGTTAGGGCAAATAATGACCCAGAAGCTACAACAGAACGGAACGGTGGGAAGTTTACACTTACATCTTGGTAGCAATTGGTAGGGCAAGTAGGCAAAGATCTCCACCAAGGGAGTTTTTAAAGGAGGTAAAAACACAGAAAATCAATTTAAAAAAAGATTCAAAAAGTACATAACAATTGCAAAAATTAAAAAAAATGCTTATAAAACAAAGCCTGCTTGATGGAAATAAAATGTAAGCTGATAATTGAAACACACCCTCAGGATAAAATGGTACTTTTTTTTTTTTTTTTTTTTAATTAAAAAAACTCTACTCAACAACTTAAAATAGGACACCTTCTTTTGTCTTTCTATTTTTTCCTCCAAAGTAAACCTTCTTTTTAAATACAGCATCATTCCCTCCCGCCCCCACCTTTTCGATAACAGGACTGATCCTTTACTTGAGCATAATGAAAGCATGAAATTTATAGGGCAGAAATGCTAGACAAAGAATTCCTGTATGTAAGTGTAGTTTTCCACTCCTGACCCCCTACAAGAAGGGTGAGGAGAAAGTGAGCAAGGCCTTGAATTATGCCTTTTGTTATCAGCCACTGCCCTGAGATAGTGAACCGAAACAGAGCTGATAACTTGAAGGTGACATCACAACCCAGTCTTCATGAACTGACATAAACACTTGATATTCAGTTAACCCCAAAGATAAGGCACAACTCCCTCAACAGAAAGTTGTCCTTGATAGCACTGTTTTTGAACAAATAGTCTTTTCAAGTATCAAGCTGTGATTTAGGAATATTAAAACATGACCTTTGCAACACAAAGTACCAGTCTGCTGTGTTTTGTACACAATAGTAAAGCAGTACAAAGCTCGCAAATGGTAACATCCAAACTCACTCTGTGTGATTATTTGTATTATATTAAGCAATCCAACATTTTAAAGAAGAAATATCTTAGGCCAAAACCACATTTAATCATTCTTGGCATTTCAATTAAATTCTTTCAGGATATATTGAAAAATGTTTAATTTACTTTTTAAACTATATTACTCTGTAAAGACACAAGCCTCACATCACTCCTGTTCTATATATGAAAGAGATCAGCAAGTAGCAGCTCTCACTGAGCTTCCTGATAACCCAGGTCTGTTTTTCTGTTTTATCAGAACACACTAGCACAAGTGAAAATTAATCCAATCCTGTACCAAAAGGGGATCCAACATGATGTGGCAGTAATTTCATTTAGTTATGAGTTAAATAATGCTAGTAGACAAAAAAATTAACCCAACCTGAAACTGATGTTCTAACTTTTTGGACTTGGCCTGCAATCTATTATTTACATGCACAGCCTGGGGAGGGAAACTCTTCAGGACATCCAAATGCCAATATAAATGTCTGCTATTGCTACCTATCCTTGGCCAGTGGAGTGATATAAATTATTTTCAAGTCAGGACACCATCAAGATGACTACTACTTCATGAAAAGGTTTGGAATAAACAGCTGAATTTTGAAAAGAGTTAAAGTTTCTCACAACCAGCATAATACATCAGTTCTTCTGCAATAATTTCCAAAGAGCTTGGAATTGGAACATAGAAATAAGGTGGTCTAGATCAGCACTGTGTGATTCTGATACCTCTTCTCTTGTCATATCATAGCAACAGAAATCACCCGAGATGTTCAGCTGAACAAAAATGAGTCTTAAGAGGATCCAAATGTAAGCTGAGTGCGATTCTAAATCGTATTAAGCAGACGGACACGTGCCCACCTGCAGAATAAATCTTCCACAGGCACAGATCTGCCATCATCATTCCTATCTCCTCTCTACTGGAGCAGTAAAAGAGGTTTGACTGGGGCATCACTGGAGCTGAGATTTTTTTTTTTAAGGTGGGTTTTTTTTTGAGGTTTTGGTTTTAGTTTGGTTTGGGTTTTTTTGTTTGTTGGTTGTTTTTTTTAATGTAGCAAATATAGCAAGCTAGGTCCTAGACTGGCAAACTGGAAAAAAAAAAATTATTCCATGGTTTTGCTACTTCACGTGAACTTCCACTAAGCCAGGTTCTTTGAGAGGGCTTTCCTTCAAATCCTCTTTGCCCATTTCGATAGTCTTATTACTGTGTTGTAAGACCCAATTCTTCCCCTAGCCATTTCAAGAGCAGGGGGAAGAAAAAAGCATGATAGAATATGGAAATTTCCTAAGATGAATTAAAATTTTTGGTTGTTAAAAATATAGTATAGGCTAGTAATTTGAAGATTGCTTATATCCATTCACTATTTGTTTTTCTGGTATTCAGTTGACCCCATGGCCTTTGCTTATATGACTCCATGTTTCCTTTACTTTCAATCATCATGGACTTATTTAGCTCCATATTCTGCAAACTGGTAAAGTGGTAAAGAGCTGTCTTTGTGCATTTCCCTAACTGAACAGTGACTGAGTGACTGCACATTCAGGGACCCAAACTGTGGTGTATAAAAAAAATAAAAAAATAAGATGGCAGTTATATAATTGCTACTACCACCTAGAACTGTAAAACCTGTCAGCCTTTTATGGCAATTCTGAATCTTCTCTACCTTCAATTTACTTTTACTTTTGACTCAAAAGAAATTCTGAATCCTTATATGCACACGTTAAGTACTGGAAATTGGCACCTGCAAGTCTTTGAAAATATCAATTTTTAGTACTATATCCAACCTTGTACCTATATGTTGAAAATAGCTGCTCATTTATTTGATAGTGCAATTAGCAGTGTTCAGTAACTTAAAGTTGATTTTCTACCAGAGAAAGCATATTAAACAAATTTTTTTATGCAGTACCATTGAAAAAAAATAAAGGTTTTTTCAGTAATAGTGCTTAACAGACTAAATATTCTGCATAACAAATATATTCTATGATGAAAGTTAGTTATAAAGTGACAGCCTTGTACTAATAAAAAAATTAATCTTGGGAATATCTAAAAATATAGGATATTTTAAAAACTCATAAGATACTGTGTAGAGTAAAACAAAATAACATCTGAATATCTAAGTATACTTCCAAATGAAACATAACATTCTTTTATTAAGCAGTGAAAGCAGGCATAAAGGGAAGGAAAAAAAAAAAAAAACCAAAACATTTTAATGTGGGCAGTAGCCTAAAACCTTTCATAAAAAAAAAAATTCTATTTTGAGTTGTACATTATTATCAGTCTGAAGAGCTGCTCCAAATCACAGCTATTACAGTAGGCACTCCCAAACCACTCTAACAAAGATGAATCTACCTATTACCAGGTTAGGATAGCAGCTATTATTATGGACCCTTGATTTCTTTCAAGTAGCTCCAATGGAATAAGCCACAAGTGAATAATAAAGATCTTATAATAGCCCTTAAGAATTCTTTTTAGGTTATAGAAGGCAGAGAAATGAACTCAGGAGAGTTAAAGAACTCTCATGTCCTGATAAGAAAAATAATTAACCTGACTTAATGTATCTGAGTAGGTCTTATATAAATCAGACTTTTGTACTTCAAGAGCCAGACTAAAACCATATATCAGAAAAGTATGCAGATATTGTCTTATAAGTACACATGGAACATATCTAAAACCACAAAGGTCTGCAGGTCATTTTGTGAAATGTTCAATATATTCTACTTAAAAGGAGATGTGTGAAGTACTTACAGTGCTTAGTTTGCTAGAGGTAATAATGATTCGTCTCTCATGCAACATACTAGCATAAAGTTGCAGCATGTTGTTCACATCCACAGCAACAAAATATTCAGTGAGGTTTCTCTGTTTAAATAAATAAGATGTTAACAATATAGCAACAGAAGTAGCTAGTGAAAAATTTTATATATTACTTACACAAATTTT
>JAOXJM010000004.1:9571991-9600905 GCA_026413425.1 Tringa solitaria
AAAGACGGCATTCATTTTTTAAGATTTTTTTGATTTAGGTCAATTTAAGATCATCAAGCATGTACAAGGGGAAGCGAGATAAAACATCAAAAGAAATCTGCTAGTGAGTGTTCTTTCACTTGGTCATTTCTAATGAATCTTGGATTCAGAGCAGAAACCAGACTGGATACTAAAACACATCAGATGGAAATACTGATGCAATCTTTCTGACTGAGCTAAACACAACAAACACAAATTGGAGAGAAATGATCTATCAAGCTAGAAGTACAATGCTATGAAGCTAGTGCTGTTACGCATTCAGCTATGCGTTGTAAATTTAAAATTTTCATAATAAAAGTAATAAAGACAATGCTTTGACTACAGTTTGGTGAAAAATTATAGCTTGCCACTTTTCATTTTCCTAGTTATTGCTACCAAGTAACAGACCATTGACTAATCTTTAGCTGATGTATGTCTGTGGGAAAATGTTAAAAGAAATACCCAACTTGACAGCAGCTGAGAATTTGCATCCTTTGCTTTGCAGTACTACATCCAGTATTTAAATGTGCATACTTGCGTGTGCGTAACTGATTAAACATTTGTTATTATAGCATTAGAAGACAGACAGACAATGTTAGGAGTACAAGTAATAATTTTCTTTCTAGCTTGATGAGGGAAGAAAAGGTTCTCAAAGAACAGAGCTAAAAGCATACACGTGTATTCTCTATCTGGGCCTTAACAAGATATAACAACAAAAGATATCACAGAGAAAAGGGTTATTACACACTCCAAAGTCCTAAGAATTAAATCTTCTTGAAGTACTATTAAAGAAGTATTGTCACGATCACAGAAAGTCAATTAATTTCCAGAATAAAATATTTTCCTTTTGGTATTTTCATTATATGGTAGCAATTATTATTTTTTGCAATACTTACGGCAAATATTTATTTTTAAATTAAAGTCAACTGTACTGGCTCTCAACACTAGTTTGGAATCTGCTTAAAAGATCACAAAAGTCTTGATATGATATTTCAAATAATTTTAAGCACTACTCTACAAGTTTCTATATTGTCTGGTCTTTTTTTCCCCTTCACATGTTCTTTTACTGATACTCTTTTGCAAGTCGATGTTGGGTTTGTCTCCCTATGATCTATCCTAATGACTACTTCCATGACTGCCTGACTTCCATGTTGTCCAAACACCCAATCATCTGCTTTTCTCCATAAGCTTCCTAGCTTACTCCCCAAAATTCTCCAAGATGTCCCTCTGCTGTCAACAGGTTTGGCTCTTTGGCAGCACATGGCTCCTTTTTCACCTTCTGTTTGGGGAGTCTCACTTTGAGGCAATTATACTTCAATCTTGTTCTTATGTCCTGCTTGACTGTATGTTCACATTTCCTCTATGGACATTATAGGCTGCTAGGCCCTTAATTGAAGTGGCAAATTTGCTTTTTAATTAAAGCACTCTGCCTTCTAATTAATATAATTAAAAGGGGTTTAGGACAGCTAAACAATTGGTTTCTTCAGTATCAAAACAATTATCTTATGTGAGAAGAAAGAAAAAGCAGAGAGAGAAACAAAGTATTTCACTGGGGTCAACTTCTGCATTATCAATATCTCTTCTGCAACAACACGGCATGTTCTTTATTGAGAATTATCTGGCTGTGGCATTTCTTATAGTAGATACAGTCTGACCACAGAACATGGAAGGCACCCCCAAAAATCATATTTCCAAGGAGAGGGATACAGAATAGTGCACTTTATTATTAAATTATTAAATTTAATTTAATAATTTAATTATTATAATATATTATTATAATTATTATAATATATTGTTATATAATTTATTTAATTATTAAGTATTAATAAATATTATCAAAAATCTCATGAGACAGTAAAAATATCCACATATTATTCAAAGCCTCTAAAGCTGCAGTGTATTCTTCTCTGATTTTAAGCAGATATTTCATGTTATTTAAATAGAATTATTTAACCTCACACAAAAATATCATCACATGGGGCCTGGAACCCCTTTTCATGATAAATCAATGGTAACACTGTTGCAGAGAAATGACAGTCTGATAGAGAAGTATAACACATTATCAGAGGATTTGCAAAACATAAATTTTTTCTTGCATTTTTCTTATATTCACTCTTTGACTCAATTTTTCAATTCTTTTCAATTAACTTACCTTAGAATACAGAGGCAGATCTTGCCTCCTGATGTCAAACGGCAAAATCCAAACCTTTGCTTACTTTCAATGTCGGTGAGCACGAAGGTAAAATGCTGTCCTACTTGGTTTTGGGACACCCTGAAAAATTAGATGCAGAACATAAAACCACTACGTCAGATAAAACATGAGCATTTAAGTAATTGGTCTCAAGCATTTTCATGCTCAAGCTTCACTATCCTTCTTTCCCTTCCCACCCTCCAGGCTGCCTCCTTCACCCCACTCCCTCCGCTCAGCACAGAAGAGCCCGCTCCTTCCCTCAGCCGTGCCTCGCGCTGCCATCCCAGCCCCGTGCTCCATAGGATCTGGCCCCTCAGTCTGAAAGGAAAGGGGTATTTCATACAGTCTTTTCCTAACTATGGCCTAAGCAGAGCCAGTTCAAGCCGGCACAGCTTGTTGGCTTTCAGCACATCTCAACAATGGAAAATGCAAACCAAAATATAAGCTTAAAATTCTACAAATAATTTAATAAGTATCATAATACAGGTTTGGCTTAAGACAGCCATTAGAAAACTAGCTTGCTTTAGAAAAATAGCTTTATTGGTTAAACCCATAGCCTGCCCATGGATCCACACACATGTTCCTCCCTTTTTAGCACTACACATTGCCCAACAAACAACTTTTTGCCAAGTTTATTTTCCACTGCAAACTTGTTTGATTCTAGAAATCCAAAAGCCAGAAAATCATCAAGAACAAGCAGAGCAAGAGCTAAAATAATTAATAATAGCTTCAAGACTGTATCAAAACATGTACCCAATTGAGACAGAATAAGTTTACAAAAAATTTCCCTGCCTCATGTTCCAACTCCTCTTAACCTCAAACTCTGCTCAGCCAGCCTTCCCTCAGCAGTACAGGCTAATCCATTTTGTTCTCAGTTTCTACCTGCCCACCTCTGTCACCTCTGACTCCTCATACTTATCTCCAGGTCCCAACCCCAACCTCCACTCCTGACCCCCCACTTTCTGCTCGACAGTATGAAACTTTTCCCAATTTCTTTTTTAAGAAGACATGGCATCTTCACTGCCATGATGTGTCTCTTCTGTCCTTTACACTCTCAAGCCAGGCGCCTTTCTCTCTTGTGCAATTCGTCAGCTGCAGACAGAGGATCAGTCAGAGCACAGGACGGACCCGCTTTTCAATGTAGCCAAACTTCAGTGATCTTCACAGAAATTGCAAAATATATTCAATGTAAAGCATTTTAGAACACCAATAAACTGTATCTGAAGTTTGCTCACAGAAATACCTATTGCACTTTTCCAAAATCTCCCAAAGAGAATCAGCTTTATGTAGACTTGGCATTTTCAGCCAGGAGAGGCAGCGTGGCATACAATGAATAAGAGAATGGTTGGGATTGCAAGGGACCTTTAAAGATTTTAAAAACTAAATTAAAACAAAGTTATGATGGGGAGTGCATGGAGATTTGAAAACATAAAATGTAGCAGTTCTACCTGTAATTCTATTGCCCCCTGTTCTTTTCCCATCCTCATGTGATCTTCTCCAGCAGAATACCCAAGCACCTGCTAGTAAGCACTATCACTAACATGTGCAATGTGTGGTTCACTCTTAGATGCCAAGCTGAAAAGGAATTCCCACAAAAGCTAAGAACCATCACAGATCTCTCAGTCTTCCAATCTAAGAGCACAAAGTATTTTTTTAATTTATCCCCTTCAGTATGGGTTGGCTTTTTTGGTTGTGGTTGTTGTCTTTGTTTTCTAAATCTCCACCAAAATAAAATATAAAAATTTCCCCCTAGGAAAGAAGGTAGAAGATGATCAAAGGGTAAGAGAAGCTACGTGGGACACATGAATATTATACTGCTTAACACATGCATGACAAAAAGCTTAAAGATTAGTTAAGTGGTACCACTACCCACTCGTTTCAATTTGGTCTACTCCCTAATGAACATCCAATGACTAGGTTGAAACACAATCCTGTGCTAAGCATATATGACATTACAAGATACCTTTAGTCCAATATAACTATTGGAATACCATGATAATTAACAGACTTTTTTTAGTTAGGTAATTAAACTGAAATCATTAAAACAAGCATTTTCCTCGCTTGTCGTCAGTAGACTGGAACAACCTAGCACGCTCTTGAAACACAGTAAACACTCAAGGGCTTTCACTCAGTCCTTCATTTTTTCAGGCTCTGCGCAGCTAGCAAGCTGCCTGTATGTTAAGCCTGATACAACAGAGAGTCATCAATAACAAAGCGTTATTACTCCCCTGCTAATGATGCAATTCTCCATTTCACATCTTTGCATTTTCCCCTTTATTCCTGAGAGCAGATTGCCAGGGAAACTGCAGCACGCTTTCAGTGGGCTGTGCAGGGACTGAGGCCGGGGGCTGACACAGTACCCCAGCTGTGGCTGGTCAGTCGGCAGCACCGGTAACGCACCAGGCACAGCCACCTGGGCTGCCCCCTGCTCCCACCCCCTCTCCGCTCTGCTGCGTCCCACCATCAGGCTTGGAGCTCTCTGCAGCCATGATCAGCTTTTTCTTACACAGCAAAACACCTGGCATGGTTAGGCTGGGGTCTCTATGCACTATCTTACTCAAGGAGATCATTGATGATTCACAAAAAACAATTTTTAATAGATGTCCATCAATCCAGGCACTGCTTTTAATGTACTATGTATATGTACGTCAGGCAACTGACCACTCCATTACTGCTTGAAAACAACTCCTTTTCCCAAAATATCACATCAGTAAGGATTTTTCTTACTTTCAGTTATTTGCCTCCTACCTTCCCAAAACCCAAAGATGGCACAGGAAAAAAAATCGGTATTGCAATTAAAATGTCACTACGCAACACCACTTTAAAAATGAGATTTAAATTCTGCTATTCTCTATTCAAAAAAGCCCTGCCAAGTTATGACAGTTCAGTGGGAGGGAATTCCAATGCCATCTTACCACCTCCAATTCTGTGTCTTCCTTTTGCTTCTTTAGGAGAGACAACTCCACGTTTTGACAGTCAGTGCAAAAGTGGCCCACCTTGAAAACTGCTTCCCACAGAGTTTAAAAGGAGATGTAAGCAGCATGTTCCAGATTTTCAAACTGAGAAAAACTCCAAGGGTAAAACTGAATCTCCACAAAGAACCCAAAAGTTAGCATTTGGTCCCATTTGCCTCAAAGGAACAGCTAGCAGAAGTCAGTGACCATCCATCTGGACCACATTTACTGATCAGAGTTTAAAATACTAAATTAATTCTGTGTGTCTAATTTGAGAATTCCACTTAGGATCTGGGGGCAGCAAGAATGCCTGGTTTTTTACTCCTCTTCAGCAGAATTAAAACTGACGATATGCAAGCCTTGCAGAAACAAAAAACGATGATTGGGAGATTTCAATAGATAACAACCAAAGTATAAACCAGACACAAAACATTCAAATAGTGCTAGCACTACAGTTTTAACATATATATTGCAAATACCGTAATATAGAAAAACGTTAGCTGTGTGACTTGGGGCTGATGCCTCTCTGCTTCCCTGCGGCACATTCAAGTTGTTCAGAAATCAAGTCTGACTTTCAGAGGCAAGTAGCAGCTCCTGGCATGGCTACTGAACGACAGCAATGATGCCTCTCAAGTTTTCCTTAACTTGAAAATCAACACAGGTAAAACGTAATTATTATCTACCAGAATTCCCTATGCAAAATGTTATCTGGGCTTTCTATTGGAGCACAAGATCAACTGGCCGAGCTTCAAAAAAGCTTTCTCCAAAATGCTGGTCTATTTTGAAGAGAGCATGAGCTACTCACTTGTGCAGGGAGAGCAGGCACAAGTCCTTCCCAGCCATCGCTGACCTTCTCACTTACTCCTCTGCCTTGCTTTTGACTTATTTTGACTCCTGCCCTGTATGCTTACATTTAATCTTAGTTTAACAACAATAAATCACTAATAGAAAAGAATGTGTGTAAACACTTATTAACCCCCAGACGACAATGGGCTCCTTTCAAGGTTATTACAGTTCACTATAGGAATAAAAGTAGTTTTTAGAATTTTCTAAGTACTTATCTACACAACACAGAAAAGGCTGTTTGGTACCCATGGAGTAGGTAAAGAGCAATTTTAAAGATTTTTGTTTTCACTATAGCCATTGTTCAGGCCTCACTTTAAGGCTGCCTTGAGAAAGCTGATTCAGGCAGGAATTAAACCTCTTCTTCAAATGAAAAACAGCATGTCTAATCATTAAATTTAGCCCTTGTTCTCAGTAAGAATTGCTCTTCTTCCAAATTAATTTATTTAGGACACCAAAGATGTTTGAAACTATTTTTCTTCAAATTTTAGGAATTTTTAAGTGTTTTGAATTTCAGAGAGACTTTTCTGAGAGTTCATTTTTTCAATGAGTTTCAAAAAAAGAAAGACTTTATGCATGGGTATACAGATTTTGATGACTTATTTTTAAAAGAAAACAAAGTAACCGGTATCATTAATTATAAAGTGTCACATACACGTACTTGACCAATGTAACTGAAATACACAGTTCTGATTAAAGCCTTGGTGGCTGCTACCTAAACCTGAAAATTTCAAAAGTATTTCACCTCCCAATCTGAGGCTGAAAAGCAAATCCTAACTATCATCTATCCTAACTCTACCCAGGCCAGAAAACAGACTAGAAACCGTTTCAAGCATCAATTTTAAAGTCAGATGTTGAGGTAGTGGTAAAAGCTGATAGAGAGACTGGACAGATAGTAACCCTAGGTTGGATCACCTCCTTCAACTAATTGCTATCCCCAAATCTAAGCTTTAGGGACTATTTTCTCCAATTCCAAGACCACTCCGTGATCTGTGACTCCACAGCTCAGGCTCCCTGTGTGGAGGGCTCCTCTGCTCCAGCTGAGCTATCTGAGTTCTGCTGTACTTTCCAGTAATCCCAATCTCTTACACATCAGAAAGAAAAAGAATAGGAAGAAAACTGCAGAAGATATGAAAATTTACACCAAATATGCAAATTCCCACAAATAATTGGAGATACGTTTTCAAAACAATAGAAGCATTAAAAGAAACCACAACTAGTTAGTAAAGTCTCACTGGGTATATTTAAGTCACAACACAAGCCAGTTCTGTCCATGGGCCCTGGCCACCGTACCTGGCCCAGGGTGTGTCGGAGCACACCGCTGCTCCCCCAGTGTGCCCATCTTGCCTCTCAGACAGGTCCACTTCTGCACACACAGAAACCAAATAACCCACATTCGAAACCAAAAACTTGTCCTTACAAAGATTTCTCTCCTACACATAAATTTTTCTATTACATACACACATACCATAATACAATCAGATAAAGGATGGAAAGAACTTAATTGTATAAAACTACTGCTTTATTTTCAAGTTCACAACTCATCTTGTAAACTGACTGGAAAGTGTATAGGAAATGCTATAGTTTATTCATCCTCATCTGTACAGCTTGCAATACATTTTCCATTATTTACTTTTCATTCTCAACTATTTACTTTGAAGGCAAAAATTTTTCTAAGATACCTGATAAACAACTTTCACAAGATCTGCAAATCGAACAGTCTCTACAGCCATTGTTTTGCACTTGTCTTGATCATAGCTGTGCTCCTGCACACCGACTTTTACCAGAAATATCAACAGAAAGAGCATTAGCCATGAACAGACGAGTGACAGTGATGTCACTCCTATCATCATTACTCATTGACTCTAATAGATCACGAGTTAAATAATATGCACAGTAATTCCCATACTTGAGCAATATTCTACCGCTAATGAGAAATCTTCTACAGCATCAGAGCCACTTCTTATATGCCAAAATACAACACTTCCCTATGATCGGGTGAGCGCAGTAAAGGAAATTAATGAGGTACATAACATTGTCCCCATGCTGATCCTACAGGTAGTTTCCAAACTGTCTTAGGATAAAAAGGCACGCATGCCACACATTCAGAAAAAATGCACCCTGAAATGGACAAGACAGAGGAATGGAAGGAGAGAGGAAGTATTTATCATGGTGACAAATGAGAGAGATTCAAAGCACAGATAAAATTGAGGGGTCAAACAATGACGTCTCAGGTCTGAATTTGAAATTGGTCCACAAGGAACAAGAGAAGTTGCATGCTCACTGGTCATCAATAACAGATGGACATAGAGATTGAGGTGTGGGCTCTCCGCAAAATTATGCCTGAGTTTTGGGTCGAGAGTGAAATACAAAAGACCACTGGAGAAAAAAGAAGTGAAGAAAACCATGCAGAATTTTCATAAAGGATGCAAGGAACAAAAGAGAAGACAAGGTGCCTTTTCTGATATATTAGTATTAGTTTAGCAAACATTGAAAGGAAAGTAAAATCTCTACATTCTCAAAATGTGAAATGCTCCCTCCTACTCCCTATGAGAAGAAAGAAAGAAAGGAATTCTGCAGCAGAGAAAAAGGAACTTACTCGTAAATACGTACAAGCAGACGGTTAGAACATTATACAATTGTGCCATTTATTAAGCCTAAAATCATTTATTCACACAAAAGAGACATAAGTTCTTAGAGCAAATGCTCAAGAACTTCTATGATGCAATTTGTTTCTTAACGCCTTCAAAATAAAATGTAATAACCAGCAGCAACAAAATTATGTGCTTGCTTTCAATAAAAAAATATATAAAACTCACAGTTTAAGTCATGGTCAAAACATTACACTATTATGCCTTTTTTGGCTTGACCTATAGATTTTTAATCACCATTCACAGTACATACTTTTGATAATTAGAATGAGCAGTGTACAGCTATTTATAACATCTAATTAAAAGATAAAGTAAGTATGGCTGGTGAGATGATGTAAGCAGCATCAAATAGTAAGAACCAAATCTGTATCTCTATAGTATAGTGAATAAAACAAAATCTAATACATGTTCTCATTTCATTCACTTTTCAATTCACTCACTAATTAATACAGGTGAGATGGAGGAAAACAGGTGACAATGGTATTACCACTGCATTTTAACTTTCTTATTTCCATAATTTGAAGAATATAGATTTCCTACTGTAATGAGTTTTATTTAGGTATAAACAGAAATAAAACTCCCTTCCCTCCAGCTCTCCTGTATAGTAGGAGCCCAGAAGCAATCTATGGGACTTAGTCACATTATTTTATTCTAGGCAGGTAGATCAGCAGCGTCAGTGGAAGTTACCACTTTTGCCCTGATGATTTCTAGCTCTTACGAGGATCAGACGTTGCTTGGAGTGGTTTATATATGTATAGTACACATAACACAGGTTGTATGTATGTAAAGTACAGTATGCTCAAGCAACGAAACAGGTATTTTGTGTTTCACTTCAATCAAAGCTTTCTGTACAGAAATTGTCATTGAAACTGCCTGTAAAATACTTGGGAGTATTAGGTGTTATTAGAAAAAAAATAATATATATTTATATACATATTCATCAGACAAGTGAAAAGCACATTTACAGCTAGACAAAAACTAAAATATCTGTCACATCTCAAATGTCCATTGGAAAAAAGCCACATAAAAAGGAGCTACAGCAGTGTTTTTTTCAATGCTTTTTATCAGTCTAAATTTTAAAACAAAAACTAAAACTGAGAAAGCAGAAGATAACTGAACAGTATTCTTTAGAAAAGGTGGTAATTCCTACACTATAAGAAATGATTGAACTGAGTACCAACCGGTACATACACCACACAGCTAGTAAGTAGTTCACACCAATAGTTTGTCAGTAAACAGTTGCCTGCTTTCTTGAATGAACTTCCAGTATTTCTGTCCTTTTCCTCACAATAGCTCTGCCCCTCCTCATTGTCGTGTTCTTTTATACTCTCATGATGTCTCATTGCCTTTCGTTCTCCCACAAATCCCCTAAAATTCAGCTCCCAGCTACACAAGAAGCTGCGAGTGTGGTGGCTGATTTGAAATGTACCGTGGGTACTGCTTGAGCAGACAGCAGGCCACACCAAACATGTCAGTTTTCTTCCCCTCGTCAGTCTCTCTCAGCTTCCAAGAACCTCTCCTTCCTCTGCCCTAATGGCAATTACGAAATTTGTAGAAATTTTGCACCTTTGAGAGCACTGCTTTACAGTCGAATATGAGGCCAAGGGCCAAAAAGCATGTCTAGGAGGGGGAACGAGAGGGTATTAACAAACAACACATGTCCCATAACATTTTCTTTTTCTATTTGATTTTTCCCCGCCTTCAGATACTCAGCTAAAATACATACCTAGCTAAATACATATATTCCCACAGTTCATTGATTAAGCTTATCCAACTCATGCAAGCAACTAAATGTCTTCTGAATGGCGCAACAGAAATAGTTAACTCAAGATGAGATACTTAAAAACAATCATTTCCTGCCACTGATTATCTTCTTGCCACTGGATGGCAGCAGCAGAACCTCACCTTCTTCTGTTATCCTCAAATTTTATTTCCATTATTCATCTTCATTACCAATTTTAAACAGAATTCTGTACATATCTAAAGCACATTAAAGACTTTAATGCTTTAAAGCCAACACTGACAACTGTATTAGTTAAGTCGTTAAAACAGCTTAAAGGACAGTGAGCTTAACTAGTTCAAAACCCAAACAACTTAATTAAATTCAACTACAAAAGATTAAATGAACCTAGTTTACTTCAGGGAAGTTGTGTTTATGAAGATCTTTATTTTGCCAGTGTGTTTTTCTGCAAAGCCTCTCTTCTTTCCTCTACACACACAACATTTTACTCCACAGATAGCAGCTTCTTGCATCCCATAGATGCTTCTCATCTTTGAGTCTCCATCTACAGCTGATGCCAACGTTGCTCTCAAACGGGCTCAGCCTGCGTACTACCTGGGTGCATCTTTTGTTAATTATGCAAACCAAGCTTCTAATTCAATCTTTGCTGATTTGGACAATATGAGTTTTCCAAACTGAGTGAGTACAACTGATTAAATTAATTACCATTAATCATTTTGACAAGTCTAAATAAATATTTTAATTAATAAAAGTTTTATATGAACAATTTAAATGACTGGTAGCATTACATGGAAGTCAGACTGCAATTGATACCAGAAAGGTAAGGACTAATTAGTTATAAATAATGGTCCTGATTGTTCTCTGAGAAAAATCAATTTACTTACTTCCATGGAATTAAAGTCTTAATTTCTTTGAACTCCAACAACACATTTTCAGTACTGTTTGGTGAGTTTTTATATCCTGGTGCATTTTTTATGATGCTTGCCATTTGAAGGAAACTATATTATATCCTTATATTAACGCAGATGGTGTTTACAATTATAATGGACAAAACTGGGAGCCAGAACATAGCTCTATCTTGAAAGCGACATCCCTAAAATTCTGTAAAGGTTGCATTTTGCAAGGCAATTTCCTACTAGTGATTTCATACTTACTTGAATGAAAAAGGACGTGTACTTCTCATCTGCAGGTACAAGTTTAGGGAGTACAATATGTTTTCCTGTTCTTTAAACCTTTCCTTGAAATTACGCTAAATATAATTTCTAGTAAATATTTTTAAATAAGCAATAACTGTAACACATACCTTTCAATGTCAAAAGGAAAGCAGAACTTTGGAACGCTATTCAGCACTTCCTGTAAATACAAGTAAAAGAAACATAGTTAGGATTTTGAAAAGACTTTTATCTGTATTTGCTAGCAAGCTCGCTTGTTTTTAAAAAATAGCAAAAAATACTCATAACAAATAATAAATTCAAGGAATATATGATTGCAAAAAATATAGCACACGTTCCTGGACTGAAATAATTGATTATTAAAAAGGAATTAAGTTTGTGCTTTGGCAGATTGCAAAGACAATGCCATAGAAGCCCCAGGAGGGAAAGGCCTGGCCTGAAGGGTATTAACACCCTTCACATCCCCGCTGGGATTCCCTTCAACAAGGCCATATGGATTTTACAAGAAGCACCACACCATATGGGTAAGCCACGTCTGCTGCTACTTGTACCACAGACTAGCCACAGGGACTTCTGACAGATCCTGGCTCAAAAATACAAATGTTGTTTCAATTAAAATGCAGGCAGAGAAAAGGGAATGAAGTTGGCAGCAGAATGAATTACAGAGAGGTATAACAACTCTATACATGTTCCACAGTCAAATGCTGAAAATGATGGAAATCGTTTGCTGGTCCAAAGGAGAAATTTATATGATTAACCCTTTGGGTTTCACAAGCAAGCCTCGTTATTAATAAAGAGAAGGGGGAGGACGGGGGGAGGGGGAAATCCACCAGATCTACTTTCGTACCATAATATGAATGGATAATGTCACTCTTTCTTTCAGAATTTTATTTAAGAAGCTGTTTAGTGGCAAATAAAATGTGTTAATTAAAATATAAAAATGCTTTCAAACTAGTCAAAGTTTTTCTTTATTAAAAAAAAAAAAAGTGAATTACCACATCAGTTAGCAACCAGTATTAAACAATGACCTTGCAAGATTCCAGAAAAAAAGTCTTTACTTCCTCACTCCCAACTAGGAAAACAAACCCTCCGTGCAATGCTTCAGCTAAGAGACAGCTGACGTCAACACAGTTGGTCAGCAAAGCTACAGAATTCGCTTTCTGTAGGATACAAGCAGAGACAGATATACTGCTGTATCTATGAGTTATCCCACAAGGTGGGTTTTTTTTCAGAAAAATGCATATTGATTGCAAATTTCCAGAGCTGCACATTGGGGTTTAAGAACTTGATCTAAGATGTTAGCACTCTCCAGGCTGAACTCTCTGTTTACTGCATATTGAACAGTCAACTCCCATTAGGGGAAATTATGTATTTAAATTCCTATACACCACAATGACTATTTACTTCAAACATTTGCCTGGCTCAGTGGAATGTGTAAAACACGAAGAACCCATGCAAGTTAATCAGCAAGGGACAAATAGTTCAGGAAAAAGATGCCTCTCGATACAACGTGCATGTTAGTTGCAACATTTTAAAGGTATATGATGTGCCCCAGTAAATCATCATAGAGTAAGAAGTGGAAAAGTCAATTTTTCTAGAATTTCTAAGTCACATAAGAGAGTTCAAGAAATCTTTGGAACTTTTACTTTGTCAGCACAGATAAAGGAGAATATGAAAGCCAGATACTGTGCTTTGAGGAAGGTTATTAACTTAATTATGAACAATAGTATTAGATATAATATTCTCCAAAAGAAATTGCTCCAGCACCATGCTGACTGCTGGGAGTGGCCACTACAGAAGTGTGAGGAGCAAAATACAAACAAAGCAGGTAAACATTTTACTTTTTGTAGGCAGGAAACAAGCATACATGATGCTGGTAGTAGTAACAGTAAATGTTAACAAAAGAAAGAAAGCACAACAGGCTAATCAAAACTTTTAACTCAGAAAGTTGCTAAACATTTCCAAATAGCCTCTTACTTCAGGCTCATAAAGCTTGTTTTTCACGTTCCAAAGAAATAGTATTTTACACTCTATTTAAATTATCTTTCCAAACCTGCACCTATTCTCACGCTATAGGAAGTCATTTTCTCCTTACTACTGAGGATTTTAATTGCTGCCTGGTGAGCATAGCACTAGCTCAGAATTGGGTATGGAAATGTATTCATTTATGTTCCCCATTGTATTCTTTCAGAATAAATTATCACACAAGGAAAAGAAAACAAAAACAAAAAAACCAAAAGGTATTAGCTCAATATTTTGACTAAACAACTCGAAAATTATGGGTATGTTTTGCAGCATTTTCCAGGCTGAGCTGCAGGACAGCATTTCCCCCAGCTCTGCTCCGGCCCCCCCAGCCAGGACACGTGCGCACAACTTCTGCAGAGCAGCCTCAGCTCGCTTCCCAACTGGCAGGAGCATCCCTCAGGGGACAAGTCTTTAAACCTCCGCACTCTTTAAAATTCAACCAGCCAGCAGGTCTATAGACTGGTGTATAAACAGTATAGACAAAAAAAAAAAAAAAAAAAAAATCCTCTCTCAGCTTATGTCAGTGACAAAGCAGCTCAGCAGTTGACTGCTGCTCCCCTGACAGCGTAAGCTGGGTTTACACAGATCAATAGATGGAAGTCCTACCTAGCTTCCAGGGCTCAGTTTTCTCCCTTAATTACAGGTGCTATTCAGATTTTTAAAATGGAAGAAAACAAGATGCCCTCAAGATGCTCCTAGACAAATTTAAAATGCAAATGACATTATATACACATTCACACACACAGTCACTATTCGCATACAACTACAGTTGATACTTTCAGTATCAACTATAAAATTTCAACTCTGTTTCCTGATGGTTCATCATTTTCAGGTATCCATAACTCAGCCAGGACTTCCTCTGGATTCAGCATACACACCCTCAGAAAAAGAAGTAAGCATTTATTGTCTTTTATTTTCACAGCTTCACAAAAATATGTGTTTATTTCTGAAGACAAAAGGTTGTACAACTCTTCAGAAACTAAAATATCCTTGATTCACATTTCCCATGATTATTTCCTCCTCTGGTTCTCACAGTATTAATGCCTTCAGAAATGGTCACTGTGTCATAAAGGAAAGAAATTGTATACAGGGGGGGAAGGCTAATGATGATGTTAAAAAAACATGCAAAAGAATATCTATTTGCTTTCAAACACTAAATAAACATCTACAGTTGCATACACAATTGAGCTGAATTGCTAATTTAAAGTATCTCATTCCTTATACCAGCTCCAAGAGAAAGAAGAAAATCATAAAATTAATATCATGTGAACTACAGCACGCTGCTTGTCTTGCAAAAAGCTTAAATGGAAATGGTATTTAAGAAAATATTTCCTTTATGCCTATAGTACAGCAGCAGAAACTTGCACTCTCATAGGCTGATGGTCCAATGATTTCATTAATTCACTTTCATCAATAGCGCTACACAATTCCAGCCTGGCCTGATCTTGCTCACTGGATCTACACTGAGATGATATTACAGAAGCCTAAAAAGAAAGAATTTTTTAGTGTTCCTTGCTATTTTGATACTCATACAGATAATTCTGTGCATCATCATTTTATAAAGCAATGTAAAAGCTGGTAGAAGATGCTTCTGGACTCATACACACCGGTTTTCTGGAGAAAAGCTCATGATAACTCACAATCTTGCCCTTCAGTGAAATTACTCATTAGTCATCTTGGTTAGATTCAAAATATAAACTATATTCTTTACTAACTAGAAAACATATATTTATTTTTTTATATAATATCACAGTCAGTTGACACAAGCATATTAAATCTTCATGGCTATTCAGTACACACTGTAGGGCACAGTGATTTGGGAGGATACTTGTTTCTTTTTCCACTTGAAGACAAAATGGGATCTCACTACAGCTGGAAGAAAGTGCAGGAGTTGCTTCTATGGGAAAATTGCACCAGATTTCATATATATAATATAGAATCAGCTTATTAATGTATCTCTACACATGTATGAGTGGGGTTTTTTTCACTTGAACTTACACAGCTTTTTCTATGTAGATGAGGCTTGATGAACTGATAGAAATTAAGTTCATCACTTAATATTTTATACTACTGAAATAATTAAGTATTGAAGCTTAACCTGATTAATTTCTGAGTTTAAAAGAATGGGGAAACTATTCCCACTAGCATATTTTTTTTTTATTAAAACATATTTTTCAGTTTGCATCTTCCCTGATAGGAATATTTTAAGTTATCCAGAATGCTGAACCACTTCATAAATAGTGTCTTAGGCACAGTTTTTTTAAAACAGTTACACTGTTACTTTCTAACCACATCTGTGTTTATCTACAGCATAAGGCTATTCCTCCGGCAAGCAGGTGGGTTCTCCCCCAAGTCCATTCTATGTATGGAAAGAGCATCTCAGGAGAAGAAAGGGAACAGCCTTACATTGAGACACAGTCATATCATCCCCATTCCATGATACCTAAGGAACAAATAGCCTAAATAAAATACATAATAACCAAATTAGAGTTATTATGCAATCCAGACCAGGTTACTGAAATCAATATAAACTAGCGCTCAAATAACTATCTATCTCTATTTCGCTTTGAGGCAAAAAGCAGCCAAAGAAATAACAATTATCAAGCACAAACAAATGGTCATCCACTTAGTTACAAAATACTTCTGCACTTTCTCCCTCCACTATCCTTACTTCTTCAACTGTTTTCTTTCTCAGTAACAGTATTTTTCTAGCTTTTGTCTTTCTCTTATTTCTCTAATTTTGTGAAATCCTTTTCCCATGCCCCTTTTCACTGTAAGGGGAAATTCTCTTTTTTTGTGAGCCTTTTATCTTTGTCATACCTACTTTAATGAACAGTCTTCTCTTTTTCCCCTTGTTGACAAAAGCTACTTGCTATTCTATTTTAGTATTTCATCTAATTGTCCTCCAAAACTCTTTTTTTCCTGCTAGAACTTCCTCTCCCTACTAACCTCTCTTTTAATTTCTTCTCAAACACCTGACTGCCGGTCTCTCTTTCAGTACTTCTTACCAGTTTTCTCCACTCAAATCTCCAGTTCCAGCTCCGATGTCCTCTCTTCTTCACTCTTAACCCAGTTTGCTTTCTGAACTTCCCTTGAAGGAGACCATTTCACCATTCCTTACTATAGTTTTCAGTCACCCTGTGCCAGTCCAAACACACAAACAAGAGATCTACTTGAGATTTAACACTGTCATTACGGGTATTTCTGACTCAAAGCAGTGAGTGCAGTGGAAATATTTAAACTCTTAAACATAGATTTAGGTTCATTGTTAAATCAAAGCCAGGCTGCTTAGCATCTTGCAGCATTGAGCCCTTCATCATTATGGCTCAATGAAGGTGAAATTCTAACGCTGCCACATCAAACAGCCGATGAAAAGGCAAGCTCTGTCCTCGCCACTGACTTTTCCTTTTCCTTCCTCTGAAGATGCACACATCCACAGCAGGGACCTGTGCGAAGCCAGCAGCAGTAGCTATATTTCAAAGACTTAGCTCTTACCTCTGCTAAAAACCTCATCAGAAAATTGTAGCTACAATGAAGAAAGATCCAAATGGTTTGGATAATAAAAATTTTAATCTTGTATTACATTCAAGGAAATCCAAAAGTCTAAATTATGGAAGTAATTATCAGACTTCATAGCTATTTTAACCTCTATGTGCCTCTCTCCAAAGTGCATCCATCATTCAGTGATTATCTAGTAGTTCTATAAGGTGAAAAAAAAAATTAGCTGCTTTCTGAGCACTTAAAGAAAAGAATAATACAGAAATTAAATGCAAATGGTTTAGGGGTGAAAATGCAAAGCTCTTAATAAATAAATAAATATGTATTTTAAAGGTTCCAGAACTTCATTGTTGCAAGAATGAACCACTAAATTACATGGCGCTTTTTTTTCTTTTTTAAAAAAACCTTTTTTAAAAAGTACAAAATGTCCAGTTAAAAATATTTTAGCTATCATTTCCATATTTGTTAAATAAAGTGTACATATAATTCAGTATTTTCAACAGTTCAAGGCTACTTGTGTAGGAGAGACTGGAAAGCAAAAATGTACAACTGTGTGACTCTAACAAGCTCTCTGCAACACAAGCAACACCTTTCTTCAGCCTTTATGAATAATTTCAAACAAAAAAGTTTTTCAGACTTAGCCATGAGTCTCACTTTGTACCCTGGAAAGAAACACAATCAGCAGTTAATTTTCTGTGGTTTTGCCTTTGGATATTCCAAATTTTCCTCTAGGTCTAAAGGCAAATTACGAAGAATTCTCTGAAATTTTTTTGCAGGAATATTAATATTTAATAGCAATTACTAATGGGCTTGCTAGTCATATTTATGGGGTAGTTCCACAAAAGTCACAGGCACATAGCACCATTTCATTTGCAGTAAAATACCGCAGGATGAATGCGGTCATGATGTAAAGTGGTGGGGGTAACACAACTGCGTGACACAGAAGTTGCGGTGCTTCATGGGTGGCAAAACATAAATCCATAGATCTGCCCACTAAGCTCTACCCATTGCAATTCTTCTACGCCCAAAAGATGAAAAAGAAACTTTGTGCAATCGCTGCTCCCTCAAAATAGACCTCCTCTTTCCATCCCACAACTTTCAGAGTAAGTTGTGGTTAGTGTTGTGTTTTCCGATGCCTAACTCTATCCCAATTCAGCTGGCACATAAAAGTTCATACATCCCTGACAAACACATACGGGGGAAGGTGATTTTGTACCATGTAGCAGAAGCTGTCACTAATTGATTCAAGAAAGATTAAAACTCCACTAAACTGAGCTACGTGTATATTCCTACAATGGTAGATTGCTTTAACCCACAGAACACAAATTCCACTCCACATCTGAGAACAGTTTTTAATCCTCATTCAGTTGGCTCAGATATAAACAATTGGAGAGGCCCTACAGCCTGACTGACATTCAGAAGAATCAGGTTGCTCATAACTCTTATACAGGAAGCCTTTTAGAAGACAACTCGCTCTCTAAGAAGTGTCTTGTTTTCATCTTTCTAAAGCTTATTCAGCGCAATATTTGCTGTCTGAAATCAATGAGGAGCTGAATACCTGCAAATGAGAAGATTCTTTACAGAATTCCAATCAGAGTTAATTTCTCTTATTCCTGCTTTCTATCTCTTCTCCACTTGGGCATCTAGGTTAAATGCCTGAGGGAGGACAGAAGGAAGAAAAGGTTGGTTCATTACCTGGCTCCTGCCAGACAGGCAGCTGAAGAGTTCTAGTAGCTTCATCTAGCTGCTCTGCTCTATAAGGGCATAGTTAAATCATGAAAACAGACGAGGTAGCAGGACAGAAGTTTGACAACAAGGTAACAAGATTTCAAGATCTTAGAGAAGCAGAATCACTTAAACAAGTAGCTATGATAGAGGTGGCAGTGTAGACCTGAAGGTCAGCTGTTATCTGCTACTGAACGTATAGATCGTTGTTGCAACATCACTTAGAACTAACAGCATATTAAATACACATGAAAATTAATGGAAGAAAATTAATGAGTGGAACAGTGATATGAGCAGGGTGCAGTGCACTCCGACTGGAAGCACACTACAGGACGCTCCTGCCCTGTACAGCAGACTAAGGCTGGCATCCCAGGCAGTACGCATAAGGCTTTACTGCTTTTAGAGCATCTTTCAAAGGCACCTTACAAGGAGAAAAGATTAACCCGAAGTACTTTAAAAGGCATTGTTAATCTCACTATCCTGCAATATTGAAGAAAAAGGCTTTCTAAACAACCACAGAGTAAGTTCAAAAATTCAGAGATTTTTTTAAGTTATAAAAAGTTGGAGTCTATTTGTCTAATTGTTCCTGAATCTCATCATGTAATCACTTAAAAAATAAAGCATGTTTCAGCCACACTTGTGTCCAGCATAGCATAAAGGGACCCAAAGTTCACTTTAAAACAACCAGCTCAGCTATAAATAGCAGAATAGTTAAACCAATATTAAGTTCAGCACAGGTTCAATTACCTACCTAAAAAAAACCCCTCAACTTTCCTGGAACTCATAATAAAAAGACAAGAATTGACAATGCCCTTATTCCCAAAGAAAGTTCCCATTACAGTAAGTGTCAATTGAAATGTTACCATCTACCCCTATTACTGGCAAGCCATAGAAAACAAAGAGAAATAATACTTCGCCAAACAGCTCTAGCAAGCCCATAATATTTGTATCCCATGCACTAATAAATAGTTTCCCCTTACTTCCCTGGCTCATGTCAGGGAGACCATTATTCCCTAGGCAATATCAGAGAGCTGGGAAAAACAGGAAATATGCTCTTCTGTCTCCACTCTTGGGATTACTATGTGGGCAATATTTAACTTTTAAGGCAGTATTTATTATCCTTAAGAAAGTTCATTACGTTTTGTACAAAAAAAAAAAAGACACTAGAGTGTGACACCCTATTTTCTATTATCATGCAGTAGGGAAAAAGTGAGTTTTTATTGATACACAATTTCAATAACAGCATCTCTAACATTATCTAGAAAATCGACAGAGACATTGTCTTAAAGTAGAGGTAAGATAAACATCAGTTTCAAAATCCAAGTATGTAAGTCTTTGGAGGCCAGCTCAAAATCCATGTGTCATCCTGCATAGCTAAGAGGGCAGCAATATTTTTTTCACTCAAGATGTCTTAAGATTTCCCACTGCTTTACAACACCAGTGAAGATATCTCTGGCAGCAACACTGACAATCTACTGCATGTCCTATTCAGATGCCGTTTCTCCAGTAGTGAAAAAATAACCACCATACAATAAAGTGCACATTAAAATTGGATTGTATTTATTTATCTGTTGCTTTTCATTCCACCTTGGAATACCCTGATAGTTCAGGACAGAAATTAGCCTATTTGCACCATACCCAACTCCACCTATTCAATATATTGCTTTAAAGTGAAGTTTTCAGTCTCAGAAATGTCTGCAAAACAGCATCAAGGAACATCACCAGTGGAGCGTAGTTGACATTCAGGCCAAAAAGCTTCTATTTGCAAGATTTTCTTCTTGATCATCAGGGAAAGAATTTTTTTAAAGGAAAATTAACCTTAAAAGTATACTACATATAATAAATAGCTGCATTTCCATAAAAATAAAGTATACTGAAAAATTTATAATATATATATACACTTTTCACTAATATACATATTAGTGTAATATTTATAATATATATGTATATGTATTATGTATATAATAAATATACACATTTCACTAATATTCACAATATATACATTCCACTAAGAAAAAAAAACCACAAAAAACCCCAAAAAACCCTTGCAACTAGATGAAAGGTCAAAGGAAGAAAAGGAGAAATTTTTCACACAGAAGGAGCTAAATGGATTTACTTTATAAATTAGATAATGGTTTCTATGTGTACACGGCACCATGTCTTTTCAAGACACATGATCAGAGGTTGCCATACTTTTGGATGTACAACCAGCAAACATTTTTGACAACTACTGGCATCATCAGTAAAAGTCTGTATTTTTCCATAAAACATGTTTTTGCAGGCTGATGGGTAAAAAACAAACAAATGAGAAACTCCACCTTGTTTGAAATACCATGTTATGTTTTCTGACTCCCTCGGTTTTCTAACCATTACACTTGCACCCAGGCATATTTAAGAAGCAGAAGCAAGCAACAAACATCATGACTACAAGGGTCAAATTGGGAACTGCCGCCTGAGTGCGCCATATGAAATTGCTCCTTTTTCTGAATTAAAAAAATAACAAGTACTGCATTAGTTATCTAAAAGACAAGTCCTGAAATGGAGAGTGTCTGTAAATAGTAGGATGTCCTTCCTTGACTAGAAAGATTCTACTGAACAATTGGTCTGCCCAGTAAATGCCCAGTACTGATGAACACAGAAATGTCAGCACCAGATCCGCAGAGTGCCTCTATGCAAGACTTGGGCCTGCTCAGGATGGGGAGTGAAACTGTGTCATATAATTCCAGAATCAGAACTCTCCACTGATTTTTACATAAAACGACTGTACAGCATATGCCATGATGAAATCCTGATTTTGCTGACAACTCAGAAACTTTAAAGTAGTTAATAAATGAAATATCACATAAGTTAATGAACAACTTGGGTGCTGTGCCAAGAGAAAACATCTATAGTAGAGAGCAACTTGTGCAGACAAATAAGGCGAGACAGTCCAAAAGCTAAACCCTTGACTGGGCTCGTCCAGCTCTAAACGTGCAGCCCTGAGGTGGAGCGTTCCAGCTCACATGGCTCTATCAATTGTAGGGGAAGTTGGGGAGCCACATTACATTTTAAAGGGTAGTGAAACCGATTACGTGTGTGGGCTGAGCTTCTTGAGCTAGAAGAATCCATAGCCAAAAGAAAGGGAACTGAGAAAGGAAGTCGGCTTCTAAGGAGCCTGCTAGGATTATTGTTTCATATTTACAATTATTTTTGATATTTAATAAAGGGAACAGTTATTCTTTGTTTTACAGGCAGCGCAGGTCAAATTCTAACCCTTACCAGAACTCAGCTTAACAAGAATCACCCACAGTAATAGTTTTTCAGTACAAAATTCAGGTGTTATCAACAGTGGTGAAAAATGGAAGAGAGATGAAACAATTTTAAGACCAAAGAGGGAGAGGGAAGAAGCAAACAAACATAATTTTAAAGTGCTAATTTATCTTTTGTTTTACCAGATGCAGACAGATGACTATCACAAAAAATAAAACTCAACGGACATACAATTAGATGCATTTTTTCCCAAGGAGATACACAATGTACGTTCACATCACCTACGGCTGAGCCTGTCCAGACCTTCTGGCTCCCTGCTACAGCGTTGTTGTTCGAGCTTATTCTGCACAGATTTCAAGCTGGTGTTTCTGCACGTGAGCATCCATCAGCCACTTCAGCACAAAGTCCATCAGCTTAGCTTAGACTGCCGATATAGCTGTTCAAAGTTGGCTTATGCTAAGAGGAAGGGCAGGCAACTTCCACCATCACGCCAGGCAGCACAAGCAGCTACAGCCAGGAAGATTTTCAGCTATTTCACTTTGATCCAGAAGAATGAAACTACTACTGCTCAGGGAAGGCACTCACAAATCTAACCCAAGTATTCACCACACTTATTGAAAATTAATAAAAGACCTGTTCCTGCAGCAGGATTTCTCTATACACTGAAAGATGTCTTCCCTCTTCCTGACTTCAGTCTAAAAATCAGGAACTGATGCACTGAGTCTGCACTGGCCCAGTATGTTTTCTCTAATAGCTGCCATTAGTACCTAGTGAAAGACAAAGGACAGAGATAAATATGCACTGTAATCTCAGAGACAGGTTATTTCTCAGATGTGGATCTTTTGTTACTGATTCTGCTTTTATTAATGACTGAAGACAGAAACTGACTCACACAAAACCCAGAAACTCCCTAACCTCTGCTTAGGGGAGAAGCAAATAGAATCTAACAGCCAAGTAGTTTACGATGGCTTGAAAACTTACACAGAAGTAACAAGTACCAGAAATAATTATATTCTGATGGATTAATGTGTTTCCCTTTGTGATCTCCTGCCTGTAGCTGCTTCACTTTTCCAAGATCACCGTGCAAGAGCCCAAACCATGTAGTCTGAACCACTCCAGCTGCAGCTCACTAACCACCCTTGCCTTGCTCTTGCTGCCAGCAAAGCCCTCAGCTGCTCCCGTTCCTGAGCTCAGTCCCATCAAGCCTCATTCTTTGTCACCAGAGCGACCTTGTTCCTTGATTTCATCATATTTGGATTATGGCATTCAATCCCAGACCATTTCCTAACATAAGTAATATGTAAAATAAAATTATTTCACTTAAAAAAATATGAACAAATTATTTGAAGTGACATTTCAAATACCTGTAGCAGTAACAGCGAACCAATGTGCCTCAAATGCTCTCCCAGTTCTGTAGAAAATCATCATCAAGAACAGCAGCGCAAGAGCCAAGAATGAAACACAGGGTTCAGGAATATTACATCCAGTACCAAACATCAAGAGAGGCTGAGCTAGTTAGGATATTACTCAAAGAGCAGCAGTAAGCTCAAGACTCAAGAGCAATGCTGAAAGTAAAACAGAGGCAACATATCGAAAACTAAAGTGGATGATGGTACTAAGCAAGTAGATGAGAAAGTATAAGGTACCATGGAATAAGGAATTATGTGACATTAGACTGGAATATTCTGAGGGCAGTTGAGGTCAATCAACAACAACATCACACATGACAATTTGGCAGTCTTTCTGGAAGATGTTCCAAATGATTGTCATCACTGTTTCAGCCATCAGTTAATTTTTTCTTCTTTGGTTTGGCACATCACTGAAGGCTGTAGGAATACGCCAAATCACTAACGGTTATTTTTGATAGGCTGATACAGAATAGCTGAAGGACAGTCAAATATTAACGCTGTACTTATTTGAGCAAACAGAGAAAAGAACATTTCTACTAAATGTAGTCCCCCAATATCACAGCTGTATGATTAAAAAAAAATGGCTAACATATGCATACAGTCTATTAAAATGCACATAATTTATTTGACTCAAAATGAAAACATATCTAACAAGTAATTCCATTCATCTGGCCCTTTTTCACCCAGCCTTAAGATATACAAATGCGTGCCTTTTCACCAGAACACAGCAGCTGGGAATGAAAAGGAAAGCATTCAAATGATCATTTTCACATCATATTCCATCGTCTTTTCACCAGCTTCTCCCCAGTCTTTCTTTGAGTCCCATTCTGTTACAAGAGAGCTGCTTTTTAGATCAATTCATATTTCCATAATCCACACTGCTGTTTCTCCTCTCCTCCCCAGGGTGGACTAACCCCTGCATCCAGAACTATGGCTTACAACTGTCATTAAGACCTATAACAATAACAAGATAACAAAAGAGCTGGTAGAGATGAGGCTAGTCAGTACCATATACTGATCAAGTTCTACATTTTTAACTTAAAAGCTTTATAAAACAAAACTGTCATAACCCTGAAAACAAGCATATTTGATGTTGCCACCTGTCTTCAAAATTCTCAAGTTTTTAGTATTGGGCTTTTATGATTTTTAAAAATAATGGTGTCGTATTTATTCTGTCTCTGCTGGGATGAATTACATAAAAAAAAAAAAAAGATAATATTTACATCTCGAATGATGTAAGAGTCTCAGCAATCCTGGGTGTTCCAGCACATCTAGGTGGGCAGTCATTTCACAGAGTGTTTATCAGGACCAGACAAATCTTTTTTGTTCACCCAGTGCAGTCAGCAACTATAAATACACCTCAATGCTTTTGTGCTGAACATGTATCAGCTGTGATTTGCATAGACAGAAAGCATTGCTGCCTTACACATACAGGTTCTTCAATAAAAATAATATCTATTTCAAACACAAAGTGTCAGGAAACTATCTTAACCTGATAAAGCTTACTTGCAAGGCACAAAGTTGCCATCATCTCAGCTGGGTTAATTGTTTTCTGCAAATTTACACAGGGATTCAAGTTCCAAAATACCCTTAAACTAAACAATGACGTGTAACATTTAGACAAAAATACTTTTGAAAATTAGTACCGATGTACCCAAATGCTAATCAAACTTTTTAATACACAAGCAACAAAATCCCCACACCCTTTTTGAGATTTACTGATAAAAACAAAAGCACCAAAGCAAGCACCTATCTAGTTTGCATAAACATTTGAAACATGTATTTAAAGCCTCATCAGAATAAAAGAACAAAGCCATCAAATGCAGAAAGCCAGTGAGATGTATCTCCTAACAGCACGCCTGCAGCCTTGTAGAGTGTAAAGAGTCTCATACCTCCTGGGTTCCTGCTGCTCTCCTAGGAGAAGACAGAGGAACACAAAATGGTTGCAATTGGCTTCCACACATTATTTTGACCCAGGCAACAGACTTTAGCTTGCTTCTTGAGCTGCCTTTTTTTTTTAAAATAAAATTTGTGCTATTATTTAAATGTTTTTTTTAAAAGAATATAATCTCTTTCATATTGACCTCATTTATATAATTGCTGCTGTGATCCATGCAATTAAATATCCTATCCTGCAAGAAAGTGAGTACTTTGACTCCAGTGAGACATTCATTTAAACCAGGCTTCACTTTCAATACATACATTGAAAGTAAAGTGTGTGATAACTGCTTTGCTAAGGGAAGGCAAATGTATTAGTTCTTCATGGGATTTACCCCTTAAACAACTGCTGTTTACAAACATGCATGTGTACCTATAGATTTTTATATATGCAAATATTTTCACATTAATGATAGATTCACACATACAATACCAGGCTTTAGTAGTTGGGTCAATAGAGGATAAGGAGTAAGGCTTGTGGTTCACAATTCAGTGGTGACTTTTGCATAACATGATACATTAAAAATAAAAAACCAGACGTTACGATACAAAACATGAGATAATAACACAAAAGTGTAACATAAGAGTGTTACAGTAACTTCATAGAAAACAGTAGAGATTCCTCACATGGGATGCCATATTCTTTACTAGTTACTTATCTGCAGGGTTTGGGAAAAGCCTAACATGAAAAAGCAAATTTAGCCTGCTTCCTGAGAAAGCAGAGAGCAAGAGAAGATAGGATAAAATCGCCAACATAACCAACAGTCTAATGCAGAGTCTCAATTCCTTCTTAACCCACATCTTCAGTCAACAGCCACTTGTCATATTTCATATTACTAAAGTGGATCCTGGTAAGATCATCTCCTGCCATATTAGCTACTTGTATCATCTTTTGCGTGAGATGTTTTTCACCAGCAGAGTAGTGGCAGACTAATGAAAGAAATTATGTGATTAGAAGGGAGAAGAATAAGAACTATCCAAAGCATCAGTTTTTCTACACACAACACACTCGGGGACCTATTGCAGATGAAAATCACTTTAAGCCAATAAGTAGTCAGATTAAAAAGCCACTGAATTCTTACACAGCTGAAAATAGTATCCAAAATAGTTGTAATTACTAACTTTATAAGAAATGTTAGACTTCACATGCTTCAAAGGTTAAGACAGCACAGAAAGCAGCACTGCCTCTGGCAGAGCCACTAACACCTGCTGATGCTATCAGCACCACGCTCTCGTCCTTCCTTGTGCCAACACCACTCCTTTACCCTGGAATGTTTCAACCCAATGAAGTTACCGAGAGCTTGAGTGGTTTTATTTCAAGAACAGCTACAAACAGAGGCATCCTGGAGGCTTCTGGACACATCTGACACCAACAGAGCTTTGCCACTGCCTCCACTGCCACAAGGAAACAGCCAGCATCAGCAGATCTCCGTTCTGCTGGGTGACAATAATTTGAAAAAGAAAATGTTTATCTCTGCAGAAGAGCTAAAAACTACTGGATTCTTTTTGCCAGATATCATTGCATTATAATTTTCTCTGTATAGGCTTCTGTTTGAAAATGAGCTTGCAGGGCTGAAATTAAACTCTAGTCTAACCAGTCTCAATAAACAAAACAGGAATTTCAAGATTAAAAACATACACGTCTTATCATAAAAATTCCACTGAGGTCAAGGGGAGTTTTGAACATATTACAGGACAGAGCCTGTAGACATATATTTGAAAATATATTTTAAATAATAAAAAAAATATTCCATTAAATGGCTATGACCCCTTCCTCATTCAAATGTGAGCTTGTGAGGACAATCTTGGAAGAGCTATATGTGCTCAAATCAGGAATCTTCATAATTTTTCTACAGTGCTTACATTACTCTGAACTTTGTTAACAATGTCAGACATTTATAGCATTAATGACACTATGACAGTAAATTTTAACATTCTGATAAATCAAAAGGATTAGTTATTTCAGCTTTTGGGGTACTTTTTAATAAAGATTTTCTTTGAAATGGCAGTGTGGTTCTTTGTACTTAGAATTCTACCCAGCGTGAGTTCATTGTTTAATTAATAGCCTTGAGAGTCACTAAAAAGTGATTCTCACCATAAAAAAAAAAAAAAAAAAAAAAACAAACCCCTATGAAACAACACACAAATTTTCTGAGTTACTTCTGGCAAAGAGAAGTATTTTTCATTACCTGCCCTACTTTTTTTTTCCCCCATTCCATTTTTTTCCCCATTTCCTTCTTACTCTGGCATCTGAAGAACTACCAAACAGAAAATAAGTGGTTTCCCTGGAGTCTTGGCAGGTAAGGAAATCAACACTGAATCTTGCAAATTCTTTTGTGGTACCAAAACTATGCCTTAATATTTCTTTTACTTAATGGACTGCGTGTGAGCAAGTGATTATGACAAATCACTAATCTTTTCTTTTTCCTGATCATCTGTAGTTTCTGCATCGCATCCAAAACAGAAGGGATGTTTTGTAAAACAAGGCTTTGGAAAGTCAACATTTAAGAAAAAAAAAAAAAAAACAAAAAACTAAAAACATTGCCCAGCACAAAAGAAAATGGCAGGCCGCAAGAATAAGAGAGAGGTTTAGATATGAGTAAGCACTGGAAAGTTCAGGCATACTGAGAGGATGAACGTGAGAAAGAGAAGGAATATATCAAAATGACTTAGACAAGTTTTCTTTGCATTATGAAAGCAACAAAAAGGTGACACGATAAACTGTAGAAAAATTCAGGAAGAGAGGAAAATATTTTGCCCACTGTTATCACATCACTGTGCAAACAGACAGCCCTTAGATTTTAGGAAAGATGATTCTTTGGGATACATCCAAAATCTAACTCACACATTTTACATTTAAAATAGAAATGACTGAAAAATGGGATGGAGAATATTCTTTTTCTTATTTTTCCTTTTTTTTTTTTTTTTCTTCTTTATACATCCTCCCCACAAACTGTCATTGAAATTTGCCTTGGTAGTTTTAGTGAAACATCATTTTTAAAAAACATTAAATCTGGTAGATATTCAGGTCTCTGATCCAAACCTACTGAGTTCAACATGCACATACATACATGCGCACAGACAGCTTCTGCTGATTTCACTTTACTTGGCACAGTGGGTTGCTATAGAAGCTGCTATATATTCTGTGCAAATCCAGCGGTTCTAACAGGAAAATTTCCCTTGCAAGGATGAGGATTAAAACATTCTGTTTTCCAGGAACACATGTAATTTACCTGAAACACTATATTTCCTACACTGCTGAGACAACGCAGTGCAGGCGTAGGGTTTTTTTAAGAGCCCAAAGGCAGGGAGCTGCCTCAGGACTGTGTTTTTTATAGATTAGGTACGTCTATTGCATCTTTGTATGATCCCCCTCCAGTCTTCAGCGGGCTTCATCTTCTAATCATTTTTCTACACCAGCTGTTCTTTGAATAACCTTCGACTTATTGAATAAGCTCCCATTTTTCTTCATACATAATTTCTCTTTTTTTTTTTCTTTT
>JAOXJM010000004.1:9600912-9623154 GCA_026413425.1 Tringa solitaria
AGTCTTTCTTAGGTAAAAGAAAAAGAACAAAACAAACTAAAAAAAAAAAAAAAGGATTTAAATGACAATGAAGATGATCATTCTGCAGCCAGGAAAATTATCAAAACTTGCTGGATGTCTAGCTAAGAATATATAACAGTACACTTTGCTCATGTACCATTTATCACTATCTTATAAACTGCACATGTTTCTGACTGATGCTATTCCCTAACCAGACATCCTGCCTTCTATGTTTGTATATTTATTCCTTTCATCATGAATCACCTTATAGCTTTCTTTCTAGAATCTTGTATTATTGATTAAAAAAAAATCAACAATTTATCAAGATCTACTGTACAAAAATATTTCCAGATCATCCATTGTGGTGGTATTAACAATGAAGAATTTGTTTGACTCAGTATTGGTCTAAAAAGAAAACATTAACATGGGAGAAACTAATCTGAGAGTTGCTGAAATAATAAAATTTAATAGTTTCATTAAAATTTAATATTTATATATTTAATAAATTAGTCCAGGGAAAATCAATTGCTATCAATACAGTGAAATAATCAGTTCTGTATGTATAAACTTTCCTTTGAAGATTAATTATAGGTAGAAACTAGGATTTTCATGCTTTCAAAATAAGTTTAGATCATTTTCTCTCACAAAGGTCTGAGATTTATTCTCCAAGCAAGTAACTAGAGTATCTCTAAAATGTTATTAAATAAATATATAAAATCTTGCACTGTAAAGGATTAAAGGAACAGGATGCACAGGTTCTGATATTAAAAGGACATACACATATAGCTCTTCAGCTTTTTTGTTCTGGTGTTTTTTGTTAACACAATAACATCAACATTTGGAAAAGTTTCGTTGACAAATTTTCCGTATTTTCCAATCCTACAACAGATAAAAATCCAACACTTCCAACAGGAACAGCTTATAAAATACTCTGTATCAAAATAAGGGGATACAGAGAATTAGTATGATATACAGTGCTCTACAACTGCTATTGCATATTCCTGTCACAAACGCATTCTAATCACCAAGCCACCAGTTGGGTGAAGACTTCCTCCCCGCTATCATTAGCATCTGCCTCTCCACAGCTGAATAGGAGAGCTTTTTTATTATTATTCTAACATAAAAAAAAGTTCAATCTCATGTTTCCAACCTGGTCTCCAAAGTCCTCCGGGAACTTCCACAGTACCACTGGATCTGTAAATAATTGACAGACAGCATTAATCAGAGGCAAAGGAACAGAGTATTACAGTCAGAGTACATTAATATTAAAGAGAGGGTCAGCTTAGCGTCAAGCTTTGAGGCAAGTACAAAAATGTATCTAAAAACTAAGGAAGATACTGGATTATTAAAAAGACTTATTTCATATTTATGAAACTATATGTTTATTGTTTTACATACGGTAGCAGGTTATAACATACCAAACTATTTTCATATTCAAGTCTTTCTTTTTAACCTTTGAGTACTTAATTTTTTAAGCACGCATTCAATTTTCACATTTTAATTTAATTAAAAAAATAAAGGGATATAAAACCTCTCCCCATCCAAGGAAAAAAAAGAAAAAAGATGTAAAATGATAAGCAGGGGAAACCAAAGATCTCTATGCGGTATAGAAAAGTGCCATTTGTGATTTTAAAGATAATACCAATGCAACCCAGCACTCTCAAGGAAAAGTTTAGAAGAGTTAGCACGTTTGAATATTTTCTGTTCAGAGCCATTTAAAATCAACTTTTCAATAATATCTTAAAGTTTCCATCAACCTATTATAAACTGTTGATTATCAAAATAATCAGTGTTATTTAGGCTATACATTACTCTACAATTAACATTATTTTGAAGGCATCTAACACAACGACCTGAACCATAACCTTTCAACAAAAAACAAATTATGCTCTCCATCCTCCCAAAGCTTTTAATCTCCTGCGATACAAAACCTTCCCAAGGTGCTGCTATTAAACTGCATCACAAACACCCATGAAGCTTCACAGCACTTCCATACAACAGATTAGCAGCAGCATGTGCTAAAAGTGAAATTACCCGCCTTCTTGCAAGCGATGCCCAGGCTGTGCCAAAGCCTGGACTAGAGGGAGAGCTCTCCAAGTTCTGCTTGTGTCCTGGCCAACATCAGGCAGATCCTCTCGCCGCTGACCATGCGGCCGATGACAGCTCTGGGTGCCAGAAGGCACTAAAATGAATGGAGAAACCTGGCCTTAAGTGCTGGGGGAAGGTGCCTGATGAGAATTGCAACCTCTTGGCTACCTCAGGAGCTGCTGGGATTCCTGTCTTCTGAGGAGCCAAGATCTGGGAAATGTATTTGGATTTCCACTTCAGCCTCTAACACTAGCACGGTCTGATAAATCAGAAACTTCCATCTTACTGCTATGTTTTACATCAGAACTGAAAGGGTTCTCCACTTCTAGCAAAGTATGGAGGCTCCTACTCTTCATCCTCCCTCATGTGTTTGCTCCTGCAAATTGAATCTTTAATGGAAGAGAAATGCCATTGATGGCATTTTCATTCCCAGCTGCTGATTTCAAATCCTACTATTCAACATGCAGCACCCACTCTCACTGCTGGCCCACTCACAAGGAGCTGGAGACAGAAGGTCATATTCCTCCTTCACCCCAGGCCAGATGTTAAACCAACAGTGGAACACACATTTCAAACGTGTTGCAAAAGTCAACTTGCCAATCAACCCAACCTAATTTAGGCCTAATTTTCATCTACTTCAAATCTAATCAAGAGTTTAGATAAAAATGTGGCTATTTGACTTTTCTCATTGGACAAGCACATCTTTGCTCCTATGAACATCTAGGAAGGGTTCTGCAGCTATTATTTATGAAAATGTATGTATTTTGCACAATAAATCTTCCTCCACCTAGTATGGGGAGCAAGAACTTTTGGGGGCAGACATGAAACAAGAGATAAGATGCTATGTTTATAAAAATAAGAGAGTAAATACATAATTAATTAAACCTTTTTCCCCCATCTGTTTTCCATGTATTTAAATCACAAACACATCTGTGTAATGACCAGATAAAAGAGGAGTCCAAGTAGCTCACTGCTCATACTGTAAGGGATCTCTTATTTTTATTTCCATTTAGAATCATGAAAAAGAAAGTAATTATATACCAACAGTGATCTCTGATAAATTCAAGGAGCAGCAAGCATGGTAGCAGACATCAAAAACCTCAGTGTTAAGCAATTCATAAATTACTTGCTAAAAACCACTGGAAATTGTGCAGAATCAAAAAAAAATACTTTAAAAGAGCTTGCAAATCTAAGGCCATATGTCCACGAACATTTCAAGCATAAATTTCTTTGCAAATGAGCAAATCCACTGCACTCTCACTACCAGCTACTTGTGGGTGATCCTGTACCACCGTCTCTCTCCTGCCAGTGCAGACCCTTCCATGGCTACACACTTAACTAGATGAGGGAACTGACCAAGATCAAACCAATTGCCCAGAATTTTTCAGGTCAGCATCAACTAGATCAGTTCCCCAAAACCCTTGGGTTTGTGCCAGAAAAAAAAAAAAAAAAAGGAAGAAAAAACAGGGAATGGGGAGTTATGGTGACAAGAAAGCAGGATTGCTTCACCCAGCGGCAACCCAGCATTAAGCATTTGCTAGACCTCATGAAACACAAGCCGGTTACCAGCTGTGTCTAGTTCCGTTTCTTATCACCTATTTCTTGCTCAGAACTTCCCACGTCTTATCATACCATTTATAGTTGCTTCTATTGCAAAACTCTCCAGTTATTGTCTGCAAATAGGTGCAGAACCGTTGTGCAGTGAGGCGGGCTGAGGGAGCGTGGCCAGGGAGGAGCGGACTTGGCAGGCTCCCCTCTTCCTTGCAATGAAACCGGGCAGATTATTTTGGCAGATGTGAAGTACAGCTACATGAGAAACATTCAGTATATTGAATCTTTAGCAACACAGTAACAAAACACAGGGTTTTTTAATACTTTGTAAAATGTTTAATCTATAAACTTCTAAATGGGAAAGAAATGTAATTTCTTACTTAGGGGAAGTATAACCACCAGGGTTCAAAAAAGGAAGCAGATTGCAGTAGCAAAACCTCCAAGCATAATTTTAAAAGATCACAATCAAGAGCAAAGTATAATCTCAGAATTAAGCAAAACTTGGCTCTAGGTAACTTGGGGTTTGGTGTCACAAAACAGGTAATATCTTCACATGTCAGTGATGCGCCAATTTCACAGCTGTACCCTTTAACAAGATCAACAGTTCCAATAACTTCATCTGGTGCCCTGATATGCTAACAGATATAAAAACTGCAACTATAATTTAGTGTCCTTCTCAGTTGGCTACCTTCACTTCATATTCTTAGGGAGCTCTTGTACTACTTTGGTCTCATTTGAAATAACAAAAACAACTCTAAAGTAAATTCCAGTTCTGTGAACTACAGGTATAACAACATTTATTTTCATATCATGAAAGGATATTAATATCATGGGAGGATAATTAAATTCATGTGATATAAACAGGCAGAATAATGCTCTTAATACTCCGTGAAAACAAAAAAGAGCCAACATTTTAAAAAATATTCCTAACTCAATTCAAGAAAAACATTCAGTGCTACATTCAGCAAAAATTATGCACCTCCAAGACTCATCCAACTGCTTTGAGCTGGGTTTTGCAGTTGTTATTACTGGATTTTAACTGGTTATTTTAGTATGTACTTGCCATACATTTATTATGTAAGAAAATCTAATGTGACTTGTGCTTCAAAAAGGAAGGTTACTATTACTCTTTCTATGCCCTCACTCTCTGAAACCAAACCCTAACACCTATCAAAAGGCTTGGGATTTTATGATAATTATCCAAGTCAGGGATTGGGCTTTTCTCAAAAGATTATGTTTGTTTCTGCTTTTGGAGCTAGGCTCAAGCAGCATCTGACACATCTTTGTTGCAACTTCTCACAAGTGCTGCAAAGGAAGAAACAAAAGGGTACTGATTTAGAAATAAAAAGAGAAAGTATAATCCGATTCTGCAACTTTATGCACTTTATCTTCAGATTTACAAAGACTGAATTTTCTTTTCCCTGAGGATTACTTTCCAGATACCCCATCTGATCTGGCAATGTTAGGTCAATTTTATGCTGATTTTATGGGTGAGAGGATGAGAATCACTCAGAAATAGCTGTTGCTATAGCCAGCTGAGGAACTACTGAGTTTCTCCTCGATTTCTCATGCTAACAGACTTTTTGGGACAAACTCTTTGCGCCAATTCTAAGTAAATGTAGTAGTAAGAGGAAATTGTTAAGTGCACGCATAAAATAGTTTGTGCACTGCATGTGTAAACAGACACATGCACGTACAAGCACCACTTCTCCCCACGTCTACTGCATGCAGGACAGGCATTTCTTACAGAAGTACATCTTAGCACAGCCCCATAATGCTTGAAAATTCCTTTGCTAAATATCCTACAGCACTGGAAAGTATGTCTCCCAGGTGTGAATTTCACACCACTGCGAGGCCGCAGCTCATGAGCACGTTGCTAGACATAACTTGTGACATTTGATTTTTTTGACTACTTTTGCATCATTTGTGATCATGCAAGTCTGTCTATACATATCTTGAAAGAAAGCTTATTATAAAAAAAGATTCTGAAAGAACCAGTTATACCCCTCAGGACCACAATCAAAAGCAGATGCAATTCTTGGTACAAGTCAGAAGAGAGACAAGCACGGAAAGGTTTTTTGAGGGACCAAAACTTGGAGTAAGGTATACTTGATACAAAAAGTAAAGCAAGTTGGGAGCAACGCATAAACAAAAGTATTCAAAATGTTGCAATCTAGAGCTGCTCCACAAGAAAAATGTAGGCAAGTATGACACATACTAAGAGAAGAAAACACGCATATCCTCAAGGTAATTCCTCTCCAAAAATCTATTCCCATAGAGGTAACTTCATAGAGCATGGCAGCTGTATTTTCAAGAAAACCACTTCTAACACATTTTAACTTATGTAATAAATCTAAGAAAATATACAAGCAGTATCTCTCGTGACAGAGTAGATTACAGAAGTAGTACATCCAGAACTGTAAAAAAATAAAGAGAAAGCTTCCCAAGTGGTAACTTTCCCAAAAATGCAGTAGTTAAATATACTCTAAAAATACTTTTCTCAATCATTAAGCTTGCAGATTAAAAACGCCACCCAAAAATACAACAGGATAAGCTAATTAGCACACATTGAATTTGGTAATGGAACAGAAATTACAAACACATGCTGAGAAACATCATCTCAGGTAATTCTCTTGATAGCAGCAGAGAATAATTTCAGACAGAAAATCACAGCTAAGGAAAATGAAATGGATTAATTAAGTAGTCCAATATTCTGCCTGGAGAGGAGGAATCTTCATCCCTGTGGGTTTTACGGAGCAGGATAGACAAAAAGACTGCCAAGCAGAGTTGGTCATGTCTTGGGACAGAGGAATGGACTAGATGACTGCTCAGTATCCCTCCAGCTATATTTTCTCTGATGCTGTAAAGATATTCATTGGAAAAAAGCTGTCAGTGCAGAGGGGAAAGAAGAGACTGGGGCCAAGAGTTACGGGGGTGGGAAAGAAACACAGTGAGGAAAAGGAAGGCAGCAAAGCAAAGCTTATTGCAGACACTTCTTCTTTCTTGTCTGGAATGAAAAAAGAAGTTCCAGATCATTTTTCTTATGTGAACACCAGAATGCAATTGATAAAGCTGAAATTATGTATCATCATCTCAGGAAACAGCTTTATAAACACACATTTAAGCAGAAATAAACAGAATTGGTTTTGCTAGAATAAGTAGTTTTCAGCAATAAAAAAATTAGTTCTCTAAACTAAGTTTATAATACTGCTACTGTTCAAAGGCAAAAGTCTGCTACATACTTGAAATAATTTGACAAAAACCCGCAACAGTAATTATAATGATGCTTTTGTATCAGTATAGTATTTTATTACTAGAACAGTGATTCAGAAACAAAATGAGAGATAAACCATAACGTGCAACCCAAGCATTTTCACAGATTAAATCATCCGATGAAAAAAACAGCACTCACATAAAAAGATTGCTTCTTGCAAAAAAAGACTTCTGTATATCATATTAAAATCCGCTTGTTAACAGTTTCATACATGAAGTGCCAGAGGTGCAGCAGGAACAGGAGGCATTGCTGTCAGGAAGATCTGAGTGAGACAGTGGTCTTCAGCTCCCAGGTTTGGGGGATCAAAGTGGAGCACCCACCAGCAGCTGGAGGAAGAGCAAGACGCCGTGGAAAAGTGGGGGGAAGAAAGGAGTTACAGTATTTTCCAAGCGTCAGTAATCAAAAGAAAGAACAAGGACAAAAAAAAAAAATTGAAGCAACTTCATAAAAAAAGTGAAACTAAGGAACACTCACTAACTTCTCTGGCACTTAAAACCTGTCAGATTAAAGACAATATGCAAATGAGGGTGCCACTGTAGAAAATACTTGAAAGTATACTTTATGCAAATCATGTAGTCCATGTATTTTCTTCCTCATCAAAGGAATACTGAAACTTCTATGGGACCATTAAGTCTGTTCTTACTTTAACTATTCCACAGAAAGCTCATTGCAGAATGCAACCACATTCTTAGTCTTTTCATAAAAGCAAAAGAAAACATATTTACAAAACTATATCAAATGACTTCTTTACTCACACACTGCCCACGAACATGCCTTCCTAAATTGCCACTACAATTTCAGAAAGTTGATACTTCAGCAAATAATAAACAAACACAAGGCAAAAAAATGCTTCACCGAAACAGGTACGTCCCCCTGGAAAGCTGACTGCTTCCAGCCAAAGACCAGTGATATTGAGTGCTTGACCACTGACAACGTTAAGAGTGAAACACTGACACTTTACAACCACGACAGTTACAAATAATGTCATGAGTTTCAGGAATTGCATTTGCCAGCTTTTCCTGCTGTATATTAATACACTGAGATTTTTCTGGGTCTCCAGGTGCTTATGCAGTAACCTCAGCAGCACATTTGAGCAAGATGCTGAACCTGGACCCACCTTTCAAAATAAGCCATAGCGTGGCCATGACACAAGACCCCCGTATCTCTTTCCCTGCCCCACACCAGTGAGTGGCCTCTGCCTTGACTTCAACTGATTGCAAAGCTTATAACCCACTCTGAAAAAGTATTTTGGCCGTGAAGGTTCCTCACCCTCACTAGTATTGGAGGAGATATTTGGAAAGCGTGACTTTTAACTTTTCTCATACAAACTGAAGTGTGAACAAAATGACAGTAGTGTCAACAAACACACAATATTGCCCTTTAAAAAAGGGAAAACGGAAAATAACATTTTAGCAGCCTGCCTCAGTAACAGTCACAGTAGCTGTCACCTGTAAGCCTTCATGGTTGCACATTTGCAAAACACAAATGTGATTTCTATATCAGTCACTTTTCAGTCAGGTTCAGAAACATAATTACAAAGACTGAGTCCTCACAGGTAAGATGAAAATATCTTCCTCCTGCAAAGAAGCTTTTCCTAAGGAAACTGCTTTTAACTGTAGTTGAACATAAACTGTGCAGGCTTTCAACTGAGCTGAAAACAGTATCATAGCTTAAAATAATTTCTGTAGGACCCATACTTCAAAAATACCACAAATCACAAGTAACAAAATTACCCATGGACTTACCAAGTAGCTCAGAATTTAATTGGATCTTTTCGCAGACATGTAACTTAATAAATGGTTTCACACCATGTTTATGAAAATTCAGAATTTTGTTTCTAATACATGGGAAAACAAAGACACAATCCACAACTGTAAGAGTCACTCTATCTTTAAACAAAAAACCACACACACCACATTTTTCTTTTCTCCACACAAACACAAATCGCACTTGAAGTCAGTGGGTTCAAGTTGCTACTCACAGCGTTACAACATCACGTCAACTCCACACCTTTTACACACAGGTCAGTACTACCCATCAAAGCATTCACAGCTCACGGTCTGTATTGTGTGAATCTGACACATGCACATCGCACTGTAAAGCCACACAATAGATTTACTGATTGCAAAGCTTACCAAGTATTTTGACTTTTAACATATATGATAGGGGTTCCTCAACGTACGCAGAAAATTGAGAATGTGAAAACAGTGTGCAAATACTGAACTAATCACGTGCAAGGCTCAGCCTACCACACTGTAGAGATGTGGAGCTTTGTCTCATGACACTACAGGGTTTGGACCTGACAGTTCCTCTGATTTTTCCAATTTCCCTGCCTGTAATGCACTCAGACTAGGCAATAAGTGCTTTTCTCCTTTCATGAGTAAGTAGATGGTTGAAACTTCCAGCCACAACTTGCCATCTTCAGAGCTGCAGGTCAATCCCTTTTTGCCCAAGAATTTGTTACGACTGAAGGACAGAACAGTAAGTCATTTCAGCTAACTAGACACAGAAAGAAAAGGCCCTTTTGGCTGCAATGCTATTAGCCATGCTTCAGGATAAAACCTTAATCAGGGTGAAAGTTCATTGCACAGATAGTGCACAGATAAAATGAATATGTTCAGCCTTCATTTGGCCTCTTCACAAGATAAGCAAGAGTTACTTTTAGCTCCTAACTCTTTAGAATGAGCTTGTAAAGTGAGGCAACAATTGCACGCCTTTTGGAGCTGCTGTGTTATTTTTAATTTCCCTACTTTTAACTTTTAATCATGAGTGAATTACAACTCGTGAAAATGAAGATCTAAGAACTAAGGTAGCAAAAGAACCAGCAAGCAAGCACCATATATGCTTTAAGTCACTGCTAATGTTTAAGGAATGTCACTGGATCTCTTGTTAAAAGATGTTTCAATGCAGTGATCTAATGAAATGAACAATAATGTGTGAAAAAGAATGAATGTGATTGCACATTACAAAAACATAGTTTCAACTTTCATTTCATTTCATTTCATTCATGCTTTCATTTTCCCATTACGATAAATGTTGTCTATATGAAATTCAAACCTTTCACATTTTGCTTACTGGCTGTGGAAGGAAGAGATGGAAGTAGAGCAGCACTTACAACCCAGATCTGGCCTGGCCATTTCCTACTCTTCAGAGCACCTAGAGCACCACAACCAAAACGCAACCGACTACGAAAACTTTATCAGACAACATTTCATACTTTTATATACATATCAATCTGCTACAAATTAAATTAAAACAATAATAAATAGTCTCAGTTACACAAAGCTCTAAAACTATAACAATCACATTGATTAGCCATAACCTAAATATATAGTTTGCTGTATTTGTAAACAGTTCACAGATTTTAAGTAATTAAAATATTTTTTTTTAAATATGCATTTTCTAGCCTATTCTTATTCAGTGTTCATTTTATCTTTGTTTTTCATGATACATTAAACCAGAATAAAGATGAAGGAGCACTGATCAATAAGCACAAATCTTTTTTGCTTTTGCTTTCCATCTTATACCAAATCCATTTTAATACCATTGGGGGGAAAAAATAAACTCATCAGTCACCTGATGGAGTAATTCAAAACTTAACCAAACAGAGCTAATGGGTGAGAATTGAATTGAAAACACCTTGACAAAGAAAGCAATTTCTTTTTTTCACACTCTTCAGAAGCTGTGGGTGATCACTGTAATCGAACCATCAACAGCGAGGGGCCATCTGTCCCAAGGGCCCTCCATGTGAGCAAGAATCAACGACAAAAAATCTTATAGGCTGGCCCACATGCACTCAGCCCCGATTTGCCTATGACAGGCAGCATGCAGCTGAAAATCGATGTTTTGACGTTTTTCACATACCAATCCTTAAAAGTCAACGCTAAACTTTTGATAAGAACAAAACACAAGAGTAGGTTAAGAGGTTGCTTACAGAAAGATCAGTGTTACTCCAACAGCTAATAAACCTAATCAGCTGGGATTCTCAGTCTATCATGAAGCACTCATGTTTCAGTATCCAATAGCCATGGCCAGGAAAAAGAGTATATGAAACAGCCTTTACAGTAGCATTGATGTAAGTTACAAGTCCCCATTAGTATATAGTCTGTGCAGCATTTTCTATAACTAGAAAATATTCTAGTCATTCACCAAACCGCTTACACAGAATCCCCAAACCTTGGGTATTTTCCATAGAAAACAAAGAAAACGTTAAGAAAGGGTCTCCCAGAAGTTTCCAAGTCAGTGACCACACACAATATACGATGAGAGCAAGGGGCTCAGGCTGACTCAGCAAAGGCACTATCGCTTTGGCACCTGAAATCTGGGGGAACAGAGACCGCTCTGATCCCCACCAAGGACCTCCCAGAACAGGAGCACACTTCATGGCACATCCCTCCCGGCGATGCTCCCAAACTGGGCACTTTTCTCTTGCAAAACCTTTCAAAGGGGAATGACACACACGGAAGAATTAATTTCTTTGGTGTTTTCCCGCTGGAAAATATATTAATCTTTTAGTAAAACAAACTCTGACATAGCTGCACATCTCTGCACTTTTCTCTCTAGCTGCTTCAAAGTTCTGAACAGTCAGAAAGTGGTTATAGAGGGCAGCAACAAAAAAAAATTGTATTATTTTTTGTTAAGCTTCCTTAACAGTATTCATCCCTCTTCGCTTCAGCAGGGCTAGAACATGGGCCCAGCCAGAAGCACAAAACACCAGGAATTAGAAAACATGTGCTCTGATTTTCAGTCCTGCCAACTACCTGCTGCACAACCTCCATTAAGTCATTCCAGGTCTCCAAATATCATGATAACTTGAAAATATTAATTCTTTTTTATTCAGAAGAACATTGATTTGCATAAATAAAAGGACACTTCCATGCAAGCCCAGGGTTAGCTATTTTAAAGCACAGACCATACACGTAGGACAGGTAAAAGCAAGTTGAAGACTTTTCTTGCAGGTGTTTACAGTTGCCAGAGTGGGGTCAGTAAAACAGGGGATGTAAAGAGCATCCCAGTATACATAAATGGGCTGAAACTACAATGGCATTGTGTCTTGCTGCCTTGGAGGCAGGAGATCTGAGTTCCAGTCTCTACAGATTACTAATCCCAAAACACATTCAAGAACCAGGAAACTCCAGGACATTTCTTGATATCACATACTTCTGTGATAGAAGAATTAACATCTCTCTAATGATTTCTAAAGTACTATTTATTCAGAATAGTAAAGTAGGAGGGTGATGTAGACGCACAATTTCAACTTACATCCAACGACAAATTAACTGTGATGTGTTTAGAGTGCATATCTATTTTATCTTATGAAACCTCAATGCCTGATGTATGCTTCACCCTGTGGAATTCCAAATAAGTCATGCACAAAATAGTGAAAATTAATTTAACAGTATGATAATAGCTGACAATATATTTCACCCTAATAGAAAAAGCTGAAGTTAAAAACAGCACATTTGTCCCACGTGGGGTCAGAACTCAACACATTCTTTGTAAATTGAGCCATTCCAGAAGGCAAGGTCAGAAGCCTTCTCCCATGTCAGCAGTCTGCATTCAAACTAGCCGTCCTAAAAGTACAAGAATGTATGTCAGAAGCAGTTACATCAATGAAGGCACCCTGCAAGGTACACAGCTACGCTGCTGGGTGGGAGCCAGGCCCAGCTGCCCCACTGATCAGAAAGCTGGGGTACACCAGCCGGGCTGGGGGCTCCATTGTCAATTGGCCGGTCACAGAGGCAAAGAAGTGGCCCAAAGAGTGGTTACTGCCACTCAAGGTAGAAAGAAGGGAGGAAACAGACCCGTGCTCACTCAGAATAAAAATGAGGTGTTTGGGGATGGGCAGGTAAGGACTAGAGGAAGGAAGGCAGTATTACAGAAAGAGGAGCCATCCGTATGTTTGAACTGAATATTTCTGCCTCTGAAGCAATTAAGGTCTTAATTTTACTTTCCAAAGAGCATTACAGCAGAAAGAAGTGAGATGAGAACAGGGAAACCATGAGTAATGCATGTGTATGCACCAGATATACAGCAGTCAAAATATTAGCAAGGGAAAAAATGATATTATTATTATTGATGTGAAAGAACAAGGAATGACATTAATAAATCAGCAACAGCATAAATTAAGATTACATCTCATCTAAAACAATGATTTACCAAATAAACCTGATGCTAATATTTCAGAATGCACCTATAAACCTGCACAACAGTAACAGCCACCAACACACAGAATGCCAAAGACGCTGAAATATATGACACTGCATGTAATATTACATATTATTTTACATTAATCTGTAATAATTTTTTCATAAAAAGGTCTCCTCTCAACCACTGCTCTTCTCATTGCACAATTTCCCTCTGTTCAGTAGTTGCATGAAATGATCAGATGCTATTATGTCTTCCATATGTTGGAGGGACTGTATGATTCTAGCATCCATTTTGTATCTATTTCTCCAATTTCCTTCTTGATGTAGATCAGTAGACAAACCTCAGGTTACCTACAAGCCCCACATCACTAATCACTTCTACTCTTTACACCTGTGTTCTGTCCTCCCATATCTTCACCATCTCCATCAGTAAGGCAGTACTGCTGCCATGGCTGCACGTTTACCACAGCAAGGCTTAGAAGAATGATTTGAATGAACAGTACAGTTTGGTAACAATTTGGTAGCAACCTGCAGCTTTTGTCTTTATTTTTCCTTTTGTTTCTGAAAACAAAAGGGAATTCAACTCCAGGAGAAATAGTTGAGCTCTACTATGTATGTGAAACCTAGGCCAGCAACGGTGTACAGCTGAAATCTGTGCTAAAGGCTAATAACCTCTGATCAAAACACAATTTTAAGTCATGACCTGATGGGCCTCAAGAAAATACCACTGTCTCATTGGTCATTTATCAGGAAAACCAAAAAGTTACAAATACTAAAAATTAATCACAGGCACCAACTAGCCTTCGTAAGGCATAAAAATGAATTTTCGGAGGGAGTATTAAAATATTTTCAGACAAGCAAATTCTTGTGCTAAAATACACTATCTGCAGAAGAAACAAACCACTAACCACCCGCATGCACTTCTCATCAAGAACAGTTCAATACGCAGCTAGATAAAAGAGAAGTTGTTTTGCTTTAAGATAGCTAATTCTTTTTTTTTTTTTATTAATGGAGCCTAACTAATAATCACCCATGCCAACAATTTCATAACCAAGAGGATATGAAGTATTTGTAAATTATGTCTACATGAAGTAAGGTATCTGCTTATAGCACCTGTTTAATTAATTGTTTTGATAATTAGTAAGAAAACATATAGGGTACAAAAACACTGCCGTGCCTTCCAAGTAGAGAGACACACTCTAACTACTCTCTTATCTCGAGCCTTCCACCACTTTGATAAACACAATCAGCACACTTGCCAGAGCACAGGAAATACATTCATAACTGAAAAGACTAAGAACAGATTTGAAGAATTATGGACATGTAAATATCATATCTTAATTTAAAAAAATATCTCAGATGACTTTTTATTGCTAAAATTCTTCATTCCTATCACGGGGACTAATCTGCTCTAGACAAAACAGAAGGCCTATGAGCAGCGTGTCTCGTCCACGTATGTTGAAAAGCACATTCAGGACAGAACTGTTATCTAAAGCCTCATCTGCCCATGGGGGATTTCTTTTCAGGGTCGGTAAATTCCACAGAATAACACTGTGTTTGAAACTGTAAAGTATCCTTTCTTCAGGGAACAGGTAAGATTCCAGAAATAAAATCGTGTTCTAGCTTAAGTCCATGCTCATTTGCCACTTGCTTTCCCACAACCAATACACCACCTTAAGATATGCAGGACTTAGAAACTTTATTTTTGACACCTAGAGAAATTTTTATCACAAAGTTTTCTACCGCTGCAATGATTAGTCAGAAAAAAAAGAACTTGGGAAGGAGATATGAACTACGTACCGCAGTACCAACTTTTAAACCCATTTTTTTCCTGAAATAGGGACATATTGCATGAGATACTATTCCAGAACACAACATCACCAGTCACCTTTCCTAAGGTGTAGAAGAGGCTTAGATTGCTTTTAAAGATCCCAGAAGAAATAATTAGGTGAGAAAAACTGTATCTCTTGTTTCCAAATTCAAATACAAGATACTGGAAGGTCACCTACTCTAAAATACATAAACCTTTTAACTTCTGATGCTTCCCCAATGGCAAAGAAGTCAGTCGTTTTGGTTGAGAATGCCATTTTATTCCATCAAATCTGAAAAGCCTAAAAGTCACAATTCATACTGAACACTGTCCACTGCAAAATTTACAAAATAACTCATTAACAGCAAGGCAAATAGAGTATAATTTGTTATACATTTTACTTTCACTTAATAGCGATAAGAATCACCTGCACAGATATGTCCAGCAACAGCCACAACCCTAAGTCTTTCATTTAAAAATGATTTATCAAACAACTCTGCAGATTTGACAAGCTCTCCACTAAAGCACTGTATTTTGAAATCAGTAAACCCTAAGGGGTTTCTAAAGATCATAAAGAGAATGAAGAGTCTTCTCTCTCATTTGAAGACATGTCAGATCATGAAGTACACTCATTAATACCTTTCTGAGGAATTTACCCCTATGCAGTTAAAAAGAAGAAGGATGTATGTCTATACAAAATTGAGAAACAAAGAATTAAGCTCAGCCCACGGTCAGAGGGAGCATAATGTCTGAGGTTGTTCTGCTTCCAACCACAAATAAAATCAAGCATGTACCAAAATACATTTCCCTGGGTGCTGAGAAGTCCTGCCACTGGCTGGCTGAGGAACGCTAGTGGTTACTGATCACTTCTCTCAATGCAAGGGGCCTAAAGCTGTCCAGGTCACAAGCAGATGTTTGAAGATGTGACACGTGAAGAGGGTCAACAACAAAGCTTAACTTTAATCCCTCTGTGTGAAGCAGGAAGAGGAATCTACCTCATATATAACACGCATCTATGGCCAATGAAGTATAAAACTTCCAGAGGTGCACAAGCACGGCATTGTGTCTTCTTTGCTTTTCCTGCATGCTGGGAGAGGCGGGGAGGGAGGAGGAGGAGTAGTGCTTCTCATGGGCTGGGTGTAGTGAAGCACAAGGAATGGTTGTATGCCAGGCAGGGAGCTTTAACACACGAAGTATATTAATCACTGTTGGTATCTTCTGCCATTCTGAGTCAAGAGTAGCGTAACCAATTAGACCAAATGAGTGGACCTAAGAATATGGGAGTCTTAACTATTAGTTAACATAACTTCCATCATTTCTAATTGGATTGCAACTAAATTCCCAGCACTGATAATACCAAAATGAGATCAGAGGGGAAAGCTTCCATATTCCCTTTGCACAAAGATTGGAAACAGCTCTCCCCTGCTGTTGTACAATAGCACTGACCACCCAAAGACCCGTGGCATTAACTGAAGAGACCCATCTCACTGCCTGATGAATGTGTGTGAGGTGGTTACAACTGTGATGCTTATTTACGAACTTCAAAAAACAGTCCAGAAACAGTGGAAACAGTTAAAAGGCCAAATACTAAATGATGTTAATTTATACAAAGGAACATTAAAATAAAATTTAAAAAAAATTTTAAAAAGGCTCTGATCTGGAGAGGAGGACAGCAGAGTAACCATACTTTTAAGGGTTGCTGAAAGAGTCAATTTTCATTTGGGGATCTCTTCATCAAGCATTTGAGAAGAGAGCGCTATGCAAGCTCCAAACTCTGTAGCAACACACAGCTAAGCCGGCACACATCTTCAGACTCACTTGTGTCCCATCAGAACTCCTGTAACCATTCCTGACACTCATTTGCTTGACCCATTTTTGATAAACAAAGAATGGAGTACTTGAAGTATTTTTCCCCCTTGTTCATCCCATTCTTCAGCAGTCTCTTATTTTATGGTCAGAGGTTAAACTGCTGACCTCTCACCTTCAAGGCAAGTTTTTCCCCCCTTCCATAAAAGGTTTTTCACAGTGTGCAGCATTCGGATTAGCCCCTATCCCCTTGAACAAAAGCTATGCCTTTGTACTACTGGTTTGGGCATGGAGTCCGTACATCAGAGGAAGCTGCTCCTACTTACCATTCACAATAACGATATTGTGAGGCCCCTCTAACGCCTCGTCTCTCAGTGTCTAGACTTTCACCCAACCAACCAGCAAAAAGAAAATCCTGTAAAGCACTCAACTGAAAATTAACTATGGTATCCTGTTGTGAACCTGATGAAGACGTTATTTGAACATACGGTAAAACTTTCCATTGTTTAACATAAAGATAAGAGAAAAACTTTTAGAGCCCTGAGCTTTAAATAGTCATAGGGATCAATTCACTCATGGGTCAGTAAATGCATTTTATTAGCAAGCAGCTATTGCTTATGTGTGTCTTTAAAATAATACACAGATTATTAAATTATACTCAAGCACCTAGCATTCTGGATATCTACAGAGTCTAACTTTACACTCACTAAGGATATATTAAGGCAAAGCTCAAGACATAGGAAAAGAAATGTGTCTTCCAGAATTAATTAAAAGTATGGCATCAGTATTGCCCACTGTCTCAGTCATTTTCAGCAATTAAAATAAATTCAGTATGGCAACAGAAATACTTTATGCTTTGCTGTGTGGAGCAAGACATGTTAAGTGCTCAGCATCACCTCTCATCAAAAAAAGGAGAATTCTGGGTAAGAAAAGGTATCAATAAAGTTGTGCAAACAAAGAGTGCAAATAAACCATCAGATTTTCTGAGGGGGGAGGGGCGGTTAACAACAACCCCACACTGCAATGACTTGTATTTTGTGCCTTTGTAACACTTGCATTTCTATAGCATAAATAATACACAGCGTCAAGAAAGTTTACTGAAGTGTACTAACATTAATAAAAATATATTCTTTCATCTTGAGAGAAAAAAAATCCACAAGCAGGCCAGAAAAAAAATCCCATTTAAATCTGAGCAATACTTTAACATTTGAATAAGCATATGATATATTGTGAATCACTAAAAAGAAATTATTATTGCAGACAAATAGATGCTTGCATCTTTGTCAAGTTCTTATGGCCTCTCTTGAGTGTGTATTTTGGAAAGAGTTCCCAGGACTTCACTAGGATAATAAGCCACAGCTAAAGAAACACATCTCTCATCAATTTCACCAATCTGCTTTGAAAAGAGATCCAGAGGCAAATGGACTGCTGTTTGGTATAGGTTGCTTGAATGGGGGAACGAACATGAGGTTGTTTGCTTGCTTTATGGGATTTTTGTTTGGGGTGGTTTTTTTTAAAGTGTGTTTTGTGATGAAACAAGAAAGTGTGAAATCATCCTTGTCACAACAGGAAAACAAAACAAAAAACAACAACAACAACAACAAAAAACAAGAAAACCAACTTATCCTTTACTGGCTACCCTACAGGGGCCGGTCACAGCAGCAGTACGTGGAAAGCAGCAGGACCTGAGAGCCTGGAAACATGCTACCTAACTGCAATGTCCCTGGACGGGAACACCACCAACCTCAGCTCTCTCAACAGATAGAAAAGATTGATTTGTGAAGGAGACAGAAAACAGGAGACAACCTTCGCTGTCATCATGGAGTATCAGACATCAGGTACATACCACTGTCTCCCTCTGCCACACAGGACAGTTGTGCTTAGAAAGCCTGAGTATTTTAATGTTCCGTGTAATGCGCTTTAAAAAATAAAAATTCCAAAAAGGATAGGTGCCGCCATACCTAGACACTGCCAGGTATTATTATCTTTACCTATAAAAATACTTAAGTGAACCTCTGATGTGTTTTGGGCTCTGTGATCTTTCCTAAGCCTGACCACTGGACCACTTACGAAGGAGACTCGTATTGCACCCTACAGTCACCAGCAGCAACAGCACAAACACCCTCGGGCTTGTACTGAACTACTTTTACATAGAGTTATCATACACAAACCCCACCATATTACCACTAATCTCCAGAAGTGATACAAAGAAATAGTAATAAAGAGGCATGTAGTATAATTAAATTGGAAAGGAAAATGTTTGCCTTCTACACCATGGACAGGATACACATTCTGCTCCATGTCCACTGCACTCTCCCTTCTCTGCAGACATGGTCTTCTTAGACCAAGATTCTCAACTTGATATATCAACATTCAATTTATTTTGAAATAGGTTGGCCAAATCAGTAGTTACAAGAAGGATTTCTCAAATAAGAACACAAGTTCATAAAACTGAAAACTATAGAATAACCATTTTTCTCTGAAGCTGAGTAGCGCTACAGAAACAGCACAGCTGCCACAAAAGAAAAAACCAGAAGATCTAATACTGTAATGATCATGGTACCAAAGAACTTGCTTGTTTATAGATATTCACTGTGACTGTGATTCAACAAGATGCACATTTTAACACATATCTAGGCCGGTCTGAGAAGATATACGCAAACTGATTTTATAAAGACAAAACATCTGAGAAGGAACAAATCCAGAGCATTAACCCAAAAGTATGATAATAGAAACAGATTTATTTTCTTATAATTCTTTACTACTTTTAGTTCTAAACCAAGTTACTGGGGGAGATGGGGGGAAATAGCAGATTTAAAAATCAGAACCCTTTGAAATTCTCCCTGTGGCTAGACATAAAAATCCAAGATTCTTCTTCCTATTCTGAAAATACATTTTGGGCCGTTTTTATATTCCCTTCTCTGATCCCACATTTAGCACCAGAGCATCATACCAAACAAGAAAAAAATACTCTGAAAACTGCACTACATGAGATCAGATGATCTACTGATTTGAAGCTTCAGAAAAAGACATAGAACTGAAAAAGTTGTGGTTTCAGGGTGGTGATGTTTGTTTTTACAACTCTGTATACTTATAATCTTTAATGAGAAAGAGTGGCAACAATAAACAGCACTTTTACCTTTCACCATGCGTGAAAGTGATGAAAGGCCTGCTTCCAAGCACACGGTTAAAAAAAAAAATAAATAAAAAAAATTGTGACTCTTCGCTCTGCTGCTACAGAAATACATAACACAATGATAACTTATGCAGTTATGACCAGCCCCTCCCTAAAAGTGAAAAAGAGAATACAAAGGATATATCACAGGTATGGAAAAGGACCTACTCATGGCCAGGGCTCAACAAATTACGCTATTCAGGTTAAAGAGCTAGTTGTGGGGGATAAAAGATTGTCCATGGTGCAAGTGAAGGTGAAAACAGAATACTTAGTCCCTATTTCTTGCAATACAAAATCTATAATCCAAATGAATCATCAGTAGGGAGTGTAAAACAAAGAGCAGGAAACTGCTCACAAACTCTGTACTGCAGCCACAGCCAGGACTGCCTCAGGATACGGCAGAGGCCAAGGGCATAAAGAGAGCTCAAAACCAAGCATGTTTGCACAAGACAGGCCCACTGTTGGCCACAAGAAAAAAAATGAGTTGTAACCAACTTCTGAACCTAAGCAGCTGACCACAGACAGGTATGCACACCAGAGAAAAGAAGCTGGCATAGACTAAGGTGGGCTCGGGCAGTGACACAAGGCACACCGCCGCACATCGGTGGGGGAATGAACTCCCACAAAGCCTACTCCTCATTTTTCTTCTCTGCCTAGAAGGCTAGAATCTATATTTTGACATATTTTCCATTTTTCTTTCAGTTAGAAATACTAGAACAGAGTCACACCAGGAATGCAACCACAAAGAGCGCGTGCCAGAGGACAGCCCTCCAAACCCTTTCAGTCAGGCCCATCCCCTTGAGGAAGGGCAGAGCAGTTTTCATGCAGGCAAAAGTGGGGCCTGACACTTTCGGAGACCACTAAGAAAGGGCAACGGTTTAGTTTTGGATCCACACAGGAAAGGATTCATATTTAAGACCACGGGTTCAGGTGTTTTGTTCCAAGTTGGCCACCTTGCTTTCAAAGACTGCTGAGCTCCTTGCAGCAACATCAGACCTATTTTAAGCTGCCAGATCTGGAATGCAAAGTTTAGCACATCTCAGAAGAAATTTTCTGGATAATTCAGCCAGATTCAGGTCATGCTGGCCAGTATCACCAAAGCACTGAATTGCAACACCTACCGTGACTAACTTGAGCTGGTTTTATTAACCAGCACTTTAACAGTTATGTGAAAGGGGACACTTGCCTTCACACAGAGACCATGTATGCATTAAACAACAAGGAACACACAGGTAACTCATCTGCATGGAAAAAACCCAGAATCTTTACTTGTCCTGACGATGAGAAGCAACATCTTTCTTTTGTACAGAACTGCTGAAATACATTTTCAAACACAGAAGTCTAATTTAAAAGTAAATTTCTGTTGTTCTCCAAATTACAGAGCATCTCCTTAACAAAAAGCCTCAGTCACAACTTCCTCCCACACACGCTTGCACCCAAAATTAAAACCAAAAACGAGAAGACAGCAAAATGAGGAACCAACTGCACTATGATAAGGGGGATACTTCATTAAGCTATAAGCAAGATATTGAAAACTCCTTTCTGATGTGCTAAGAAAAATCTCATACAGACAGTTATAAATAAAACACATAAAAACTATAATTAAGAAGAATCACTCTGCACAGATGATTTGGTTGACCTGCTTTGTCCTCTTCTTCATCTATATGCTATCGTTTACCATCTTGTTCTTTCTTAGAGACAAAAGTACTTAAGTTGTTTTTCATGCCTGATCTACAGGCATGTAATCAAATTAACACCTAAACAATTACGCAAGACACATCATCCTAGAAGCACTATGTGTAAGAAAGTAAACTACACACAAATGAACATTAACACTGACAGATACACAAATAATTGCTTATCTACCAATCCTTTTGGGCTCTTTAATCATTTTAATCCCAGTCACTTACTAAAACACGGGAGATATAATTCTACACAAACAAAGGGATATGTTTTTAACTCATGGTACAATGTGTGAGTCATTTCAAGTATCACAAAGCCCTGCAGCTAAATTTAAGAAGGTTACTGAATATAATCCCCCAGTAATATTTGAAAACTACTTAAGAAAATTCTGACTACACACTGTTCATTTTTTCTCCAAAAAAGGTTCTAATAAGGGGTACGTGAATACATCACTTATTTATTTTGTTTTGAAACTACAGCAGTTTTTAACTCTAACTTTAGCATTTGTTATTTCTTTGCACACAAGAAGGCTTTGGTAACAAAAAGAAAGCATAGCAGATTCATCCATTTTTATAGTCCTTTAAAATACTGATGTATTTTTAAATCCTGTGGGTTACACAGAAAGTAGCAGTGATCTGGTATTAACAGAAGCAACTATCAGATGCTCTGAATTGCTAAAAAAACATTACCAATGTGGCAAAACTTT
>JAOXJM010000004.1:9623201-9641541 GCA_026413425.1 Tringa solitaria
CTGCACATTAGCCTAGCTTTTACCGAATAAAAAGAAAGAAATCAAATAAACTCTGGTATCTTAAATGTAACACATCTGTGTGATACCTTGAACTCAAACTCTTGAGTACAGAGTTCAGCAACATTCCCCCCTTTAAAAACAAGGACATGAAGAGCGATGCTACACACCAGCTCAATCCTAATCTGCTCCCTCTCTTAGATCAGCCATTGTTCATTGGATTGGATTTTCTTTCCACGTTTCCTAGCTGCTCTCCGTATGCCACAGGGAGTCATTCACCCATTAACAGCCACAGAAACCTACCAGTTTTACTTGCCCAGCTTTCTTACGTGGGACAAATCGAGAGAAGCAAAGCAACACTGGGTCTGCAGTACGAGGTGACAGGAGTCTTTTCGGCTTCCCCTGTCACAAAGGAGATCAAGAGAAAGAGGTGCCAAATCACACCTCCTTCTTGGCAAGGCATCCAAGCCCCTAATGGTGAAAACAGAAAGAGCCGGTACCATTCTCACAACTGCTGTTCCTTGAATTGTGACAAGGCAGTAAGTAAATAAGGATATGTTTGATGAACTATGGGTAAAATCGCATGTCATTTTTAAGCTATTAATTTACTGATTTCCCTGGATTATGAGTATCTTGAAACAACATCTTGCAAACGTGTTGTTGCATCGGACAACACTAACAATGTTTTAATGAAGCTTTTGGTAAATCTCCTACTTGAATAAAGCCTAGAACAATTTCTTTTTGAAGTTACAGGTCAGCAGGAAGTTATAACTTTCACATAGATTTGCAGCTGAAGTGCTGCTGTGGTGCAAAGTTATTAAGAATACATAGTCTTGTTTAATCTTTTCAACAGTAAATATTACAGCACTTCAAGGAGATCACAATCACAGTCCCCTCATATTTCATGACACAATAGCTTATAAAGAGGCTTTTTTTTAAAAAAAAGGTTGTCTACTGCTTAAATACATTAAAAAGGTTATACAGTAAGTTTTCTATGCTATTTTACCCCTCAAACTCAGATTATTTGAGGTGAAACTGTTGCTTAACCACAGAATTCACCCCCACTGGCTCCTGCTTGAAGGGGTGTTCATAAAAAGTTCTTTAACTACGTCCAAATACATTGCTAATTAAGTCACCAATTAATAAAACCAAAGAAACTTAGGTCATTTTCTGATATTATAAAAATGCTATTTCAAAAAAACCCAACTATTTCAGTGACAGTAAAAGCTAAAACTTCAGAAAATTATATAATGCTTCTATAACACACTTGTATCTTGATTTGCAGTAATGAGAACCAGCATATATATGCCATTCACTTCGTGGCAGTTTCAGGAGCGCTTATCCCCTCACTATTAGTTCCATTACACCAACACAATTTCTGTGCAGCCACACAATAACTAAGAGAGCTTTTACTTTCTGCTAGATGCTGGTGGAAAGACAGGCTGTAGAACAGAAGACAGTAATGCTTACCACCTGTGCCAGAAAACTACTACCAAGAAATACACCACGCTCGGTATTAGTCATTCGTTTCAAACTTGACACATCTATTTCCTGGAAAATGCTATTCAAAGACTTGGCTTTTTTTTGCAGAACTTACCTAATGGATGCTTATTTGCAATAAAGCTCATTGATATGGCCCACAGTAATGCATCGTTAAGGCTTTCAGCGACATGATCCTGGCTTTCTTCACTTCTCTTCAGGGGTGACTGGTGCTTGCACTTCCTACTAACATATAGTATATGTTTTACCTTTGTGCAATCATTTTTTTCCCCAGTTGGGCTGAAGCTCAACATCAGCAAAGTCCAACAAAAATCTAGGATTATGGCTGGCCCTTACAACATGCGGATTTTTTTTTCATCCTTTTCCCTTAGTACTGCTAAGACAAATGAAAGCATAAACCTCACACATGCAAAGGAGGAAGCATGGACAATGCAGGACACTCAAAAGGAAAAAAAAAAAAAATAGCAGTTAACTCTGTAAACATATTCCAGAGCTAAAAGATTTTGTATTCTATTAATAAGTACTGAGCCATCTAGCCACAAGTTAGGAAGTCATTTCATCTATTATTTATAAAATGCTTTTCTTTGTTGACTTACTACCATTCAAAACCACACTTGGTTGGTACTCTGTATGATACCCTGTTTTGTGTCACCATATCTTTGGTGTATGTGATGAGTTTTCTGGGCACAGGAATTTCTAGAGAGGAGGATTGCATTTCATCATGCATAAAGCACACACCTGTGCATTACATCAATGCCCATAACTTCTAACACAGCTACATATGAAAGAGCATTCTTGTTTCACTGCTCACATATTTTATTTGAAGATAATTAAAAATTATATTTTAATGCCTGAGAATTTTAGGTTTGAGGAGTCAATTAGTGTATCTCAACAAACCACCATTTTCCATCGCTGCTATATAGTAAACATTTTCTTAGGAACCTGATGAAGTTGAAAACATTGATTTCAAATTAATCTCTCTCCACCACTGGTGTTCAAAGTAGATCTGAGAATAAAATCTGGCTCTCTGCCTAACCTTGCATATTTGCAATACATCATTCTAGCATGTCTAGTTGATACACTCTAGAGTTAAACAAAATCCTCCAGAAATGTTGGTGAACAAAGTATGAACGTGATAGAGTAATTAAATTTCCGAACTATTGATTTATATTTCAAATTTGGTTTCTATGGCTTCTAAGATGTATTATCTTCTTATAGCAGATCAGTATTGCTCTGTTACAGGAAGATTCATTTAAGATGACACACAGCATACACTATCATTTCTTTTTGTTTTATATATCTGACATGACTTCTAATATTCCCCTGAAATAGATTAATTGAATATATACTGCTGGGACTTAAAATACTGAGGTTCTGGAACATCAATCAATAGAAAGGCACTTTCTCCCTTTCTGTAACACTTAACCATTTCAACATTTATCTCAGATTAGGCAATTTGTATCTACTCCAAGATTTGCATTGTGTTCTGACCCACAAGCACAAAGCTACCATATTAATTTCTATGCTAAGCAATATATACTATTCTACATATCCAAAGCATCACTAGCTAAATACAGACCTAAAAAAAAAAATAAAAAAACCCACCAAAATCACTTTGGTCTCATTGCATATAAAGCACTTCAAAACATGACTTGTTTGCAACTAGTGTTTATGCTGTTCTGGTACTTTCTGTCCTAGCAAGACTTTGTGTCTTGCTTACTGAAAGATGAATATTTCAAGATGTGCTGACAATTAAAATGTACTGGTCATGCTTAGATGAATAATTTCTAGTGTTAAAATACACAGGACCAGAACTCCAGTAGCAGAAGTACTCTAATAGCATATGTCAGTATCAAATTTCCCTGTTTACATTAACATATAAGGAGGAGTATACATGGTGAGACACAAAGCAAACAATGCACTTTTACCAGATTATAAAAACCCATAATATTTTTAAGACACAACATAAGCAATTCTGATTTGGCTCCACACACAGCCCAGTTACATTCCCAACTGGAATCCAGAAGAACTGCATATACTAAAGGTATATATTTACTTTACACAGATTGATTCTAAATCCATGTTACAATACAACCATAAAGAGTACCTCTGCAATTGTCCTACACTGAATTAATTCCAGACTCTCTTTTACTACAGTCATTCATAACAACATTAACTGGTGAGTGCACAGATCATTCTGCAATCCCAGGCCACAACTTACTGAAGTGATTACATATAAGGCCAAATTTTTGTCCTGAATACTTATGCCTCTCTTTAGATGGGCTACTGAGAATTATAAAACTTAGACAGTAGATGAAGTACAGCCACTGTTCACCAGAAAGCCAAAATTTCTAGTGGGTACTCCATTTGCAGAGAACTTCTTATAACAAGGTATCTTTATTTATACACAGAGTATTTCTTCAGTTTGTGAGAGTGAAGCAATCATAGAAAGCGTCATCAAGCAAAACACCCAGGTAGAAGAAGCCATGTAGATGGGTTCTGTGAGAGCAAACGTGCTACCGAGAAGTTTTTGGGAAAATGCAGAGAAAAGTAGTGTTTCAGAGCTGAGACACCTTCAGTCCCATGTCCGGAGAGTCAGGCAAGCCTACAGATTGAAAGCAAGTAATTTAGGGCTGGAAACAAGGTATTTTTTCTCTTTCTAGAGCTTAAGAGCATGCTGCAGCTCCAGAGCTTTCTCATCTATTTAAAATGCACAAAGCAGATCATATACAAACAGACCATGTTCGTGTTCCCCAACCACTCACAGTGCAAGTGCTTGGGCTTTGCCCATCCTTGTGGATTTACTGGCTTTGAGAGCTCTGCTGTCCACAGCCAACACCAACTCACCTACCTTTCTGTTCCAACATTGATCCTATTTCACTTCCACTGAAACTTCTAGTAGTTTAATTTATTTGTTTGATCTGGTTTATCCTGTCCTTCGTCACTTTCCCCAACAGTAGAAGCTGAAAGGATTTCTGGTTTGTTCACTGTTGAAAACACGATGCAAATTCCCTTCAAGGACTGGGAGACCTGACAAGTATTCTCGATGACAAAGTAGTTGTAGCAAGATCTGTCAATGTCCAGCAATGTCACACAAAATTCTTTATTTAAAAAGAAGACAGTCAGCCTCACTAGTTGCCAGAGAATTTAACATAAGCTTAAATTGATTATGGTTTTGATTTCCAGTGAAAAATGTTTTCAGCCAGACACTTTAGAGGTGGTTACTTTAAGCATTTTGATTTTTTTTTTGTCATGCAGTTCCACAGCACTGATTTCTAACATCAGAACTAGAATGCAAAAAAAAAAAAAAAATTCAAATCATTCTTTGTAAACCTCAGCATGTTATATCAAGACTCATTTAAATTGCCTACCTATTAACTACACGTGTTAGTTTGATCCAACTTCCCCACCCTGGATGACACTTCTATAAGCATTTTTAGATCAGGGCTCTTGCAACAGGGCTCTGACCCCAGGTAAAAGCAGATGCAAGCATCTACTTATATTGCATGGGACATGCCCATTCCCAGAAACTACAATGGGTTTAATTCAGATGCACCAACTAAAATTCCTGATTGAAACGGCCACTGATTCTCAAACCTCACCTAACCGGTGTCAGAAAGCTTTACCTGTCCTAGCACACAATCACTGTCATCACAGCTACCTATGACATGACAGGAGAAATTCATTAGTTTCAGCTAAAGAAGTAAGCAATTCATCTGCCACTAGTGAATGAAAAACCTTTTTTATCTGGAAATATTCTTAGCAGGGAGAAGATATCTAGAACATGAAAACCAGCAAAATTCTTTCCCAGACAAAAAGTTTTTCAGAATTTCCCATGTTATGTCACGATACAATTAACTATTTTCAGTTCTATGAATTACTGCATGATAGCAATCTAGCATAACTGTGCTCTTTAGACAGAATTTTGTTCACAGAAATTGAAAAATTTAATCTATCTCCAAATGTCCAATGCCTTAAAGTGACCATGGGTGACAGGGATCTAACTCCGAGTTAGTTAAAGTGTTTTCCTTAAAAGCTAAGTTTTACTGCTTGAACAGAAAACCGGAAGACACCAGTGAAGCTGTTAAACCCATTTCCTCAAAAAAAGGACATGAGTTTAATATAACCCTGACACAATTCCAACACTCTGAGAGTACCCTAGAAGCTCAAAAGCCATCAGGAAGAGAGCAGGAGAGAGTAAGGGCATCCCTAGTTTTTTTCAGTTTCCTGAACTGGCAACACATTTATTTTAACAAACCCAAAAAACTTAACATTAACACACAGAGACGAAACAACAGCCTATGCTACACTGCATGGCATGAAGATCCCACCAGTTTCTCCTTACCAGACCTACATAAGAAACATTTCCTGTCAGCTCCAGAAGCAGCCTCACCAGTACCCAGAGGGCAAGGCTGCCAGGTGCCACCAGAAGCAGGAAGGATGCTTACCTCACATGCTTCTTTCAGTGGTGCTAGTTATTTGAAGTAAAACACAAACAAACAGCAAACACACACAGTTTAAGAGCCAAATATCCTCCAAAGGATAGGAAGAGGATGCGTGAATAATCAGCTCTTGCTAGCAAGACTAAGTTTCAATCACTGTTTCCCTCTTGTCACTATAAAGGCAGTGGTTTCACTCCGTTATTTCAAACTCATTATAGACCTCCAGGTAAGTTTACAATTGTCACAAAACCCTTGTCTTTTACCTCTTTCTGCTACTTTTCTTATTTTGCATTTAAACAGAACATAAAAACACTCACTGTAACAGAAAACACTACTTTTACACTTGCTTTTTTATATTGCATCTTGAGCCGAGGATATCAAAATTACCATCGTTCTTCAATAACGCAACTCCATTCCTGGAAACAGCTGCTTTAAAACATTAAGCTTTCCTTTGCAACTTCTGAGAGAAATTACGTTGTGCCTCATCAGCATCACCAGCACAGCTTCTCTGTGTCAAGTGCAACTTTCACAACACAGTTAAATTCAACATTTAGCATCCGGTATTTAAATACAAAGACAGATAACTTTTCCATTTAGCTTGTCCTATAAAACAGCAAAAGAACTGCCTTCTCCCAAAAGCAAACATTTGACTCCATCTACACAGCGACACCGTAACTTTACGATATTTAGACGTGTTCTAAAACAGGTTCAACTTATACAACAAAGAAAACCCTTGATGTGAACAGCATCTAAAGTCAGATGAATTACTTGTTCTCTATTAGAAGGTAAGCAGAAGTATTAATCATTCTTTATGTCACCATTTCCCATTCTGAGTTTATGGAAAAACAAAATGGTAACCAAGGTATTTTGCCATAGCTGGTTTACAACAATTATGCCTCTATGATGATTAAAATTTGGCATTAACTAAGGAAGTTTGCAAATTTGTCCAAAAGCAAACACAGAAGCCCTAACTAATATGCTATTTTTCAGACACAAGCTTGTAATTTTAGCTAAATTTTAATCTACGTCTGAATACCCACTCTATAAAGAAACCAGATCCAGATTCAAGTCCTAGGAAACGTAATCTAAGGGCATTGTTGAAGCCTTATTTCTAATTACGGATTTAATACTTGAATAGTACCTTCCAAAAAAGGATTAAGAATTTTGCAAAGGAAGACAGTATGACTGTAAAGTGCTGCCTTGGCTTTCCCAGCTCAGGAAACACAGATACCACACCCAAAATCTTATTCAGGCCTTTTTTCCTCTCACCACTTCTGCTTTTTCTCTTCTCTTTTCCATATAATGTTCAGTATTAAGTTTTAATCTTTGCTCCTAAACCAGAAACACGAATTATAAGAAGTCTTTGTACACCCAAATTATTCAGTTCTAAACGTAGAGCCCAAGACACATGGAAAAACATCAAAGGCAAATACAAGGTGGCAATGTTTTCAGCATTTTAGTACTTCATCTGTCAGTCACGTAGAATCTTCCATCCTCAGTATGTGCCTGTAAATATGTTTTTACTTGTATCTTGGAGTTATCACGTGTCATCCCACCACAAAAAAAATACAGATTCTTAACACATCTGTTGCAAAGTGGTACTATGCTCAAATTGCTCTTACTACACAGGAATAATAATAAGGATTAATAATAGCACTTTACTGGGAAAACTTATTTTGGCTTGAGGGGTTTTTATGTCCTTCATGAACAGTTATGTAACTCTTCCCTTTGCAGCCCTGACCATGTTTTATCTTACTAACAAACAGAAGTACTTATCCCAACAGCTCTATGATGAGCACATGCATCTACATGTATCTGCATCCCTAGATAATATCAGCAGTGGCAAAGAAAAAAGAATTAAAAAGACTATTTCAGTGAACCAGACAGGAAATCCTACACTTCAGCCTCTTCAAGTCAGTGCTAGAGAAAGGAGTGTCTTATGGCTTTGCAAAAAGCATTTTAAACCTTGAAAGTTTAACTAGTTTTCAAAGCTTTTTAAACAGATTTTAAATCTTCCATACGTGAAAGACAAGCCATTAAACAATATATGAAGAGAGCTAGCAGCATAACATACCTCCTTAAAGTACGATAAAGCTCTGTGTAAGATGGACTGTTCAGCGTGTGGGAGGGCAGAAGCATGCTGACATTAGCTTACAAAAATATGCAAACTCTTAACACTTCTGAATGCAAGCAATTTAAAAGCCCACAAACTATCCCCCAGGCAGCCATCTCACACAGTTAAGTACCAAAATGAAACTAAAATTAAATTTTAAAAAAGCACAGGAACATCAGCTTTCATACTCATTGACTAAATTACACGATATGGGTTGCTGTTTTCGGCTTATATTAATACCAGTATGCTCATTCTACTGAATCTTATGCAAAATTACTTTTTTAACACGCTAATATTTTTATTAGTTAACTCATCAAGCTTTTCCCTTTTGATTTCACTGCCCAAAACTTGATCACACTGCTGAAAGGGGCATATGGCATTACATGAAAAAAAAACACAGTCGGGCAAATGCCTGCAGGGGAATAATTCATCTCTACCAGCATTGATACCACAGCACCTGCCCCCACATTACTACAGCTGGAATCTCTGGAGTAGAGCAGAGCCTGCCACTCCTCCCAGGTCTGTCCTCTGGCTGCCGGGGAGTAGGGTCATCCCTTCCCACTGAGGTGTCTTCTCCCCAGTGAAGAATGCAGGGGAGATAGGAGAAAGGGCTTCCTTGACGTATTTCTCCAGCAGCTCTCCTCCTTCCCCCCTACACACACATATCTGCACCCACCTCCAAATTACACATACATCTAAGAATCTCTGTAGGTTGGTGGGAAAAAAAAAAAAAAGTCTGTAGGAAACAAGGCACTGAAAAGCACCGACATTTTCCTCCATGCTTTTGCATCTGTGGAGAGAAGATGAAAACTGCGATGACCAATCCTCCATTTCTTAGTCTCTGGAGAGTGTGAAAGGAAAAGTTAAAAAGCTTCCAAATGCCAATCTTTATCTTAGATGCAAAATCATAGTTGCCTTAATTGTTTTTGTTGTTCACAATTCTTCAACACCCACGCTTTGCTAGTGATAGTCCAAACACACAGAAGACATCGTTCATAACCTGAGGAGCTTTCCAGTTAAATCAAAGAAATTTGAATATAATGAAAACATTTATTTAGAGCAACTGGAAGGTTTAGAGTTATACAGAAGATTAGAATTTATGAAAGACTTACAGGTACACTTGGTGCTCGTACACCAGAGAGCTCTAGCCAAACTCTGGCTTATGTTCCTTGGTTTTGTCAAAAAGGACTAAAGTGACACAGGATCGCAGGCACTACCTGCTTTTGCCCTAAAAACACGTACATAATGCTCAACAAAGGATTGTGAAATATTCTGCTCCTAATCAATCAATAATCCTGGAGACAAATCAGGCTAGATTACGTACCTTCTTCCAAGCTTTTTAGGTACCACCATTTGAAATATTTAAACAGGAAAAACAACAAACCATTATAGGGAAGTAACACTAACCTAAGTAACAACATAGCAGTTAATGAGTTGGGGTAGGGTGGGTGTTGAGTAATGAAACTTCAAAGGAGTATGGAAAGCAAGCCTTTACTTTTTATGTATAAAAACTGCATCTAAGACTACAGTCATGCAGTCTATGTTCTGAAACAGCATTGTACATGCCGAAAAAGCATCTTTAACTTTGTATTGGTGTAAATTCTAATATGGTAACACAATTGTTGAGACTAAAAAGCTACAAATAAATACGAGATTTGCAAGAAAGCTTATCTAGTTCATAGCAACATACCATTGCTCTTCACAGTCACCTGAAGAACACAGAGTGCTTTGAAAAGTTAGAGAAACCTATCTTTCTGTAGGCCAGTACTTATTCAGTATCCTTCCAGTTAAAACCAACAGTAAAAAAGGTGGGCAGTATATAAAGATTTATCAAAAGTTTTAATTGCTCTTAGAAAAAATTCTGCAGACCTCTTCATGTATTACACTGATAGAATTATCTTTTTAATCAGGTTCAAGTGATGTTCTGCAAAAAGAAGTACGGCAGAGGAAAAGAGTTATCTGATCAGCACGTTACACCCACAGGCTCACACTCTGCGGTTAATAAACAGCTCTCTGCAGCAAAGGAGGGAAAAAAAAAAAAAAAAAGAAGAAGAAAGAAGAAAAAGTAGTGCTTGACCACAATCCCGAAAGCAGCAGCTTTGGAAGACTCTTAGTCAAAACACTAGCAAAGCTACACAAGTCACCCATGGACAGAGATACCAACTGCATTACAGTTTTTTTCAGAATTGGGACCTTCCTGGAATTACCTATCTTATTAGTACCTTACAGACCACAATCAAACATCATAGAAAGAATTTTGTACTTCTGGACTAATTCCTGGACTTAATTCATACAGTTCTTAACTCCATCGATACACGATTTTCATGGTTTTCATGTCTCTTCCTTGAAAATTTAATGAAAAGATGACCCTTTAAAGAAAAATAATTTATAGATCATGCAACACTAAGATTTATTATCACTCTGGGACAGGTAAGATAAACTACAGGAGTTATTTGTGCAATTGAACAAAACCTATTAAACATCTCTGAAAAATCACATATCTAGCCCTAAAGCTATAGGTGGCTTCCTAGCATTTAAAGAGGAAATAGAGACAAAGCAATCAAATTTCAAGCCATGTTCAAACAACTGTTCTTTGCTTGAACAGAAAATGAACTGCTATTTCAAAGGGGTTTTCAGGTAAAACAGCCATGACTAAAGCAGTCCTAAACCCAAACCACCACATTCAGTGGTTAAATTTCCTGGGTCTACCTGCCCACCTTTTGCTGCTGTTCATATGTGCTATAATCAAAGAAAATGAGGGTGCAGCAAACAACACTCTCTTAACCACACAAACTGAAACCAATCCGAGTCATCTTCTTCTTGTGAAACCATGGACAGAAATGCTGAAGACCTTATGTTTGCAGAAGTTCTTGCACGTTGCCTTTCTACTGGTAGCTGCTAGATTTCCATTGCCTTTTGTGTCTGGCCTCTGCAACCCAGTTTTAATAAAATCAATACAATCAATAAAGTTTATAGAATGAGTTAAATTAAGAACTGTATCTTTACATACAGAACTGTACGTAAAGCTCATACATATATGTCTGTATGCACATGCAGTATATGTTTGTGTATGCATAGATGAATATATACTTTTCACAAAGATTACACTAGCACTTATTTTGGACACGTGCTGTGGAAGAGTTTAGAAACATCCAACTTCATGGAAATTCAGTTTACTTTTCATGATGGAAGGACCTGGATAGAAAAAAGGGGGAAAAAAAAAGACCAAACCTGCTGACTGCTTTGGTTAGCCAATTTCTAGGCTCGAGCATGTCTTACAGCGCCAGGTACAGCATAACTTTCAAGTGACGAGAGAGTGCCAGGAGAAGAGTAAAGTTGCTGTAGGTGCAGCTGTTGCACAATCTTGAACCAATCACCTCACAGAAGACTATGCACACAGGACAACTGTAACACTGCATTACTCCTGATACCTAGAAAGGGCGATTCAGCTCAAAGCACAAAATACTTGCATCATTTTACAGTAAAGCTAAAGTGCAATACTTGTCTTTAAAATAACACAATTTTGGTATTATTAACATCTGCTATCAAGTTGTCCTCTAAGTCTGTACGTGAAAATTTAATACAGAAGGCAAGCTGATAGTGTTAAAATGGGCAAATGTTTTTAGTATTGCTTTTGTTTCCTTGTTCATTACGGAGCGATACAGGAAATTATGAAAATCTGAAAATGCCTAGGAGGCAATGTAAAACCTTTTGCTATGAGATGCTACTGACCCTGCAAGCCAAATTCACAATTAATAAATATTGGGCTGTTAGAATAGCTTAGCACCACTTCCCAGTTGTTTAGCAAACTCTGGTGAACAGAAGTTAATTCATCTCAAAATTTTGCCAGAATCTGATTACAAATTTTCCCAAGACGAAGTTATCACGCTACCTAGTTACTATGTTTCAACGTATTAAGTTGATTGATGCTGACCATGCTGCAAAGGACTGGAAGTTAAGACATGGGCTACAGTTTGATTTTGGTCCTAAAAGGTTTTTTTCTCCTCTTTGGAAAATATCCCTCAACTGCCTAATTAAATACAGCTGAAATGCAACTTTCAAGGTGAAGTCTTAGGTGATATCAAAAGCATCATTTACTCTGAAAACACAGTGGCCAATATATTCTAAATTGTTGAGGGAACCATATCCTGGTTTGTGCTAAAAGTAGGCATTAAGCCCCTCTAATAATTTTTTTTTTTAAACATAATACAAGTGAAGAATAAACAAAGCTTGTTCAGAAACAGCAAAAAATGCCACAATTCATCCTATTAGTTCTAGGGAGTGCTCAATTACAAGAATATTTAGGTAAAGAGTACCCTTTTCTTTCTCCTGTCCCAAAAATGAGAAAAGGGCTAGAAGTACACTATTCTAACAATGCTACTATGCACACCTGTAGTTTAAAACAGGGAGAAAGAGTAGTCCAAAAGGATGATCTACTCAGTCAGTTGAGAAATAAATATTCAAGTATGCAAGCTACTCTTAAACTGCAAAAAACTGGTATTCAATGGGAAAACAAAATTTTGATCCAACTGTAACTAATGACATACGAGCACAACTGAGCCTGTAACCAACTCAGGAGCTACCTATCATACATGAAGTGTTAAGTTAATATTAACCTACATGAAATCTCTTAGGTGTTTACATTGAGTAGAAGACAATGTTGGAAGTAATTAGTGGAATGATTTAAGAACAAATTTAGTAAGACATATAAACCCTGCTGCATTTTGTGTATGTATGATCCTTCATAGCTGGAAGAGCCCTAGGACATTGTCAGAACTGAAAAACTAATATTCCTTGAGAGCTATGCTATAATTAAGAAGTCATCTAAAAATACTTTTCCAAAAGCATAATAATTTTAACAGAAAAATTTCTCATCATGTCACACTGTTGCAGGCATATAGTGTCCTCATAAAAACATCATTTTATTAATAGCTACACATGCAGTAGGACTACCTTAACTTTCATATGTTAGAACACTTACATGCTGGCACAGGGAAATTAAAATGCAGGAGAACATACACTACAGAAAATCTTGAAAAGAAAAAGCTTAAAGATAGATGGGTCACATTAAGGTCTTCCACTCTCCTAAGTCAGCTTGTCCTGCTGCTCACTCATGCAGGGAGATCATAATTTTGTGGCTGTGATATTTCCACGGCAACACTGGTGACAGTGATGTCACAAATTCAGCCCTGACATAGCTTCAGGATCAAGTACAAGGAGCAGATGGGATGCGAGGGAGAAAGCCCCCTATTTAAACACAAATCTCTTTCACAAGAAAGAAAGAGGCATGAGCAAAGAAACAGGTGAATGGATCACATTTTCAAGTATGATATATTCAAAAGATTATCCTAGCATGAAAATCTATTTAAAGGCAAGACCTACAATACAGGGTAACTGTCAAATTTGTTAGGCCTTATAATAAACCAACCTTGAAAGCTCCCTGTTTAGCATGACAAGCCTTGTGCTCCATTTCTAAAGTGGTGGTGAAGACAATACACTTTTGTCCCTTGTGAATTTCCTTCAAATAACTTTAACATTCAGATACATTAATTTGATACATCACTGTGCTCATAATACCACTTGTAAATATGATGTCAAGCTCTCACTGGAACAAGTTTGTTATCTGAATTAGATATAATATGAAAGAATTTAAAACAAATCCCCCCAAACTTGGATCACCAAGTACAGCAGGATGGTAACTAGAATATTAAGCCAGCACCATTTGATTGGTAAAAGGGGACTGTACTTTTGTGTTGAACTACAGACTCATGCAAGAATCAATCAGGCCAGCTAAAACCCCTCTAAACCCCTCACCAGTCACACACTGCAGACTCCAACACTACGGGTATCAGAGCTCCTGTTTGCCTTTGGCCACCCCATGGGTGAACAGCAACTGAGCCCATGCCGGGTAGAAGGGATGACAGCAAGAAGTGGAATAGAAGAGGGTGCACTCACAATACAATCGCAAATAGTCTCCACATTAACTCAGGTCACAGTTCAAGGAGATGCAGATTTGTTAAAGATGCTACTCTCCACAGAGGACAACTGACAAACAGCATGAAAGGCCCACTGAGGGAGGCAGGGGAAGTGACTATGACCAGAATTCAGGCGTAGGCAGCCATTCACAGACCTGCACGCAACAAGAAGTGCTTTCTTGTTACAGTAGAGGTACAAAGATGCAAAACAAAAATCAGAAGTCAAAAGGGAGATGAAAGTAACTAAAAGGATATAGATCCATGTTCTGATCACAGAAGAAAAAAATCCACGTTTTTCAAGATTTCAACATGAAGACCTGAAAGGATTATCAACAGTCTAGCTCTCAGGAGGGAAAAGAAGAAAGAAATGGAATAAAATGTGCAGGTGGAAGCTAGGCCTAAACCCCAAGAAGGGCTGTCAGGCGGAGGCAGAGACTAAACGTACAGTGCAAGGAGGAATAGATCAGAAATCAAGTAGCTAAGCAGCATTCACAGACATCATTTATGAAATTACCAAGGTAAAAACTGCAAAAGGGAGAGAACAGAAAGTAAAATGTGCCATGATACAAACCACAACAAAGACCAGAGAGGCAAGAAAGCCCATCTGATTTCCCAAACCAACAGCAAATCAAAAAAGCAGGCAATAAACTGAAGGACACTGGCTGGTCACAGAAAAAAGTGAAAATACCCAAGGACTGCACCAGGACCAAGATGTCATTCCACAACTGAATGAACAATCTTATGAAGAGGAGAAAAAAGAAAAGGGGGGAGGGAGAGCAGAGGAACCTGAGATATCAATAATGGATAATATATAATAACAGAAAAGCCTATTGGGATCATCAGGAAAAGACCTAAAGAACTACAGTTGCTTAGTTTCAACAAAAATGTTTTTTGTAAACATAGTAGGCACATACCCATGACAACAATAACAGAAATGTTGGCTGAAAATAAAAAAAAAACCACACGTAGTTTGGGGCTATAAACTTCTGTAGGCTTCTAACCTGTTAGAGTAGTAAACTCTAAAAACAGTATCATCAGCACAGCAGGATAAGAAATACACTCAATTTTAAGATGTAGTTTATTGTTTTTACAATTGTGATTAAGACACAGCTGACACAGACTAACCTGATTAGAGCACAATCACAACAAGACTTCTTCTCTCCCAGTGTTTTTATAAGGCCAACAATATTGGATGAGAACATGAACAAAGTTCCCCCAATGGACTTTCCAGAGGTCACTTTAATTTCAGCACTGGAAATCCCATCTTCTTTTTACCCAACAAGAAAAAGAGCCTCTCTGAGATAACTCTTGCACTACTGCATCTCTTTTACCATGTGTTTACAGAGACATGAAACTGATGGATAATATAAGCTCAAGTCAGCACTCACTGTTGTTTGTATCGTGTACCAAACCAAAGCAGCTGCCAAACGAGCTAGAAAGAAAGTCTTTCTCTTGTTCAGGAAAGTACTTTCTCCCTATCACACTGATCCAAAATAACATTCCACCAACAGACAGAAGTCAATTGTTCTGCTAAAATGAAATCTTATATAAAAACAACATTTTAAGACTCAAGAACTGTAGAAGATACATTTAAAGCCCAAGCTCTACAAGTATTTCTCTCAAAGCAAACATATTTTTACAATAACCCAAATGAAAACATAACAACAAAACCCCACAACAACTATGAATTAACACATTAATAGATTTTAAATGGCACTAAAATAATCACCATCACTTTCTAATACAATCCCAGTTCAACAGCAATTCAAAATATAAGTAGTTTGCACCCTGATCTAGTGTCATCTTTTTTTCCACCTCTCATTTCTAAAAATAAATATCAGTAGACAAGGTATTTTACCTTCGTTTTCAGATGCTTGGCATTTTACTTTCAGTACCAAATCAAAGGTACGTTCTGGATTTTCCCTGGAAGAAGTAAACACAATTGATTAATCGGATATATGTTTCTGATAGTGTTTCTACTGTGTTATATCTTTTCCATTCTATTTGTACAGAAATAAATAAAAATTTCATTAAAATAAAATTAGAAATCAGATTAGCTCTAAGGAAGAACCAAAAAGTCACATTTCCTTATACAGACTTAACAAAAGAATAAAGAATATAAACAACCTAAACTGTGTGATGTATTTCAGTGATACTGTCACTGACTTACACATCAAATAGCTTTTCAGTCACTCCATCATACTACACCTAACAGTTGGAAAAAAGTACTACTAAAATCTTTATCACTCAATCTGAAACACATTAACGGAGTCATGCCCAGCCTTTTATAAAGCCATGCTTTATTTCTACTTAACAGGAATAGCATCATTAGACTTTCATTTTAATTCCACAAATTTAGCCACTACCCTTCAAATGCACATGATTGCCATCATAAGGTTGAAAATCACTTTGATTCCTCTTTCACAAGGTATTGATCATTGACTTTGACTTTAAAGGCTGAATCAGTGAGTGAGAAAACTTTAATGCAATAACTAGGGATGGACATAACCCCAACCACCTCACCAGGAAGATGGGAAGATAGAGCCTCCATATCTGCAGCAGCCATCATGGTCAGCACTGTGTGACAACCAATGCCTCTTTCCCTGCCCCAATAAATACACACCTGATAATAATGAACTACATATGCTAACAGCAATTAACACTCAACCTGATCCCATACTAAATATTTAGTAAAACAGTTCTAAATGCCATTACTATACCACCCACCTCTCTCTGCCTACCAAGCAAATTGCTATTTATATTAAAAACAAGTGGTATAACCGCACCCATATCAATTATCTATTTAACCACATAAAAGGCTCACACTTGAACTCCCTTCTTGAGTAACGCTCCCACTGAAGTCAGTTGGAGTTTTAGGCAAATAAAAAAATCCAAGGCTTAGTTACAGTTTTCTAGAATGCTTCAAATAAAGCATACAGCAAATTAACACACGATCGTTTCTTTAAAGAAAAAGTTTTGAATTAAATCCAAAGGCTGAGCTGGGGAAAATTTCAGCTGTCACAAATTAATTGATTCAATACATGCTTTCAGTGACCTCAGCACCACCATCAACTGAGATATGCAATTATAGTCTAATTCAGGTTACGCAGACATAACCCGCCCGTATCACAATCTTTCTTTGCATTGTATTTTACAGCATTTAATTTGGAAAATCCTATATCTACTGATCTTGTGTGTAGCAGATCAAATTCTGCTCCGAGTTACAACAGCCTAAATCCAGGATATTGGAGATTTACTCTGGTATTAAAGTCCGTCCATTGTTCCTCTGGCTGGCAAGCGGGTTCAGAATGAAACTGATAAGGCTTGGCTTCGTCAAACCACCTAGAAAACTGAACCACAAAATCCTTCATTTAAAAGAAGTGACATCTCCCTATGACGTTACTCTGGCTCCGGCGCTGGGTTGGGACCCTCAGGCCATCTTCCCCTTCAGTTGGGACTCTCAGGCCATCTTCCCCTTCTATTTCTTCCTAAAACTGAGACCACACAATGCTGGGTTTTTAATGCGAATTGGTTTAAGTGTTACAAACACTGAATGAGGGCTTCTAATTCAACTCCTAGCTGTTACCCTCATGAAGAAAGCTCTTTGAAGTAACACTGCCTTCCGTCTTTTCACTATACCACTCCAAATCTGCTTTTGCAGAAAAATGCTTCTAAGTTTACTCTTCACATCCCACTACGCTTAGAAGTGTCAAGAATGTGTCAAACTAAGAATTGTCAGACTGTCTCTCATTTCCTTTACAGCTACCTGGTAGCAGCCTTGCTTATTCATCATATATTTACACCGAGATTTTTGTCAATTTCCGAAACCGGTATTTAACATCTTGTCGGTTTCCAATGTCAGCAAGACCGGGTGGCCACTCCCGATGGGTAAGGCTGGACGGGAGTGCTTCCAAACACCTAAAAATCCCTTTGGCACCTGCCGTACCATAATGGCAAAAAGAAGGTTTGTAATTACTGGAGAGATTAATGTCACAAACCCTGGTTCACCAGCTGCCGCCGGCGGGGTCTCTGCAGGCAGCGCTGCCGCCCAGGCCTGAGGGAGGGCGGGTGACCCGGGCAGGGATCCGGGCCCGCGGCCGCCTCAAGGGCGGCCCGCCACCATTTCAGGACCCTCTTTCACCGGCCGCAGGCCGGCAGGGAGCGGGCACCGCTCTGGGCACCGACGCCCCTGACCCGGCGTGGCCGGGGGCTGCAGGATCTCGTTCATCCCCCCCCACCGCCGCTGCGGGAGGGCGATGTCAGGGCAGGCGCGCTGGGGCCGCCGCCGGACCGGGAGGCGGCGAGGGGCGGGA
>JAOXJM010000004.1:9642253-9657208 GCA_026413425.1 Tringa solitaria
CCTAACAGCCCCTGACCGCCGCCGCAGGTGCGCCGGGCCCGGGCAGCCCCGCTGCGCCAGGCCGGGCCCGCGGCGGCTGCGGCCCCTTCCCGGGGGCCGGCCTGGGCCCGTGCCCCTCGTCGGTGGGGTGGGACGGCGCACAGGTACGGCAGCATTGGCCACCGTCATGTTTTACCTCACGGGCACCTTCACCCGCTGCCAGATACGCTCTTGGATGAGCCCAGCGAGCGTGTTTGACTTGCACATCTTAACATCCCTTCACGCGCTGCAGGGAAGTGGAGCTTTCCGTACTAAAGGTCATAAATGTTAATTTAACCTGCGGTAATCTGTTTAGCTTTTATTTTTTATCGAGTGCTAAACAAACAGCCTCCCGAGTGGCTGAGGAGGTGGTGCGGCGGGGGAAGGTGCTGGAGTAAATGCGCCGTCCCGTAAACACACACGTAAAAAGGTTTATACCCTCGAGTGTTTCCAGTGAGTCTGGAAAGGGAATTAAAAATAACACCGTCCTTGAGAGGCTTCCAAGTCTCATTCATCCGAGAGGCGCTGAGCAGCCAAACTCCCACCTACACCAACTTTCCCTCACCAGTGCAGTATCATTGCCTTCAAAAAATGCGTAAAGTGGATTCTGTGGTACTGGGCCAAAAAAAAAAGCATCGTTCTTTTCACTCTTCCTCCAGAAAGTAATCATCGTATCAACAGTTAAAAAGAAGAAAAAAATTCAAGCCAATTATATATAGGACACATAAAACAGCATTAGTGCATTACTGAGGCTGAAAAACCAAATATTCAACAGTCAGGAAATTACAAATACTAACTTTTCCAAAGCAATATCATGTTGGCTTCATTACACATCCTACACACCTCACAGGATATAGATTAAATAATAATAAAACCTATAGATGTGCAGCGAGAGCACTGAACGTTGCAGCAGAAATCTTAGCTTTGGGATTTTCTTGGGTTTCAAGTACTTGCTTCCTCAGCCTTCGTTTTGCAATAATTCTTGGCTGTGTTTTAACAGCCAGTATTTGCAACTCCCACTGAAGTAGATGAAATTGTTTGGGGCTTTGTATCCTTAACACATAACCACATATAGGTTGTGGGTTTTTTAGAAAAAAATCATCAAATGCGTCTTTTTGCATACCACGAGAGGCCCTTGAAGCAGGCAGCTTGAGCTCACCCGCTCTTAAATTTAACCTCTCTGACAGGGTGGGTCTGGAGAAAAGGTCTGAGAGAGGGGGGAAGCGATTCCCACCCCTGCTCCTCCCACGGCGATGGGCAGAGCAGGGCCGGGACCCTCCTGCCACCCCCGGAGCTGCTCAGCCGGACGGCTGCATCCTGCACGCAGGGATGTTGCAGAACCGAAAGAAAGGGCTTCAGCAGCAGCAGCAAAGTAAAGCTGGGTACATGAAAAAGTGCGCGTGGGGAGGGAGATGATCACAATCTTGTCTCTATGTCTGTCTCTCTCTAGCTCCCTTCTGCCTTCCATCTCTCCCCCCGTAGATACCGTTAAGCACAAGAATTTGAAACTCTTTGCTGCAAAAAATGGCCAATAACTTAACAAGATTGAATTTGGATTGGATGATTACCCCAAATTTGAGACATTTTATTTGTGGAAAAACTCCATTTGAAGCATACCAGAAAGTGAAAAAAAAAATAAAATGCTGTGTTTCAGGATTTCAGTAAATCTGCATTTTGGATTATATTAAATATTTTATAAGCCTGCTGTGAGTTTGTTTCTCTCTTCTCTTAAGCTGCTGATGCTTCCCACTTTTCTAGGCAGAAGAGTAGTCTGGTGGCCTGTCAGGCTGATCTGCTATGTGATCCCAGCCAGTCTCTTGGACTGGTGTCTGTCTTGGCAGGTCTGACCGGCAGATCCCTTGGAATTTATTTTATCGTAATTGGAGAAAAAATAGGTGAGGTTTCTTTCCCAAAGTAAATACATGCCTTGTCACTACAGTAAGTTGACGGTGCAGTGACTAAACCTTGCCTGCCTGGAAGAGCAGGAAGAGTAGAGAAAGTTCACATTGAAAATAGAGGTCATACAAGAGGAAACCCTGTTGAGACGAGGCTCATATCTCTCAGAGCTATTATTTCAGTCCCTATGAAAACTTAAGCAGACATCTATGCCCAGGGTACACTTAGTTCATGTTTTTAAGAGTGTTTTGCCACCACGGCAACTTTTAATGAAAGGCGATGTTTTAGGAAAGATGCTAGTGTTCAAAACCACCTCTTGCTGCTGCCTTGTTTTCAGCCTTTCCCTGAGAAAGGATTGAGGGCAGAAGGAGAAACTGAAAGAAAAACCTAATAGATATGCAGAGAATAGATTACTTCAGTATGTTCTGAATCCGGGAAAGTCTAGTTTGCTTTTCTTCACTCTTTGGTTTTCCTTTCCAAATTAGAACCATGAAGCAAATGATATTTGGGCTTTTCCACTGTTCTACTTGTTAATCTAGAAGACACAAAACATTTTTCTTTATGCTTTGCATAACATGAAAATGGCTGAATTCTGCCTAAATTCTCTCTAAAAGGCTAGTGTAGGAACTTATATAAGAGGTTTTCAGGGGGTGGGGGATGAACATTTATTTCATAGATATGAGCAACAAAAAAACAAGTAGTTTAAAGATGAAGATTCTTACTCAATCTTAATGGCAGTTTGCCAGTAGTGAATACTCATTAGTCATCTTTGTAGCACTGTTATAATGTAAAGGAGCCTTAAAACTCAAATAGATATTCATAGACACTATTCAGCTTTTATGTGCTGTCAGTAAAAGAGGTCTCAATGTAAATTGAATTGCATCTATGAGTCTTAATTGTCTCCCAAACCGATTAATGCTTTGCCGTAAGTGGTTGCATGAAAAATACCTTGAAGTCTACTTCATATGAATCACATAATAAGAGGATGGAAGTGCCGTCAGGGCAGCTCCATCTCAAGGATCAACATAACAAAACGCATAGCATACTTTTTAGTTTACAACCAAATTCAATATGGAAACAACAGGAGATGTAGTTGAAAAACACCGAACAAAATCCAAAAACAAGCATCCACATCCTTTCTAATATGCAGCAATCTGCCATTCTCTGCCAAATCAAAACCATGTGGGTTTGGGTCTATAAAAGTGATGCAGAGCAGGGTTAGGATCTCAAAAAAGGGATATGAGAAACAGACAAGAAGCGGCCACACATCATGTCACTTGGAAATGGCGGAGCCAGGGAGAGAAGTTCTGTAAGAATCCAATTATTTTTTTAAAGTTGAAACCATTACGCACGCACATTTAGTGATTTTCTTTTGGCAGGGAGAAGGTAAAGGGGACAGAGAGAAAGGAAAAGCACAAAGTCCCTGAAAACAAGAAGTATTCTGTTAAGCATTTATCAAGGGGGAATTTGAATCCTCCCAATGCAAACTGCCCTGCACGTGTGCTTTGTGCAAGGGGATTCACTGGGAGCACAGGAAACAGAATTTACCCTGCAAACAAAGGCAACCCTATGAAATAACAGGGAGTTTAGGGGTCACTGACCGAATCCGTCTCTGTACAGGCCTAAATCTCCCTCCCCAACTAACTCCAGCAAGTCTTTTTTTCTTTGCTGAGCAGTTCTGAGATAGAAGAGAGCTCTCATCATCTCCATAAGCCAGAGTGCACATATTGTGAAATAAGGGACCTTAACTATTACAGAAGTCCTCCTTGGCCAGGTACATTTCATTTAATAGTAAAACATACTACTAATAAAAGTAGTCTTCCTCTTAAATGCCTCTGAAACCCATAAAGGGATTTCCTTCAGAACACTGTTAGCTGAGTTTGCTGAAAAAGATGTTCTTCCCTGGGAACACCAATGGGTTTGTCAAAAAAGGGAAAATGGAAAAAAAATGCAATTTCCCATTGTATGGTGATAGCAAAACATTTCTCGGAATGCTTTTGTATAATCAGCACTTTATACCTTGTACCAAGAGTTATTTCTTCATTTGCCACTGAGATTGTAGTGGGATTGCTTTTAGTTCTTGTTCCTTCAAATAATTTTCAGTTTGTTTATGTTATCTCAGCCACTATCGGTACATCTCCTAACAATGTAATCACCTTGTCAGAGCTCACAAACTCGGAAAGCATCTCTTAGAACAAAATCCTGACCTCCCCGAGAGCTTGCTGTTCATTTTAATGGGATTGGATGTTATTTTTTTTATACCTTGTTTGAATCTTACACATAGTCATCCCGAATTGTAAATGACTGACAACATAATCACTCCAAAGCCCCAAATTCACAAACATCAATTTCCCAATTAAACTACTTAAATACTATCACAAGACAATATTTAAAAGAGAAAATACTTTACTTTTAAGAAGCAACAGATACCTATATTAGGTCATTTCATAATTCAGCTTCTTTAAGAGTAGTCATTGATTTAAAATAGGTCTCTTTCAAGAAGCCCGTAGAGATCATTAACTAAATATATATAGTAAATGCAGGTCTGCAAATATTTTACATATTTATTGACTGCTTGCATGACCCATCCAAACCTCTTTTTTTCATGTTACAATGTAATTCATTCAAAAAACCAAGGTGAAAAACTTAAATTTTCCTGCTTAAGAGCAGATGAAGATTTAAGGAAAATATAAGCAAAAGTTACACTTTAAAAAGGTATAGACCTGGCTGGGAAGGACTTTGGTGTGAAAATTATGCTATGCTATCATTAAAGTTTGAGGTTTGGGGATACAACATTCCAGTAGCTGTCATTGTCCCTTCAGCCATGCTATGTACAAAAGGCTAATCTGCCCAAACAGGCATGCACAGGTAAACACACTCATTAATTAATCAGTGAACTCCCAGGGAGAGATCACTGCTTGGATAGCAATGAGGATTCCCAGGTTTTCTAATCAATGTGTCCTACCAACAAGAATGAGAAAACAGGTCTTCTTAATCAGGTCAGCTTTAATTGCAAGTTTAGCAAAGGGGCTGGGGAAACTTTTATGAATGTAAGTTCAGACAGAGTTTTAAGAGCGAAGACACTCAAAAGTTTAAATGTTTATAATATGGCTGTATTAGCGCAGCACTTGGTTTACTGGTAGTATTTGCAAATCCTCGTAGTCTTATCTGTAATACCTTTTGTTAATTAGATTTGCACCTTAATCTACAGAAGATGTGAAGTATGTGTCTAGTTAATATTTACAAGCCTTCTTAAGGTTTAACCAGACATTTGCTTTACCTATGCAGTCCTAATGTCTTATCAGTGGTTTGGATGTAAATTAATTTAGAAATTAAAGATAAATAATATTTCCACGCGTACTAACCTCAATTTGTAGACAATTTAGAAAATTATTTGCGTGGATTTCTAATTTATTCAGACAGGACAGCTGGCAGAATCTAACAGTAGAATAAACCACCTTTCAGCTCTGCTGCCCAAATCAGCCTTCAGCTTGTGAATACCAAGTGCTTTCCGGTAGATGTTGATTATTCATAGGAGTGTTTGAAAATAAGCGGTGGTCTTTGCCCAGTTTCAGTTTAGATGCGAGTCAGACACCTTGCAACTGGCCTCCCTGTTAGGAATTTCAAAGAAATGAAAGAGTAAAGAAAGAGACCATTCTCTTCTTTGCATACAAAAAAAAAATCCCTCCAAGAAAGGCTTGAGAAACATTGATGGCAATACTAAGGGAATACATCCAATTCTTCCCTACAGTTAGTGATTATTGTGGAGATTTTTTCAGCCCAGCAGATAGTTTTCTTAAGGATGATTTTTTTAGTGAAGCAGCAGGGTCAGACGGCATCTTTCAATATGCATGGTAGAAGGAACTCGCTCATTCAAGTAATTTGCAAGTAAAAATTTCTTACCAGATTGAATGCTTTCCTGCTGAATAAATTCAGTTCTTCTGTTTAGGCAAGGACATACTCTCACACTTCTCAAACATATATTTTAAATGCTGTGGGTTGTAGGCTACCTGATGGATCTGATACTCATTAAAACTATCATCAAGAAAGAAATTTTTTTTGCCATATTTGGAAATTATTTTTTTAAATTTCTATTCAAAGCAATAAGAAATTGATTTCTGCTATCATCCATAAAAAAAAAAAATCATGCTATTCTGTTGCAATCTTCTGAGTATGGACTTCTTGAGGCGAGGACAAACATACATAAAATTAGGAACTGCACTTTGTTAAAAGGAGGATGTGTTAAAAATACGTAAGCTGTTTTGGAAACTGTCTGCTGTGTCTGCCAAAAAACTTCCAAACCAGTAAATCAAGCAATACTAAAAGAACAGTTTCCAGCTGTTTATTTGCCATGGATTAAGGCCCTCTATATGCACAGGCATCATTATGAAAGAGTATATACTTACAGATGTTTTGTATGGAAATTAGTTACACAGAAAGCCTGTTTTCAGCTCTACAGACAGTATTTAATTTACAAATAGCCAACAGGGGTGGTAAATGTTTATATTCACTTGCATAAAAAGATTAAAAAGCACTGTATGGTTTCCCCTATCAGAATATCCTGCAGCATATCCTTAACTCTTGTTCTTATGTTGTGGATGACATAATGAGGCACCAGCCTCTTAGGCCAGAGATTTCGTGTTTTGTTTTGGATACTTTGCTCATAATTAGTTGCATCAGATAATTCAGCAATTCCAACCTTTCTTCTTAGGAAAAGGCAAGTTTCCATTCTTACAAAATTCATTTATTAATATTTTTTCTATACAAGAAAACTTATATCACTGTGTAATGTATGAATCCTCATGTAGGTATATAACAAGCTTTTTGAAAAAGAATCACTATCTTCTGTTGCTATAACACTTTATTATGCAATTAGATCACAGGTAAATCACTGAAATATCAAACATACGTTCTGCAGGTTTCCTCATTCAAAGGTCTTAGGACAATTCACCCAGTTATCTTTGTGCTAAATAAATCCAAACAGTTCAGAGAGATGATCTTAGATCCCTATACGTGTTTGCCATCCCTGACTTGCCACTGGATCAGATACTGAAAGCACTAAACTGACTGGGAGATTCTATGCACAACAGATGTGAGCGTAATCTCCAGTAATTAACTAATACAGTAAACTGCCATAATTATTGGTACGCTTACCGAAGAAATCATTGAGTTTAATACCTGGCTAGAGTAAGGTTGGAAGAAGGAAGTGACAGCTCAAGAAAAGCCAGACCAGTGGGCTATCCTTGGGATAATATAACCCCGCTACAGCCATGCATTATACAGCTGATGACTTTAATTAGCAGAGCCAGTCCATCTGCCTACCCTAACCACTGGAGCTGTAGATCCGGTTTAAGAGCAGAAGAATGGTAAGACACTGTGCTATTTGGTATTTCAGAGAGTATGCTTAAGAGAGTCCAGAAAGATGGCAACAGCTACCCTGTGCAGCCACCTTACCATTTTATTTCAGGACTTCACTCCTTACTGGTGTAAAAGGGAACGTGGGGTACTCAGCAGTTCTCACATGCTGCTGCAAGCCCGCCACAGGATCAGGCCATTTTGTTCTGAGTTCCAGGCAAACACAAAAATCAAGTCATACTGATACTACTTATTTTGCACAGAATTCTCTTTCTGTTGCTTTTCTCAACAGTTCCATTAGAAAGTTGTTTTGCCTTATACTCTGTTATATTATTAACAGATGTTGGAGCAGAATAATGCATACGTGTACTTGATACAAGTGCTGCTCCATGTGCTGTCCTAGGACTTGCATTCTGACACTGCACCAAGTGCCTCGCTGCCACATGAAATCACACAGATGGGAAAGGACCTCCAGAGGTCACCTCGTACAGCCTCCTGCTCAGAGCAGGTCACAGTAGAGCAGGCTGCTTGGGGCCTCATACAAGTTGGTTCTGAATAGCTCCAGGGGTGGAGGATACAGCAGCCTCCTTGGATAACCTGCTTGCTCCAGTGTTTGACCACCCTCGCAGTAAAAAATATATTGCTCTATCAAGTCGGAATTTCTTATGTTCCAACTCATCTTCATTGCCTCTTGTCCTTCCACTGTGCACCTCTGAGAAGAGTCTGGCTCCATTTTCTCTGCACATGACAGGAGGTTTCCCCCTGAAGCCACCTCTCCTTAGGGCTGAACAAGCGCAGTTGTCTCAGCCTCTTCTCCATCATCATGAGTTCCAACCACACAACATCTTGGCAGCCCTCCACTGGACTTGCTTCAATATGTCAGTGTCTTTCTTGTGATGGGGAGCCCAAAACTGGTCAGAGTAAACAAACAGAGAGACTAATGACTTCCCTTCGGCAGCTGGCTGTCCTTTTTGCTAATAGAGCCTGGAGTACAGTCAGCTATTTTTGCTGCAAGGGCATGTTGCTGCCTCATGTTCAGCTCGTTGTCCACCAGGTCCCCCAGGTTTTGTTCTGCAATTCTGCTTTCTGGGCAGTGAATCCCCAGACTGCATTGTATCAGGGCCTTGACTGAACTCCCCCTTCCAGGATTTTAGTTGGTTCAGGAGTTTAGTTGACTGAGTTCAAGGTCAGCCTTTTTGCTGATCTGAGCTCTTTGTTGGGAAGAAAGCTAGAGGCAACCTCAGCAAGGGCCTGCCTGCCTCTCGGTCCCTTGGGAGCTGCTTTCAAGCTGAGGATTTTGCACTTGGTCTCTGCTTGAGGCACACTGCAGCTGTGCTGCAGCTGTGTCAGTGCCCAGTCTCCTACCGCCCTGATCCTGACCTGCTGGCTTGATTTCCTGGCTCGACCTTGAACCTGCCTCATCAGAACAGACTTGCTGGGTGGTCACTGGATCGAGGCTGACGCTGGTCACTGTTTCCAAGCATAAGAACAAGAGACTCTTCTTTTTGCCCCTCACATCTTTTGCTAATTGCAACTCAGCTAAGCTCTGGATTTTGTGATTCTCTGCACACTCAAGCAGTGTCTCTGTATTCCTCCTGACCAGCCGTCACTGCATCCTCTTTTAGTGTGCTTCCTTTCTGCATCTGAGCTCGGTTGGGAGTGCCCTCTTCATCCATGCTGATATTCTGCTATGCTTGCTTCACTATCTGCATATTGCAATAGACTACTCTTAGGCTCTAAGGAGGTTGTCCTTGAAGATTAATCTGCTCTCCTGGGTCCCTTTTCCCTCCAGGTCTGTCTTCCAGGGGAACGTGCTAAGTCTCACTGTCATTGCATCCACGGCTTCCCTTGACCTTCGCCCTTTCAACCAGTTATTCCTTTTTTGAGAGTAACAGATTGAGCATCTCCTCTAATCAGTTCATTGATCACCTTCTTCAAGAAAATGTCCAGAAACCTCCTGGGTTGGTTGTGCATGGCCCTATTACCATTCTAGCAGGTATCAGGGTGTTTGAAGTTCTCTATCAATGCCAGGGCCTATGATAAAGAGGCACTCAAATACAATAAAACTAAACAATAATTGAACTTTGTGCATACAACACGTTTAGACTCAAAATATCCCTGCAAACACATTATGCAACACCAAAGAAAAATCTCATCATGCACACTATAGCATGGGCAGGAAACACAGCCAGAGCTACAGTGCAACTGCAGTTGACAGGACAATGTAGGCTGACCCGATGAGACTGAGCCTCCAAGACACGAGCTCGGGATGTCAAGTAAGAGAGCATCATCCTAAATCCTGAATTTGGTGTTGACCCTGAAGAAGCAGGGATCACTACATCCTCATCACTACCATTTCTTGAAGCAGTTAATCTCTGCGTGTTTCTATCCAAATACTGGCATTAGCAACACATGAGATCCAATGGACTATATTGAAATATAATCGTCTTGAAATCCTCATTTCCAAAGATCAGCTTCTTTATTTCTGTTGCAATCTCCTGAAAAACAAAGCAAAAATATTGTTCAGGGACCTTCTACACATTAGCATGTAATTTCACTATATCATAGTCCAAGGGCATGTTCTTTCTATCATCTCCTAAGTTTCTTTGATGCCAGCTGTTAAATGCAGTATTTTGTTTCCAGGCTTCTATGGCAAAGCATTACTGATGTGCATTTCAAAAAGCGTCGCGAAAGCTGTTATCATTCAGCTCTTCACAATTTGCTCATCTCATCTGGTATTGATTATTAACATTCAATTTTTATATGTTAATCAGGGCTGGGCCTGTTCCACAGAGTACAAACCAGTCAATCTGAAATTTGCCAAGTGAAAATATTTTTTAGAGCTTAATAAATATTCCTGGTACCAGCATTTACACTTAACATAAGTCTATCTATTACTGACACAAGCAATTGCAATCATTTGTTCCACTTTTCCTACTAAATTACAAAATATTTTGCACAACATTTTTTTCCTCAAATAATATATAGTAAACTTGGCAAATGGGAAGACACAGGGAATAGTTTTACAAAACAATATGTCATTTTTCTTTTTCACAGAGCATATGTCAGCCACTAGCAGACTCAGGAGATCTAATCCATATGAGAGTTCCTCAAACGTGTTACAAAATACAGGCAGAATCTTGCAAAAGAAATTTCTTTCTTCAATTTATAAGCTTGGGATGACAATTAGGTCTAATCCATCATTCAATACAGTTAATTAAAAAAAAAAAGAAAGAAAAAGAAGTAATTCCTTTATCTGTTTTCCACAATAAACTATATGGTATATTCAGGCACTAGTTAAGTGAAGAAAACCTGCTTTGAACTGTAGGACCTCTCTAATAAATCTCCTAGTTTAGCCTGGAGACATGGCATACTCTGATTCTGTTGTGACGCAACTTATTTTTAGTTTTGTAATCTACAGAGTGTATTAAAATCATGTACAGTACAAAGTGTGCTATCAGTCTACTCACATCATAGAAGTTGTTTTTATAACAGACACAGTGAGAGGTGCTTGAAATAGTCTAACTGCAGTGCTCATGAACTTACCCAAACGCTTGCAGTTCCCTCTGCTGTTTTCACAAGACTGCCTCTGTTAAATGTTATCAAGTGAAAAATTTAGATTTCTCATCATGTGATCATCAACTTGTAACAGCAGTACCCAGAGAAATAATTTGAAGTAAGAACATGTTATGCTTTATTGTAAGATGATTTCTGGTCTGCTGAGGAATTCATGCAGTATTTTTAACAAATCTGGGCATTATCTACAGAGTGAGTCTTCCTTTATCACACAGTTATACAGCAGAGGAACACAGTCATTCAGTGCCGGTAAACAGAAAGATATTTATCTAACCTATTTTCTTTGGGGCTCATTTAGAAACAAAGACAGAAAGCTCTCTGCACTTCTCAAACCAAATATTTGCAGGCTTTCACTCCCTGCAACAGAAGAATCAGTGCAAACTACATTTAATGTACACAACAAATCAGCATCCCTCCAGTCCATCTGCCGTATTCCACTACACATGAGATGTGTAACTTGAAATAACCACTGAAGTATGTCAGTGCTGGGTTCTGCTACTATAGCTACTCTTTTGCTAAACTCATTCTGCAATTATCATAACCAACCATACTAAAACCAAGTGAATTAACTAGGGACAAGCAAGGGTATTCAGGAAATTCCCTCCCTTATTACCTAGTGATCATTTTCACAGTTAAACATCTAAGAGAAAGCATTTGCAGAACCAGCCCATGGAAATATCTGCCAACAGAGAATCTTTTTCTTGATACCGAAAACCCAAAATCTAAAATCTCCTCACAGCTTTGGAAGAAACTACATTTAAAACATGTGTCCTGCAGCTGTACTGCAAAGCAAATAGGATCCTAAACAACTAAGACAAGCACTGGTTGATCTGCAACCTGCAAGGGAATTTTCTCTGTGTTGCTTCACTTCCTTTGTTGTTCATTTGCTCTCTTCTTTGTCTAATAGAGGGGGTTTACCTCTGCATAAATGTCATGGAGCTAACAGGTGGTTGGGAAAAAGATGAAGGGTCCTAAAGGATAAGTACTGGTGGTAGAAAATTTCTCAAAGCTCTCTGACAAAAAAAAGTTGCACTTTTTTCCATGTGAAACAGTATGCTTTTATATGAAAAGAAGCAACAATGGTATATACACAGAAGTAGAAAAATATCTTTAATGCATTATGATAAATTTTTACCTTAAAAATGGTTTTTCTCTGTCCTTAGCATTCCTTTAGATTTTACTGCCTATTCATTTGTATCTATGAAATACTTGCAAGTTGTAAGTGTTCTTTCTGTCTCTAATGTTGATAAATTCTCTTGAGAATATTAATTAGCATTTCATCTTTCAAAGAACATTTTCTTGATGTTCTCTGCAATGATTTTTCAAGTAAAAAGTTTATATTACTAAACCTTTTGTGCAATATTCATGTTTAAAGAAGGAATCTTGACCTGACTACATTCAGTTCAACCTTGTCCATTTTGATATTTTCCCAAATATTGTCAAAATCATTTTCCCTGGCATGTTTTTTTCTTCCACATTCTTATGTTGTCAAATTCTTTCTTTTTTCAGGTAGCTCCTTGTCTTCAATTTCCAGCACTCTGTGCAGTTCTGCTGCCACTTACTTATCAGCTCCATCTTCTGTGCTCCTGCCATCAACTCTCTCCATGTTGGAGTGAGGCACAGATATCAGATCAAGCCTCAAGCACTGGGATAAAGTTGTGTTTTCCCATTAAAAAAAGGAAAAAAAAAAATCTTTCAGAATCTTTCATTCCCAAGCTTGTATATAAACTCAAATTTGAGAATAATTGATCTTGAAATGTCTGGCTGAACATACAGCCTGCTGAAACAAGAGCAGGAGAGCTCCGTCCATCCACTCCCATAGTTTGTGTGAATCCATGTGGATCCATCAGGAGACTGATTCAGTGTGTCAGGGGTAGGGGACTGAAGGAGACCTGAACATCTACCCAAACAGAAACAGAGGGTCCTCTGCTGTGTATGAGGGCATTTTCCGGGAAGAGAGAGGAGTGTGACGATGCTAAACCAAACAAGAGAGGAGAACACAAAGGTCTCTTTGTCAAGTTTCCAAGACACAGTTGTCTTCATCCTTTCTTGGTGTGCAAAATGTTTCCCCTGGCCTCCTAATGAAGCTGCCAAACACCCGCCCTCTTAATATTTCATGCATCATTTCACTGCATAGACCTTTCTGTCCTCGGCATTCATCCCATATCAGTTTTTATCCACTGTACCCTTACAGTCCTAGGAATTGAGTAACTTCACTCACGAGGGTGCTGTTACAGAAAGGAGTGATGCCTTTCCCAGTGAATCCAGGAAGGTTTTATACTGGGACTTCAAACTGTAAGAATGAATCTATGATCTTTTTCATTTCATTGAAAATGTCTGATCAGATTCTGTCAGCGGGGAATCACAAGTTCATGTCAGGGATCATTTTCCATGTGTCAGTATTAAAAAAAAAAAAAAAAACACCACACAAAACTAAGAAGTCAACTGATAAGTTTAGCAACCCCTGCATCAGATGTTTGTAAAAAAATTATATAGAGTTATCCAAACCAAAAAGTTTTACACAGTTACACCGTTTCCGTTTATTGCACCTTCAGGCACAGAAAAGTGCTCCTTTGTGCAGCAGCAGGAAGCTCATTTTGTGCTCATTCAGATGCACTTTGTTACCAAATGAGTCACTGCGGTCTTCGTGTCTCTCCCAATGCAAGTTTGTTTCATAGTTTTCAGTTTGCATACGTGAACATTTTTTAACGTCCATTTGTAAAGTTCAATATTGCAGTGATAAACTGTTTCCATTTTTCAGAACAGCCTCAAGTTTGGTTTTTTTTTTTAAATCCACTCAAATCCAAAATAACAGACTGTGCTTAAAGGCATGGAATAGACATGTTGAAGGAGGCAGGTTATGCCCCAGATCGTTAACATCAGCCCATCTTCACAAAAGTCAGGTAACATATACCAGCTGATGTTTTGGCTTTGCAATTTAAGCTTCCAATAAGAAATTATGAAAACAATACTGAGAGAAATCTAGAGAGTTATAAAAAAGCTTTGGAATTATTATTTTAAGATTTCATTTCTACATTTTTGTATAAAACCCAAATGTTTACTAAGCGGGTCAAGGCATGTGTCTATTCAGGAGCCATCACAGTATTGTTGAAAAATTTGGCAAAATTCTCAGATCTACTCTCGTTTATAGTACTTACTGCCAGAATGCTCTGTCATTTTCCAAGAAATGTGTATTTCTTGGACTCGTTGTCCCAGCTGGTTTATTGATTTCATGGTTCTCCTTTCCAAATCGCTGTTCCAGCTCATTGATGATTCTATCCAGTGCTGGTTACACAAAATGTTGTTGAAAGTCATCTTTACTTTGAAAAGCCATGTGTTGACCAGTATTTTTAGTTGACAGATATACTTAGCCAGGATGACAATCTCCAAATTTTCTACTTCTGTGTTTTTTCCGCAGAAGGCAATGAGCTGTTTGCTGCAATAAACTCTTCTGGTTTGCCCATACTTATGGCCACAATCCATGCTCTAAATCACTGTCTACATTATTTTAACATAAATCCCCTTTCAAATACCCTTCTAATTCAATGGCATGCTGTAAATCAAATACACACTATTATAACTGCCTTGAGACTCTACTGGAGCTCTTCAAATATACTCTTTAAAAGCACTGACTTTACGGCAAGCTTCAGGGTAAATTTACAGCACGATACACAAAGACTTAGTCACAGGATAAAATTCTACATGCAGAGAAGCTTAATAGCTTGGTCTTCTCAAACACACAGGTGGTTCACTTTAGAAATATATATAGTCCCACTGAAGTTAATGGAATTATGTGTATGTTCAAGGTTAAGTATATGCATAAGTATTTTCAGGAATATTTCCAGTACTCCCTTTTATCTAAATAGCTATACTTTTAAAATCTTACCTTTAGTGACTGACTTAATTTTTTCTCTTCCAAAGTACTTCATGTGCTTTTGGGGTGGCTGGAAGATTCTTGTGGTTGGCAGAACTCGCGAAAAAGAATCTACTAGCTTAGAATAGTTCTAATTAGTCACAGTTATTAAAAATGGCCCTGTGTGATAACAGTCAGCCCTGGACAGGCTGGAGAGGTGGGCTCAAGCAAACCTCATGAAGTTCAACGGGAGCAAG
>JAOXJM010000004.1:9657308-9678070 GCA_026413425.1 Tringa solitaria
GGACTAGATGACCTTTGAAGGTCCCTTCTGGCCCAGATGATTCTATGATTCTAAACAGTCCACAGGGGCAAGTTTAGGGCCATCTCAGTTTGGTCTTACAGTTTAGGACAAGGAGGTACATTACAGGTTTGCAGACCGTTATAAAGCTAAATGGAACATAGGCAAAGGCTACACCACTGCCTTTCTCCTCCCTCCCCCAAGAAAAAAAAAAAACCACCAAAGTAGAAAACCTCAAAATGATCTCCATCCCTTGCTCTTGCTTTCCACTGACAGAGAAGGCAACTTTTGCCAGGCAGCCTCAGAGTACTTCTTTCTCTGTTTCATATATATGCCTGAGGCTTTAAACCCTTTCTACCCAGCTGATTAGAAAGGATATCAAGCTGACAGCTGCAATGATGAAGACCAGGAACAGCATGAGTAATAGTCCTCATGGTTTGGTATAAACTAATATACCAGACATTTTCCAAGAGATTTCTACCACTGCACAGCAGCTCTCCTTTTGACCTGCAGCTGGTCTCTGGGTACACGAGCACATGAACAAACCAGGACTAGCCCCGAACATCCATGACAAAGAACAAGCAATCTACACTGAAAACCCCAACTTTCTGATCATCTTGTCAGGAATAATAGGCTCCGTAAGAAACAGAACATATTGAAAATGCTAAAAAATTCAATTGGCTAATATTTGTGCAGCAGTGTTTCTGTACAATAATCCAGGAGAAAATGTCTCAATGTACTTGCCTTCCAAAGGAGTCCCAAAGGAGGAGTCCAGATTGCAATTCATGTCTAGATTGTCTGATTTATGAAGCTCCTCATCTGCTGAATTCAGCAGTCTACAGAAACTAATCCCAACATGCTACCTTTATGAGAAAGCTAAATATTATTCTCTATTTCTTGGTCAGAAAACTAAAAACTGGAAGATTAAACAATCTACTGCACAGCACTGAGCAAGGTGTTGGCAACTATAGACCATGTCCATGCCATTTCTGCCCCAGTACTTCAGATTGGTGTCAAACATTATCATGAATGATTGCTTATTTTGTCTGAAAAACAGCTTCTTCCAACTCAACAGAACTGAACACAGATATTATACAGGTTCTTAAAACCTAGGGATCATGTCAGCCTAACCCCAAGCCAGGTACCTACAACTGGTATTTAAGAAAGAGAAATGTTGCAAGATGGTAGAATTATTTATCAATGATGTAATAAACTATAATAAAATAAGCAAGGACAGCATAGTTAAAAATAAAAAGGTTGGTTTTTTTAAATAATATGGAAGAAGCATGAAAAGAGAGGGTCTAGAGAGGCCACCCCAATAACCTACTGTTGAAACCCACTCTCTTATTAAAAGTTGAATACTAACAGGAATTCTATAATAAGCAATTTTAATTTTGCTTATATGAACCAGCATTTTCTACTAATGATTTGTCAAAGTTATTGCTGAACATGGCAGCTGACAGTTCTCTTTATGAAATAATTATTGAACCAAGCAAGGCTATTTTAGACATAGAAACAATGTTATAGAAGAGTTGCACATGCAAAATAAATTTGAATTGAGTAATCAGGAGTTGATTCTAGTATAGTTAAATGGAAAAAGAAACAAATGTTAGTCTAACACTATGGTTTTTTTTTTTTTCCAAAGGGACACACTTTAAGGAAGGGAAACTGAGTGAAGTAAACTTTCCTGAAGAAGTCAAGAATACAAACACTAAAGAGCCTTGGAATTTCCTTAAATGAAATGTGCTAAAACTGTCTGGAACTGTTAAGTTGGGAAAAATTGTAGGGAAAGGACCTCAGAAGCAGCCAGATGATAACCACTTCCAAAAGAATTTTTGGAGTAAGCATAGAAGCAGGTAAAAAGTCTCACACCAGGAGAGGTATTTCTAGTAGAAAGAAGCAAGTGGGTCAATCCAGTTTAGGAAAACAAACACTGCAAGGGCAGATAGTTTCCCTACTGTCCTGGAAGTTGCTACTACTGAAAGTTATTAACCTAAATTGTAATACCAGCAATACAAACAAGTGTGTTAAAAAAAAAAAAACCACACCTCTCTTCTTGGAGGTTTAAAGAGGAAAAAAGGTTTCTTATCAGAAAAGTTTTGAAACAGTCTACCAATAGGGGCAGAGCTAGCAAAAACCTAACTAGTTTTACAGTAAATTATGGAAGGATAACGGCAGCATAGCTGCTTGGGTTAGGGCAGCAAACAGCGACTGAAAAGGTCGTTCCAGACCTATAGCCCATGCTCCTATCTTTAGCCTATTGCTCTGTCCTATTCTAAATACCCTAATAAGTAAATGCAATTTCTTGTGCTTTACCAAATTGTACAATACATCTTCAGGGAAAACAATAACCAGGCTCTGTGCATGTTTTTCCTAGAGCCAGGGACTGGAGCCATGGCATTTGGATGAAAAAATCTTTATTCTTGCCCAGTTTTCTTCTGTGGAGCCAAAGTGTCTGATTCTGCTGGCATCCAGTTTCAGTTCTGATTTCAGTCCAGTGAACCTGGTAACTCTGGACTGTGATCTTTTACACTACGGAATTTCTCATCGACTTTGTAGCCAAGTTTATCATCAACACTTCTCACAATAAAGTAATGCTGCTGACTGTTTCTCACTGTGTTTTCTGGCCTTTCTATCCTGAAGTTCACAGAATTGACATGTAAACTGTTTTTCTCCTTTACTCCTTTCTTTCCCTGATTGTACAAATTTACTCTAAAAAATCACGTCATCTGTTTCAGTCATCTTCACTTTTGGCAACTAATGTTTCAATATCCATTTCCTGATCCTATTCCTAAACAATCATAAATAGAAAAATATGAATATAAAAATGCCAGTATGAAGACAATGCCAAATGATTCTTATGTCCCCAATGTACTATACAATACCAATGTAATCACCATTTCAAATCCTGCAAAAGGTATTTGCATTGTCACTGTGGGCTCCATGAAGCTGAACCTAGAGTACCTTCAGTTCTGCAGAACGCCAGCCCATCCAGCTGAACAAGCACAGATTTAGATTTTAGGCTCAAAAACCTACAAACCACCACCACATTTTCTAGATGGCATCAAAATACAACGTAGGTGAGTAAATAAAAGCCTCATGTGGATAAGCGTGTCTTATCCCATGGTCTGACAGGAGAGCAAGGAATAAACTCTCCTCTGACCTTGGGAAAACTGTTGGTTTGTAAGAGCACTGGGGTTTATAATGACCAAGACGGAGATACAGATTTCTGCATCATTTGATAACTACACGCTTTTAATCTTTCTCTTTAAGTCTTGATCTACTGTCTTTTTAGAATTCCCCTGGCTGAGTCACCACTTCCTTTTGTTATTGGCCAGAAAAAGAAGGTTCCAGCATTTTCTCTCTCGTCAGTTGACAGGATAAAAGGCACGTACCTAGCATATGCAGCTTGGCATTTCTCCAGGCCACCAGCAAACAGAAATTAAGCTTGCACAAGAAAATTGCTGTTAATTCGTATGGAGTCAAGGTATCAACAGCCTGATGGTTTAGTGGACATTTCTAGTTTATATGGGTAAAGATTCTGCAGCACATTCAGCAGATTTTTCGACTGATTTTAAAGAGGCCCAGATCTCATCTCTCATCCTTAAGGATTTTTTTATTACACTAATGCATACATCACAATCCAGCACCCTTATACACTGCTTCAGTAAGGACTTACAACTTGTTTTGGAAAAAGGATGATTTTGATGAATCTTGGCATATTCTCCAAATAATCTTTTCCATTTAGGATAGAGGAAACTGAAACAAAGCTTTCAAAATCCTTTATGTTTGACAGCCTGGATTTGAAGTCAGGAAAAAGCTCAACACATCATGAGTTTGTTTGCTCACCATCCATACCATATGTTATGTTTTTTCTAAGACCACAGACAGGCAATAGGGAGGAAAATTGCCCCTTTGCCTTGTGCTGGCACTGGCATCCTGGGCAGCAAACACCCTCCTGAGGGACAGGGAAATGACACCTTTCCTAGCACTAAATGAACATGCTCATCTGGAAGAAGCTTTAAAAAGTTTCCCAAGTTAGTTTTCTGCCAATTCTGCTCTGAACCAGCCCCACAGATGGTGAGGCAATTTCCAGAGCTGGCAGAGGAGGAGCAGGATCACCTCTGGCCAGAGGCCACTCCAGTAACTCCACCTCCAAGGTGAAGGAGAGTTTTCCAGAGGAGCTAGAAGTGACCATAATTCAGAACTGCAGGTTGAGTAAGGGGACAGTAACTGGAGATTTCTTTGTAAAACAATTAAATTATGATTTTTGTGATACAGCCATTGAACTCCTGCTTAGGGAGCATCTCATTTTGTGTTCTATTAAAACAGTCTTTTTAGCTGTTGAGTCCGTGCGGTGTGCTCACTTCGAGGAAGAGCTACAGCCAGTCTCATCTCAATGCTTAGATGTTTACTTTTCATCACACAGACACCAAATTCATTTCCCAAGCAGGGTGTGCAAGCACAGGGAAACATCTGCTTTCAAGCAAGCAGGCACGCACTAAGGAGAGGGATCAGATACTGGCACAAACATCCCCTTTCAGAGCTATGCTGGGTCACTTCAGTCACCCCCAGGCCAGGCATGCCTTTCTGGAAGCATCAGCCCCTTGGTCAATGAAAAGGGCCGTTTGTTCCCAACACCAGAGTGCTGCAGCAGCACAGCGCTGGTGCTTGAGGGAGGCACCGAGCAGATGCTCTGGATCACTGCTTGGTGGCCTGGGCTCTGGGCATTGCTCACTGCAGCTGCTGCTACACTGTTCTGTATGTATTCATTACACTTCAAATCTGTGCTTGCATCTATACCCAGCTGCCCAGCACACTCTGAAATAGGGTGAGAGCTGAAATGAACAGAGCAGTAAAGTCAGAAAGGAAGGTGGTCCCATTTCCTCCATCACAGAAACCATCTCCAAATGCGAGTTTTTCCCCCACTCACCAGAGCGGCTTCTCTTCAGAGTAAGCCAGGGGCAACCCTTGTGGCCAGGGCCATCAGCACTGAGTATTCAAGCTCCCAGCACTTCCAAAAATAACACAGCCCCAGCAGTTGCTCCCAAACATCTAGCTTTCGGGGAGAAAAACTTCTCATCCCCTCACTAATATCACTGTTACACGATGCCATCTTACAGCCCAGCACCAGGATGTTGTTTCTGGCCTCGGAAGTACTTCCGCTTGCTTCAGCATTACTTTACATATACTAAAACCAAACACGTGCTAATGCAACAAGCTGCCCACAGCACTGCTGTTCTGCATATGCACAATTACTTGCACTGAGACTCCAAATTAGTCTCCTAAGTCTAGATTAATTCACAAGGAAGAGTGCTTGTCACAGCTACCAGGGTGGATGCAGCGCTCTTCCAGCATGGACCCATGCCAGGTTCAGTTCAAGCCGCAGCTGCAGAGCAATCCATGCTTTCCAAATGAAGGAGGACAAGTTTAGCGGATAACATAGCAAAGCAGAAAATAACTCTATTTCATGCGAGGTTTTGAAGTTTCTCCATTTATTTTTGTTCCACTGCAGAAATGTCGCAGTCGGTTTCCTACATCCCAGATGACTGACCAAACCATTCAGGATCACAGAGCTACCCCGAGGGCAGTTTCTGGATTGTCACTGGGTACCAGAAAACTGTCATGTCAGGCTGTGTGTGACTTTGGATCTTTGGATCTTGAATGTGAGTGTTAGACTAACCTCCCACTTCTGCCTTACTGAGGCTATCAATAATGGGTCTTCAATACCACTTAACTTGCATTATAAACATGATTGGTCCTATAAAGTGATTTTTAATTTGGCAGTAAGATGATTAAAGATTTTTCTAAAATACTCTGTCACCAAGTTGCTGATTTTAATAGGGATTTCCATATAAATTCTTGATTCAGACAAGTTTTGATAAGTTCCCATTCAATTTTCTTATCAAGGCCTGAGGGCACCAACAGTCTGTGCAGCCATTTCCCCCCACCGCTACGGGCTTGGCTGCCCCTGCTCAGAGCTGGCTGTGGCACAGTGTAACTGCTCCATCTGGGATCAGACTTGCTTGGAAAAGCATTGTAAGAAGCCCCACTTCTTCACTTGGGAAGTGGTGGGGTTTTTTTAGAGTAGAAGTTTTCTGCTAAAAAGCTTTGTCATGAGAGTAACTATAAAAATGAAGCTCAGTTTCCAAAATTCTCATAGTCTGTCAAATATTAAAATTGTGTTTGAAGAGTCCCTGAAACTATTACTTTTTAATGGTACAATATTTAATAGAAATGCTTCAAGGTTGTTGCTATGGCATATATCTAGATCACCTGCAGCTATAGGAATAAGCATCCTGTAATGTATAATGAATGCTGAGCCTCTACTTAGTTTTGCCCAGGGCTTGTTTTGCTTTAAAATTTTGGCTTTTGTTTTGCAGTTGCTTGTTTCAGTAACATTTGTTGTAGTTTTGAAGGGTTTACCAATAGTCTAGGGAGAAATCTGGTACTGGTGTTTTACATTTTATATAGTAAGTGCTAAACTTTTTTGCATAGTTCGTCTTCAACACTTCCAAGATCAGTTTTAGCAGAAAAAAATCACTGTTGTTTATAACTTTATAGCTAGGACCACTAGTAGGCAGGATAATGGGGAGGTAGACTGATCTGCCCTTCCCCAGAGAAATTAGAGGTTCCCTGTCCACTCCTAGCTCAGATGAGATGCTAACAAGAAGCAGGGAACCCCATACGCTGTCAAGTCCCTATTTCAAAGGAAGCAGGGTGCTTGCATTTTTATGAATAGTGCTGAGAGCCAAAGGTATTGGATAAACATACATCATTTCCGTACAGTTTTATGAATCATTCTGTAGCATGTATTAATCCCAGATGGTATGGGAACATCACCTTTTAAATGAATACTGGTGTCTGAACCTTATTTACTTCTCCTGACCAAAACTACCACAGCCTTATAATATCCACCTAGAAAGCATAGCTCCCTGTTCTCTCTCATCTCTTGAGGGACAGCCTTCCTCCACCTGACAATTTGAAGTTAGTTTAGATGCTTCAAAAAGCTTAAGAGCTCATCAGTTCCAGGCCTGCTGAACAGATTTTGTCAAGCTTTTAGATATTTGACAATACTAGGTTATTTTCATTGCACAGATGGAGAATGAAAGCACAGACAGGCATGCACAGTTTGGTTTTTCAAGGCGCTTGGCTGCCTACACGTACAGGTAATTGCTCAGCACTTCTAGAAAGCACAGAAACAGTGGTGTGGGTTTTGAAAGCACTCATTTCCTTGTTCATCATCCTTGTGGGGAGATCATCTAGGCCAAGTTTTGGGGTTGTTTTTTTTTTTTTACAGCATCAAATTTGCCCTACCTTTGATCATCCCTGGGATGAGTATCCTGTTCAGCTCCAGCTGCAACTCTTGAATTCCACTAGTTAAAATATTCCAAATCCTGAAATGTTCAATAATTTCAAAAAGTTCAGAATTTATTGAAGGAAGTAAACATTTACAGAGGCCTGCAAAAAATGAAATAGACCTTAGCTTCTTAATTCACTTTTTCCATCAGTGGCAATACTTCTGTGTGCACTTTACTGCGGATTCAAGAAACTGATACATCCAACCGCAGCACTATTACCTCAGTCTAAAGCAAACTGGAGCCAGTTAATTCTGGATGACTAACTGCCTTGTGAAATCCCAGAGATCAATGACAGACAGAATGGCTTGTGAGAGTCAATGAGATGAGGACTAAGACATGCTGTAAATAAGCATTAACACACAAAATACAGGATCCTATTCACTAGTACTGTCTTTAGACATACAGGACCTACCAGCCAACACATCTTTAAAAGAAGTTTTAAATTCAGTAGATAAAATAGAAGTTCATCCCATGAATGATCCCACTGGATTTTTCTCCTTGCATTTTTAGAGCTTCATTTCTAAATTATTACACCCTAGATTTTGTGAGCTGTTTGCTGAACGCTAGGAACAGTGTGCTATACTAAGGAACCTGAAAGCTCTTTACAAAAACTGATCAGCCTTCACAAAGCTCCAATTCCTGGCACGCAGATAATTTTCAGAGACAAAGAATTTTTAAATTACATTCCAAAGGCCATGCAATTCATCACTAGTCTAGGTTAGATTAGTGGCATGATTTAGTTACCTGCTCAAGCACAAGACGCCATTGCTGAAATAAAGGGCAAAAAGGGTACAAGAAAGCTATCTGAATTCTCCATTTTCTTGTCCATGGCGGACTGTTGGATCAGAGTAACATACATAGTAAAAATACTGAGATAATACAAAAAAACTTACCTTTTTCCATTAGCTAGAAATGTATTCTAGCAAATACATTTTTCATTCCTGCACAAATCAGACAAATTATTCCATTATGAAATAAGAAAATATATATTTTGACATGTCTTTTACCATTTAAAATTATCCTATTCTTATGGGATTCAAGCAACTGTCCCTTAAAGCATGCCAGGGGCATGTGAATGATAATGCAAACAGAAGCAAGGTGTGAAAAGACTCACATACAAAAATTCTCTTGAATTTTTAAACTTTTAAAAGCATGAGCTTATAACTGCTACATGTATATAACTACTTGGTATTAAGCCTTCTGAAATAAAGAAAAAAGCATCAAAACTGTCTTTCCAATTGAGTTATTCTTTACTTTTTAGAAAAACTATTTAGACTATATAATAATAAATCATAAAATCAATTTTTTCTCCTACTGAATGAGATCCACATATGTATTCAGGGATCGTATACAGGATTCACAATCCTCAAACTATAAACCTATTCCAGGTATCATCTTGCCTTGTATAGATAGCTCTTCCAAATTTGTAAAACAAATCACAGTCTATTATCATTTTCCAAGACTTTCACTCACCCACAAGTGACTGGAGAAAAAAAAAAAAACAAGCCAGACAAATAGCAAGAAGAGTCCATAGCATAGCGTAAAAAGTAACAATACTGCAGCAAGCAAGGTAAGAAGAAATATTTACAGACAGGCTGCACTTAATCAATTGAAAATATTTAATATATACGAATGCTTTCCAGCTGCCTAAACCCCAGTAATTCCTGCTAACTGGTTGCATGCATAATCCTTACAAGGAGCATTATAAGATATTTCTTTGGCACAGAATTATTTTAACATTCTTATAGTTCATACCCCATTTACAACCTAGTTTCTGGTCACTGTATGTACTACAAAAGACTTTTCCCTTCCTCTGAGTTGCAAGAAAAGGAGAGCAGAGCTGCTGTGCATGAGCTCTGGATACATTTCAGTTTGGGATATTTCTTTGACAGTAAAAGACATGATGAGAGCACAGACAACCCACAGTACTCCAATGAATTAACATCAGATGACTTTGCACAGTGGCTGTGACAAGCAATAATTTGAATCCAAACCATGTAGAAGGCCTAATTCTGTTCAGGCATAAATTGGAGCAACTCCACTGAAGCAAAGCCAATTTACCACAGAGGTAGCACAGGATGTGCAGGCTGCAGTTCTGGGAATTGCTGGTCCCAGCAAAGGTCCCCATGAAGGTATGGAAACGCATCTAGACACACAGGCTCTGTTCTCTGTAGAAAACCTGGAGCCACGTGAAAAAAATCACCAACACCTTTATCACAGGAATAGGACTACCCATGGTGACAAATACCAATTCCAACCAACTCCTCCACAGCAGCAACTTCTCTCTGCAAGGACTGCAAGTTACAGCTGTAACCAAAAATTGCCCTGACACCTCTCAGAGCTCCTGTTTTAGGATCACTTCTCCAGCGTGTCAAAAAAGCTGCAACACTTCTCCTTGAAATCCTCCCTAGTGCCGCTGCAGATGTGGATGTCCCCCTGCAGCGCATGGCACCCGTGCCAGCCCTGTCTCACAACAGCCTGCTGCTCCATTTCCCACCTCTTCCCTGGCCTTCCCCTTCCCTAGCCAGCTCATGGCCAGGACTGACGGCAGGTTTGTATTTATTTCTTTTTGCTCCATGTTTCCAGCTTCATGGCACTCAGAGGTGGAGTCTTGGTGTATCAACACCTCCATAAGCGCGCAAGGGAGAAAGCTCCTGCGCTCACAGTCTGACCAGCCAAGGTGGGGGGAGTTTGCATAAGGACCACAGTCCCCAACAGCAGATTTCTTGTCCTGAATTCCTTCCTCACTCCCTCTGGACATGAGGAGCTGAAGACGCATGTGTTAACTTACAGAATGCAACAGGATACATTTACATTTTGGCAAAAAATTGAAGGCAGTTCTATTGTCACCTACGTCTGCTGTGACTACAAAAAAAAAAAGTAATTGCATGTATAATTTGCATATGTAAATTATTCCCCAGATTTCATTAATCTGTTCCTAAAAATACTGCCAAGGAACTGGGAGGTCTGTTTAAGGATAGATTCAAGAGGATAAATTAATTGTTATTTAATAGAGCAATTCTTCCATGTTTATTTAACAGTCTTCCCCTTGCTACTGGTGCACCATTATCAGATTAAATAATATCTAATCAGGCTATCAGACTATTGTATTTTTGTATGAACCAACAAATGCTTAATGGGTTTTATTTCAGAAGCAAAAAGATTCATATTACAGGAGATTAATGCTATGAAAAAATATCTATATTAATATCTCTCAGCAATAAGGGATATGAATTAATGGATAGATGACCCAGTTACAAGAACGTGATGGTTTTAAAAAATTCAATATGATGTATTTTTAAACCTCACACTGCTAAGTCTTTGAATATACTTCAACAAAGAAGCCTTCTGTTATGCAAAAATGTTGTACATCCTGGCACAGAAACATGAATTTGATTTTAATTGAAAGAAATCTTGACACCCTCTCACCTAGGAAGCAGGCTTATATTTAATAATGAAGCTAGCATTCAAAGTCTTGATGGGCAATATCCTCTGCTGCCTGCCTGAGTTTTAATCCAGCAGTAAGCAAAGGCACTCTGGTTTCAGCCAAAAAGCTAAACTGCTTTTGACCATCACAGCCAATATTCCTTCAGTTTCCAGGCCACACTGCTGAGCAGCTGGTGCTGTCACCAAAAGGAAGAGCTTAATGGGGGTAAAGGGGGTTAGCATTCACCACCACCTCGGCAGAGCACTCTGATCACTTCAGTGACAGCATCTTACAAAGAAAAGGCTTGGGGAAAAGAACGTCATCTGTCTCTGAATCCTCACCCAATCTACAACTCTATATGCATCTCTAGTTTCTGTATTGCATATCTAAGCAGTTCTATACTCTTTTTAAGAACTGAATTGAGCAAAAATTTAGTATTTAGTTCATTCTGGGAACAAGAAAAATGCCCAAATTACATCCTCTAATGAATAGTATTTTCTTTTCTCTTATTCCACAAGTTCTACTGCTTGCTCACCCAATTATTCCTTCCTTCTCCATCCAGGTCCTACCACCCAGCTTCAAAGACACCAGTCAACACTTATGTTCTTCATTCCATCTCCAATGACTCCAACACCAAGTAAAAGTGTGTTGAATAACTCTTCAGAGCAAGATGTATCAGACTAGAGGCACTTAGCTCAAAGTTTTGTACCTTGCAATATTATAGCAATAACACCTCCATAAATGAAGTTGAGGCCATGTCAACTTCATAATTTGTAATGCTATATCTCATTCCAGGATGAAGAATTTTTGAGGAAGCTTGAAAGTAGACTAAGAAAAATTGAAGTTGTTTTTTTCTTTTTTTTATTAGTTCCCAATTGTTTGTCTCACCATGCCATCACAGTGAGTCAGTAGCTCAGAGGCTTGTAAATACTGTCCTACCACATCTCTTTGGTTATTGCTCAGCCAAGCCTTTCTAAAATATTTAAGTAATCATTCTCTATCTCTATTAAAACAACAGATGGAATTCCCAACCTTCAATTTTATGTCGGGATTCTGCAGCAATTTATTAACAGCTTGAACTCTGTTCTCTTGAGGGTTTAACCTGACGGTTGAACCCAATTACATTACAGTCCTTTGTTCATCAAGGGACATATGTAATATGATATTAAATATGAAGCAACTCATGCCTGAATAATGTAGTCTTTGTGATACAAATTAATGGAGTATGGAAGCCCAAATTTCAAGCACACAAACTGTTCCTAGTTCTGATCTTACATCACAAAAATTCAGGACTAATTTTACTGCTGTCAGCTGACTTAGTAATGTAAAACTAGCATAAATTAGAGCTGAATCATGGTTTGTCTTTCTCCTGTATTATCATCAAGCCATTCTAAAGCCCTAGTCACACAGCTCACAAGCTGGGTTATGGCTCCCAGAAATCAGTATACATTTAAATCAGCATACACCTCCTCCATCTCATATCAGTCCCATCAACACAACCTAGGGGAACCCCTCCCCACACACAGTACCCAGGCTACAATTTCATGCAGCTCAAGTAGAGTTTCAACATAGCATGGAAACCTCCCACACAGAGTGAGAAATCTTATACTTTGCTGTGGCAGCTGTATTTGCCATTGTATTTTAAAAACACTCCTTATGAGCCTACTTTGTAAGGTTAACGTATTGCTTTTTGCATTCTGAATCTTCCCTTCCTACCCTATTTTTTCCTCCTCGCCTCACGGTGCAAGTGTTGAATGTTCGTTACTGTGCTGCCTCCACAAACTACCCCTAGTCCTATGCTTCATGGATGGCGTGCCATTCCTGAGCTCATCCGTCAGGCTCAGGCACCCCTGCTCTGTACCTGTGTTCCAGACACACTTCTACTGCCAAGCTAAAGATACATAAAAAGACAAGTAACAAGTTAGACTGATGAACACCTAATAACCAAGCAACCCTATATGCAGAAAACATCACCTACTAAAGTGCTGTTGCTTATTTTGAGATAATTTATATTTTCATTCTAAGGCTCAATGTCCAGCTGAAACATTGCTGTTGCCCCATGGCAACACAGGAGACCAAGTGCATTCGTTTTTACGTTAAGCTGTAATTACGGGAGAAAAGGATTCTATTTTGAAATATCTGGCACACTTAAATTAGCAGGCTGTCCATATTCTTTGCACAGAATAGGAGGGACAAGACGGGGGGAATTGCATCTCCCTGGATGGTAGAACTCAAAAAACCCACACCTAAAGTAGGAGGGAATCAGTCCATGGAGGAAAAATAAGCACTTCAAAAGCATAACTAACTTCTTTGCAAGAGAGAAGTTTGAGACATTAACTGTACTTGAGAAGAGTACAATAATTTGACTATAAACAGAGTAACTAACAGCTCAGGTACAGATACCCACAGTGCAGGTGTCTAAATATATGGAATGAGTTATCCCATACATTGTACTTGAGGGGAACAAGCTTGAATGTAACCAGTTGCTGTGGTGCTTTAAAACTCCAGTTGCCCTGGCCACAAAGTCCTGGTTAAAATTATATTATTTAATAAACTCCTTACATATTAAGTCTAGAGATGGCCATGAAGATCAGACCTTTTGCTTTGTCAGATATCAGTGTACCAGAAGAACTGAATTTTTACTGGCAATTCAGATAAAATGCAATTCAAAGGCTGCAATTCTGTTTCTATCCCATGAAATAGTTTTGCTGTCAGCTCTAAACTTTAAAACAAAGACTGGATTTTGAAATAATTTCAGAGAGGAATAACACTTTATGGTTCACTTTATCATATGCAACTGCCAGTGTTAATCTACACGGACGTATTCTAAATCCCAGGCCTAAAGAAATGCTAACCTAGTCCTCCAATTTTTTGTTTCCTGGAGCCAAGTAGAAGTGAAGCACACAGCTGACTTTTGGAAGGAATTCTAGAAAGTTTTTAATCATTACCTTGCATATGGAGGTGTCCTGTTTCTTTTAACCTTTTATAAGCTGTTTGTTCTTTGCATCCTTTAGATTCTTAAAAACTATCATATTTTTCAAATATCTTTCTGGTATTAATTTAAAATCCAGTCTAAAATCTCCATGACAGACTCCATTCCAGACCTGGGTATAGGAGGACTTCCAAGTGCCTCCACATACCCAGCAGTTCCCTTTGCCTGAAAAGAGAAGGGATTGCATAGGAAGGTTAGTTCCCTTCCAGTCAAATTACTGCCATACACAATGAACAAGCAAATTAAAACGAAGGATATTCTGTTTCTCCTGCCTTCATTCACCTCTAACGCTCACTTATGTTGTGAGATTATCAACCTTTTTTCCCCCTTCTACAAAGTATAAGCCCAACAGTTCTTTTTTCCTCCCTCACAAAAGATATTTCACCTCTGAAAACCAAGTTTTTTGTGCTTGGAACTCCTCATGCCATGTGTGTTGAACTGAGTCTAAGACTGCTACTTTAATTATTCTATTGTGCTTTTGGTATTTAAGCAATTGTGTTTTACTGCAGAGACAGCTACAGTTCAAAGACACATGCAAAGATCTCTTTATAGGGTATACCTATCAATCCACCATAAGTTAAAGTAATAATAATTTAAGATTATTAAGAGAAACACTGGAAGCCCTGCCCAAGGGTCAGGGTGTGTAGGCCTCATTGTGAGCACATGGCTGTGGCACATTATGGCACAGAAGCAATCACACCAAGTCTGCCACCAAACGAGTATGAAATTTAGATCTGAAATTAAAGTTTCGCTTTTGTGACAGAGCAAGTATTATACTGATGACTTCTTAAAGTGGCCTTTCCATCTTGTTGCACCAAAGCCTGTCAAGCCCGTGCCCCCTCCAGCTCCCAGCAGGCTGGGTGACATACTGCTGTAGCATCTCCTTTCCATCTCTGTGGAAGTCGGATGCTCCTCACTCACTCACGCAGAGCCCATCCCACCAGATAACAAGGCTGCACTCTATACTGGACGTGACCTGCAGTTCACACAGGAACAAGTGAACTAGTTAAGAGCTTCCAGCTCTCAAAATGCTCACACATTTCAAGACTTCAGGGAACTGGTTTTAGAAGTGCTCTATTAAGCCTTTGCCCCATTCATTGCATAGCAGGAGCTGAAATCTCATCAAATGTGGTCTGTCTCATCTCTGCCATACCTGCCTGTGGGGAGTGCTAGAGCCCTCATGGGACAGGAGGCCAGCAAGCTCAGCTCCTCAGTCTCCTGAGCTGCATACACATCAGCCTTTTTTTTCTACTGGAATTATTTTCCCTTGTCATTATAAGCAGTGTAATACAGTAACACATTCCATAGTGTAACTGAGAATGATTTTTTTTAATCATCAATATCTTTAGTTAGCAACGCATGAACCAGAGAGCATCAAATAAGCCATTGTTCTACAAACATGGATTAGTAACAATATCAAGGAAGACAATAAAACAGTTCATTGACTAGCCTCTTTTAGTCACAGCTAATATTTATGACCATAATTACAATGCAGATCAAGCCTCTCACTTAAGAGTAGAATATATTTACCCTTTACAAAAGGACACAAATAAACATTTGTATAATCCAAGATTTCTATGAGTTCAGATTCTCACGTATTTAAGCCTTGTGTAGAGTCAGGATTATTACAAACTCAGCTTTAGTATGCTTTCTATTGGATTATCATCAACAAACATGAAGTAAAAGTGGATATTGTTTTTAAGGGCTCCAGGGATATTTTAAAAGTACATTCTCTGTATAGAAACAAATATAAGAGACATGCCTTGCTATTCATGAGAAATCTTGCATTATCAAAACATCAACCACACAACAGTGCTTAGCTACCAAACAGTAATCTGTAAGTGAAAAGTCAAGTGGATCTTCAAAATTTAATTCTTCTGTAACTTTTTTTATCATGCAAAGGTGTCACTGTCATACAGCTGACAGGGTAGAACCCAGAAGACAGGGAAAGACACATCCCAAGTTCACATGTGAAATCTTTGAAGTCTCAGATCGGAACCTCAGTGCCTTGGCACACTGCTGTGCTGTACCTGGTGTTGTCCTTCCTCACACAAGTTTACACTCAAACCCATTAAAAGCGATGAGGGTGATGCCTTTGAAAGTTGAAATTGGGCCCTATAAGGGGAATTTTACAAAAGTCACACTAGGTAGTAGGTGCTTTGTTTCCAACTGACTGGAAAACCAGAAATAAACAGCTATTATCTTCTTAACCCATGTCATTTTTTTTCATTGCAGCATAAGGAATAAAATGACATTCTTATTTAATTGATTTTGTTGCCTTTTTTTTTTAAATGAAGAAAAAAAAAACCAGAAAGGCCACCACAGATTAGTTATAAATGCAATACTGCTTCTTGGTAACGAATCAAACCAGATTTCAAACTTTGCCCTAGAGTCCAAGGTCTCTGTTAAATAGCTACCAATAGGCATAGGCAGTTGGAAAGGTAGGAAAAAGGTCAGAGATAGACTTTGTGCTTCTTGGGAAAAACATTCATTTGGCAGTTAAGGATTTCTTTCCGGTTTTGTTGTTATACAATAGTATTGCTATACCAAACTATTGAGGTTTTGTTTTTTTCATATAAACAGCAAGAGAGCTCATGATGCACACTACCCTGGAGCACTACCCAAAGGAAAAAAAAAAAAGCATCTGTATCAAGCTGGCAGCATTCACATGAAATCCATATTCTACTGGCAAATATTGATCCCTCTGAGCGAGAACTAAGTGAATTTCACTGATCCAGTCAGGCAGGTGGCTTATCATCCTGTAGGCAATGAGGAACGGGAGAATAGCTCTCTAGAGACAAGGATCCAGAACACAGACTGAATAGGTCAGAAAGAAAGAACACTTGGCTATCCAAGCCAAGAGTTTTTTTTATATAATCATTCATTTTCTTTTTTAAACTGTTCTGTAAAGCTCTTGCCAGACATTGCTAGAATTCAGGGAAGAGACAAATTTCAGATCCTAGACCCCACAAGTTGCCTACAAGAGCAAATGGGAAAGCATTAGCAGTACTACCACAGAAATGGTAAAAGGAATCTGTAGACCACAGAGTTCTTCACACCAGCATTAGGCCCCTGAAAAGCAGAGTAAAACAAACCTCCAAAGTTCTTCTTTGAGCTTGAGTAAATTTAAAAAAAAAAATAATAAGAGCTGCACTTTATTGCTTGCACACAGGAATAGACTACTAAAAATCTTAGTTAATGCATATAATAATCAATCTAGATCATATGAAGTTGATTATTTACTGTGGTCTGCTACGTCATGACAAACAAGCACTAAATGGAAACTGTGTTCAGCAGTTTGCAGTACACGTACAGGTGTTTAACTGGTGTTTGGCATAGGACTGAGTCAAGAGAACTTACAAGAAAGGCTCTATGCTTGTTTTCCTAGTTTCTAAGACTTCAAGAGTGACATATCCTTCTAAAAAGAGATATGTAAAAAAAATCTCAGTAGTTTCATCATCAGATATCTGACCATGATCACAAGGCAACCATTCTTAGTTACTCCTTATTTTAAAGCAGAGAAATATTAAAGGAAGGATTACTGAAGAGCAGATGTAGTCCTTAGCCTGGACGAGCAGCTGCATCCCCATGTGTGCTGTTCCTGCCACAACCATACATCCTCGGTGTGAGGCACAGTCCCCCAGACCTCAGTACAGCTTTGTGCTAACCACAGTCAGCAGCAGCTCGTACATAATTGGGCTGTTTCAAACATCATCCAAGCAATTCTTTTTTTTCTTCCTAGTACCAGCAGAGATTAAGAGCTTGAATAAGGACATCAGAGTTACAGTAAGGGGAAGACAATCTTGTAGGGGAGCTAAACCCCATTAAAAGAAAGCTAATTCCCTGCAATCAATGTGAGGATACTCACGTGTTCAAAGCAGAAAATTGTCTACAGCGTTGAAGAAACATGCACAAACCGTGCTACTCCATCAAAACCTACCACTGGAGGCAGCAGATGAGCAAAAGTTTTAGGTTTTTTCCCAGATTAAAGTACAAACCATAAGGACTTTTGTCTGGGTTTACCACCACCTTTTGTGTAAATCACTCAACAGCTGCCAGGCAGTTATAGATTAACATTTTACCTGTAGCAGGAGATGTCAGCTCCCAGGTAAATTGGTTATTTATGAAAACAAAATACAGTTATACAACATTTTGCTCCCCACATCCTTCCCTCCTGAAAGCTAACACTAATACTCATACTCTACTCCTCCAAAAAAAAGAGATATCCAACAGAAATAAGGAAGGCCAGTAATCACTAACATCCTTAATAGAGAAAATCTTGATGCAGTTCTTTTAGGACAGTATCAGTTCTATTGCTTTCCTACTGAAAAAAAAAATTCCCTGTCAGGTGTATTCAACAAATAATCTCCTTTCAAGGTCAAGAGCACAGGTAGACCCAGTTTCTGGCAATACCTGGTAAAGCACTACAAGGGGCCACAGCTCCCTGGGGAGCAAGGGGCCTCTCCTGGGCGCAGCAGGTCAGAGTCTCACAGCCAGAGCCTGTCCCATCACCCCAGCCAGGGCGCAGGGTGGGCCGGAGACCGTAGTCAGGCAGGACCATAGTGATAGAGCTGGTCCAAGGTCAAACCAGGACATCACCCAATCAGTGTTTGGATCTTCAGGACGCAGAGGCAGGCAGGGGAGCAGTGGTGCTTTGAAGACCACCACACCTACATACAGCTGGGACAGAGACTAACAGCCTCCAGCTGAGCTTAAGTAGAGCCCTGGGCCCCATGGGCAAGGTGTGGGTGGGGGCCACAGGTGAAGCTGTTCAGGGAATTAAGGCTTGTTGGTGCCCTCAGGGACTGGGCAATTACTTCTACTCTGTCCAGTTGTCAAACATATTTTATATTATCTTATTCAGGTTCAGCAGAAAGGTGTATATAGGTCCCACGTATGCACGCAGAGAATAAAACTCTCTCAGTACCTTCTCCAGCGTATTCCTACTGTTGAAATTAGCTAATCCATCTGTATTTGCTCTTGTGGGAAATTCTTCACCATCTTGCTTAGTAAGTGTCTTCGTACAAATAATTGGGAATTTCTGCCATATGTGAGGTGGTTTGTATTATTGGTTTGGAATAAAAACATTGTGGTAGAAATCCCTTTCTTTACTGGAGCTTCCACTAGTACAATCACCCCTTGAACTGTACTACTGATAAAAATATACTTTTTGGTGTCCATAGGGTACAACAGAAGAAAGGTAATAAAACATTCAATCCAGAGGTGTGACAGCATACTCCTTCCCCCTACCTTGCAGGATGAAAGGGGTCTGAGGACAAATATGTATGCAATTTCTGTAGGCACCAGAAGGGTGGCTTCAACCAACAGATTGTAGATTACATGGATTATGTCTCTAATATATGCACCACTAAATAGTCTTTCCACCTTGATAGAAATCAGTCCTGACAGAATCCCCTTATATTACAAATAGAAGTGCATCATTCTTTATTTGTGGTGGTTTTGGCAGTGTTAGGTTGATGGTTGGACTTGATGATCCCTTGATCCCTTCCAAACTAGATGATTCTATGTATTACATGTATACTGGTTATATGCTGGCTGCTACTTCGGGTCACAGATAAAGCGAACAAAAAGCTCAATGCTAGTTTGAAGTAGACTGAATTAGCTTATTTTTAGCTCAATTTTTGTATTAGTTTATTAGCTTAATTTATTTTGCTCTAGGAATGACTATGAAACCTATCAAGTGCTGTATCGTTTCGTTACTGGAGCTAAAACTATGTGATAACTGTAAGTCTTCTACAAGTGCTCCCAAGTGCTCTATTTAATTTGTGTTTTCATTTACAATCCTTAAAAAAATAGTCTTAGGAGCCCTGTGCATTCCTGTGTTCTTTATGCAAGCAAAATTGCCAGGTCCTTGTGATGCTAATGCTAGTCTTTGCAATGGACTCCCTTCATATGTGCTAGAGAAAAAACAATTAATCATAGGGGAAAACATAGACTAGAGCAAATCAGCCCTTTCACATTAAATGCTACCATATACAGCATTTCAATTAGTTGATATTGATACTATAATTTTGTGTGTTGGTGATTGCATGTGCAATACGTAACAGCAAATTACTGCAATCACCAACTGTTGAACGAGTGCTTCTGATTCATTAGTTACTCTTTGATCTAAAAATTGTGTTTTCCTATTAACAGTTAAGTACCATAAATATACAATAATTTAAATGACAAGGGAGATAAACTTGCATAACACAAGAAAAAATGAGGAAAGGGAAAAGGTGCAGCAGCAAGTGATCATGTATTTAATACCAGTCTCCCCATTATGCTCTTTCCTTTTCTTGCTTGCTCACTGTAAAAATCACAGTGGTTGTTACTGCTAAGGAGAATTTGACACTACAACAATTCCTCAGACCCCTGAGATATTCCAGACACTGATGAGCGCTTCAGATTGCTCCCCTTTACCGGTTTCCTTGACCTCAAAATGAGTTGTAGGCACTGGACAGTCTATCCTTCAAGAAGAGATGTGCAGAAGATTTACGTCTATATAATTAGGCAATCTGAGATGATATTTGAGATCCGATTCTCATTTTTTCCTTAGACTGCCTTACACCATGAGAAATTAAAGCAGCATTAGCAGGCATCAGGTTCTCATAATTGTGTAATTGCCTGTTTTTCCTCTGGCTAAGAGTGCGATGGTGAAGTGAGGAGCACCAAGAGAGAAACCAGAGTCAGATAGTAGCAGAGATAATCAGTCCTAAACAAAGCTAGAGTATACATCAACTGTATGCTCATTAATTACTTTGTCGTTACTACGCTCAGATGTCCCAATGGCACCATGCCATGTAGTAGTACATGTACCAACACAGCTTCTTTACCAAAAGTAGGTATGCTTCATTTAGCGTTATAATGTGTTTTTTAATTTATCAGCACATAGAAAGTGAAAGGCTATTTTCCTTTCTGGATTTAAAAATACATTTCATTGCTAAGCTCACAGCTTAGCATTATTATTATCTAGCATAGACAG
>JAOXJM010000004.1:9693399-9708418 GCA_026413425.1 Tringa solitaria
CCTTCTCTCCTTCTCTCCTTCTCTCCTTCTCTCCTTCCCTCCTTCCTTCTCTCCTTCCCTCTCTCCTTCTCTCCTTCTCTCCTTCCTTCCCTCCTTTTCTCCTTCTCTCCTTCCCTCCTTCCCTCCCCAGGCGGCTTCCCAGCGCTCGGCAAAGCCTCTGTCCCCGCTGCGGGTCTCGCCGGCTTTCCCGGCGGTGCGGTGGCGGGTGGACTGCCGGCCGTGACACCCCCCCACTGTGTCCCGGAGCGGCCGGGGCACTGCGGTGTGCCCACGGGAAGGAGTGGGATCCCGAGAAAACAGCTCCCGGATCCCGGATCGAATCACCTTGTTTATTTTTTTCCTGATGGCTTGTTGTGTTAATTGACTTGTTTTCTCCAAGGAAAGCCTGTCTCTCCCTCCTCCTTCCCCACACACTGATATATTTTTTTTTTCTTTTTCCTTTTTTTTCCCAGACCGGGGGTTCTCTGTAGGAGACTGCGGCTTGTGGAGGGATATACCCGTTTCAAGGGAGATTCCCTTACCCCTTTGAGTATCGTCGGTTTTATAGCTATTACTCTCTTATTAAAACACACACACACACATACAACACATTGATTTCCATCCAAAAGGGCTAATTACATTACTTACAGTAAATAGCAGCCCTGCTGTCCAGGGTCTAGTGTGCCAACAGAGAAAAAAAATCCCGGCTTATTTCACTTGATTGACTTCATCTTTGTGTGAAATTGTGTTTTATGAGCTGTATTCTGGCACTCGGAGGAATGTAGCAACATTCAATCTGCAAATAACATCAATTTTAGCTACTTAGGGGGAAAGAGAAGGGAGGAAACTGGCTGCCTGAATCTTGGGTTACATGGAAGAGGTGACTCGAGGAGCCCCTGAGGATGTCTCCGGGATGCTTTGGAAAGGAAGTGGGGGCTGGGGTACTTCTTTCACTAGTCGCGCTCGGGTTTGGTGTGCAGCGTCCCCCAGGGAACAGGGAGCGCAGAACTGCCGCCAGGAAGATCCTTCAGTAGGGATCGAGGTGTCAGGAAACAGCCGGCAGCTGTTCCAGGGAAAGGCAAGGAAGAGTGGTGTGAAAAGTAAGTAGGAAAAAGGGAAAAGGCGGGGGGGGGGCGGAGGGGGGAGGGAAACGGAGGGAGAGAGATTAGCCGGGTAGGAATGCATCGCCTAGTCCCCCGCACACAGCGATCACTCGCAGCCGAGAAGCGGGCGAGGGGAGATACCCCCCGCAAGGGCATCCCCGAGTGGCTCCGCGCCCGCCCGCCCGCTCCGTCGGCGGCCGGGGCCGGCCCCGCAGTCTTTCCGCGGAGGGCGGCGGAGGTCCTGCTGCGGGCCCGGGCGGGGGTTCCGCGGGGCTGGTGCTCCCCGGCGGCAGCAGGGCGGCTAGAGCCCCCGGTAAGCGCTCCGTGCGGCCGGGACCTAGGGGGACGACGCCGTGTCCTCCTGCCTCCCAAGCCCCCCCCACCCGCGGCCGCCGGGCGCGGGGAGCGGTCTGGCCGCCCCGCTCCGTCCCGCCTGGGCTGCCCCACGGCGGCGCTTCTCCTCCCTCTCCCCTTCCCGCGGCGGTGCCAGCCCGAGGGGCCGCGGAACGGAGCTTCCCCCGGCGCGGAGAGTCCCCGGGGAGGGGGAGCGGGGCCCCCGGGCCGCCCTGCCCCTCGCCAGGCGCCGTCGCCGCCAACTCCCGGGACTCCGTGTTTGGGGGAGGTAATAAACCCCACCCCACCCACAGCCCGACCGTAATGTTTGTCACTGCTTGCCCATCACTAGGGGTTGAGAGGAGTATGACAGGTCTTTGTTGTCTGAATAAAAATCAGTGGCAGCTCAAGGGAGAGAACTCCTCCTACTAAATTATCAAAAATGGGCTGGCTTTAGTCTCTTAACAAATTGGACAGAGCTCCGGAAAGCAGCAGTCCCAAATCCAACCTACAGGCACTGGGAACTTTAAAGCAACCAGGGACTGCTGAAAATAGCACTTCTTTTTGCTTTCTTTGTATTCAAAACTATATCCTTTCCCGAACGATTCTACCGCCCCAGGTCCAAGTCTCTCCAGTCAGGAGCCCCAGCTCTCCAGAACAGTAACAGATCCTTTAGCTCGCTTTTATTATTTTATTTTTAAAATTAATTATTATTACATTTTCTCCCCCTTGTTTGTTTTCTGCACATCTTCAGGAAGCCCTCGGTGCTTGTGCAAAGAGAAGCTCCTATTGCAACCTCCCTCCCTGCGCTGTTGCGCCTCGGTGTAAACATTTTGGATGATCTAAAGACTCTGGGGTCTGTATATGGAAATAGTGGGGTGCAGAGCAGAAGAAAATACTTGTCCTTTCCGTCCCCCAGCCATGCTTTTCCACGGGATCTCCGGAGGCCATATCCAAGGAATCATGGAGGAGATGGAGAGGCGATCCAAGACCGAGTCCCGCCTGGCCAAGGGGGGACAGATGAACGGCCGAGAAACGGTAAGAGAGGAGCCGGCGCTCTTTGAAAGGGAGTCCCCGCAAGCATGGACCCGCAGCGGGACAGACCCTGGCTTCGGGGAAGAGAAAGACCCCGCTTCTCCCTGCCCCTTCCCTGCCACCCCTTGCTTGTAGAGACCCTTCCGAGACTCCCCGTAAGGCTGGGCGCTGTGCTGGCCGGGCTCGGTTACGCGGTTGCCTGATCAGTGTTGTTGCGTGTGGCCTCTGGGGTAACGGGGGGAAAAAATATTTTAAATCCTAACAGGGACATTTTTTCGGTCCTTCCAGCGAAGCAGCCTTTCGCCCCCTGCTCGGCTCGCTGCGGCTGCTCTGTCCCGTCCGAGCAGGGCTGCAGCTGCACTTTCTGAGGTGTGCTTTACTTTTTTTTTTTTTTTTCCGCTCCTGGCACCTCCTAAATTAAACCGCAAACCGCGACCGCTTACTTTTCGTACCCATTTTTGGTCTGAAGTGTGGGATTGATACAAAGAGGCACCGCTCCCTCTGCATGTTACGCCCGCCGACTACTTGGCTAGCAGTAACATCTCCTCTTTCGTTACTCAAGGGACCAAAATCTTCACAAACGTCCCAACGGCGGAGACACCGAGTGTCACGCTGTGTTTCGGGCGAAGCCAGATCTCCCTGTCTCCAACTTGTAGGGCTTCCGCCGGCCGCGCACAAAGTAACGGCCTGGAGAACCGCTTTAAGACTTTGAGCCACAGGGTCCTTTCCCGCTTCTCTTAAATAAACTCCCGCTTTGTTATACGAGGATTTGCAATGTAAATTCAACTCGCCTTTTCAATTGCTGAGGGGAAAAAAAAAAAAAACAACACCAAAAACCTAAAAAAGAGGGCGAGGAACATAACTTCAGATTGGAAAGTGAGTGCGGACTCGCCACTTTAAAACAGTTGCGACTTTAGAACAAGATGTTGGGGATTTTCTCCCCCCCCCCCGTTACTTTATCAGCAAACGCTGCCCCAAGTTTAACGGCAGAGCTTTTGTCTCCGCCATCCCCCCGTCTCCCTTTGTCCCGAGCGACATTCCTCGTGGGGAGCAGATTAATGGGAACTTGCAGAAGTTTGCTGATGAAAAGATGCTAGTTTTAGCTGAAACCAGCCTGTGCCACCTCTCTGCCCATGTCCCTGGCTGGGGTGGTAAGCGGTCGCGGTCACTGCTCTTTACACCGTCCACCTGTCTACTTTCCCTTACAACTGTTTTAAATGGCCTAGTTTTCTTTACAGACGGGGTTTTGGCTGGTTTAAGCACCGGTGAAAATTTACCGGAAAAACGGTGGAAGCCTGTACCCTCTGCCGTAAACTTTTGGTGGAGCAGACCGGTATTTTCCTGCTTTAAAGTGCCGTTCTTGTAGAGAGCTGTAAGATTAAAACGCCAAAGTAGCAGGGAAGCTAGAGACTTTAACTTCGGGACCTCAGAAAAGAGTGGGCTCTGCTTTTCTTACTGAGGCCTAATTAGTTGCCTTCGCATATTGAAATGACATTAGATCGTTAGGAGAGGTTTAATGGGATAAACACGAAAGCTGAATCGCGGTAAATACTCTCCTAGCGGGGATGGTTCCCGTTTCCCCTCAAACTTCCCGCCGGGAGCAGACAGTTTGGTCCCAGAGTTTGGTGTCTTTGCAGGAGCCCCCAGGCCCTGCGCAGGACCCCGTCCCCAGCCCGAAGAACCTGCCTGTCTTTCTCTCCCTGTCTCATCCCCTTGTGGTGTGGTTGTTTTTGCAGAACATGCCCCCAATGAGCCCCGAGAAGCCTGCTTTGTGTGCTGGTTGTGGAGGGAAGATCTCAGACAGATATTACCTGCTGGCTGTTGACAAACAATGGCACCTCAGGTGTCTTAAATGCTGTGAATGTAAACTGGCTTTGGAGTCAGAACTCACCTGCTTTGCCAAGGACGGCAGCATTTACTGCAAGGAGGATTACTACAGGTACAGCAATCAGTCCCCATGGGTTCAAAAGCACATCCCCTTACAAAGCCATTACGAACAGAGCAAGGCTCTTTTCTCCACACGGGCTTTCAAAGGTAGCTTTTCGCAGTCAGCGATTCCTTAATCCTGTAAACGTGTCCCCCCCCGAAAACTCTCGCACGTTTAAAAACCGAACGGATGGGCCAGGGACACCGCCGGTTTGAGCATGCGTGGCCGTACGCAAACGGGGGAAGGAGAAGACCTCGGGTCCCCTCGCTGCTCTGCGGTTTCCTTCCGTAAAGACCAGCGTTAAGACCCGACAAAACTTTCCCTCTGCCCGTAGCCTGCCGGAGCCCGCTGCCCCCTGCCCAGCGCCGGGGGGTGGGGGTGTGGGTGTGGGTGTGTGTGTGGGGGGGGTGGCAGGCGGCCGGGCCCCGGGAGCGGACACTGTTTACCCGTGCGTGTCTGCTTTCCCGGGGTTCAGCTCCCCGCGGTCCTTCTCGTCCGTACGCGAGCCCCAGGACAGCGGGGACTGATTCCCACCCCCTCCGCCCCCCTCCCCGCCGTCCGGCTTCCTTGGCGCTGACGGGCAGCGGGAGGCCTTCGCCGGAGCCCCGGGGGCACGGGTCAGCGCGGCAGAGAGCGCAGGGCGGTTGCCCTGGGACCCCAGCGCCGGCTCCCCCGGCGGCGTTACCGGCAGCAGGCGGGCCAGGGCAAGGGCCGGCGGCAAGGGCCGTCCCGGGGCGGGGGAGGGTGCGACGGCGGCGGGGACAGGCTCCCTGCCGACCTCCCGCGGCCGGGGTGGGGGGGGAAGGCGGGCGGCAGCGGGTCGAGGTCCGCCTTTACTTTTTCTGGTCGATGCCCATTTTTCCGTTTCCTTCAGAAGGTTCTCCGTGCAGAGATGTGCCCGCTGCCACCTTGGGATCTCAGCCTCCGAAATGGTCATGAGAGCCAGGGAGTCGGTTTATCACCTGAGCTGCTTCACCTGCACCACCTGCAACAAGACTCTGACCACAGGCGATCACTTTGGCATGAAGGACAACCTGGTTTACTGCAGGGCCCACTTCGAGTCCCTTTTGCAAGGAGAATACCCCCCTCAGCTGAGCTACACCGAGCTGGCTGCCAAGAGCGGAGGGCTGGCCCTGCCTTACTTCAACGGCACCGGCACCGTCCAGAAGGGGAGGCCCAGGAAACGAAAGAGCCCTGCCTTGGGAGTGGACATCGTCAACTACAACTCAGGTGGGAAACGCAGGCCGAACCTCCCTCTGAAAAGAGCGTTCTCGGGCTTCCCCTCAGCTAGGCAGGGCGTGAGTAACTCAGCCAGGCCAAATCTTGCTTAACCATTGGAAAATCAAACAAACAGCCCTCTGAGGGTTAGAGCGTTTGCGGGAAAGCTAACAGCAGCCCTCCTCAAAGGCTGTCTTTGCCTATTAATGTCAAACGCCCAAACTTAGCCACTTCCCAGGGTAAAGACAAAAAAAAAAAAAGTAAAGGAAAAAAAACCCCAACCCCAAAATCACAGCGTTCTTTCTATATAGAAATCTGAAATACTGTTATCGTTATTTGTATTTTATTAGCAAAAAGCACTTCACCAGTTAGTCCTCAAATTTGAAGAAAAAAAAATAGAATAAAAGCTATAGTATATGGCTCCTACGATGTCAACATGCACAGAACTCGATATAGATATTCATACTAATTAATTCTTCAGGCTAAAAAGTTCTGTTTTACTAGCACATAAATGATCAAACCGTACAAGAGGCCAACGAATAAACGTTGTTGCCTGTAACTAAGCCCTAACAAATGTAATTAAGGAGAGTGGTTTCTGCTCTCAATGATAGGAGAGGAACAAGTGTTGCCCCGTATTAAATATCTTCCCTAACTACAGTCATTTAAGTACCCAAACCGTGCCTTAAATACACACTGTTAGGGGCCGGAGATAAAGAAGTTTCAGGTATGATCAAGTAGTTTAAGCGGCGTTTCATTAGATGGAAGACGAAAGCAGTTAAGGTTAAATGGGAATTCAAAAAGCCGCCGACTCCAACAACTATTTTAGCGAAACTTAAGCGCCCTATGGACGTTAACGAGGAAAGAAGGGTGCGGGAACGAAGCACGGGCGGTGCAAGGCGTTTCCCTGTGAAATGGGGAGCCGTTCCGGCCGGGGCAGGGAGCAGGGGGCTGCGGGCCGGGCAGCGGCCGGGTGCTGCCAACCGCTGGTCCCTCCGGGGAGCCGGGAGAGGGGTCAGGGCCTCGCCTCCCAACAAACGCAGGTCGATAAAAGTGCACCGATTTCGGCCCGGAGCTCTCTCCGCTCCGCCGCCATTGAGATTCATAAGCAATCCTCCACCGCCCCCCCGCAAACCCCCTCCATTCCTCCCCCGGCACCTCCTCTGGGGCTGCTTGTGAACGGGCTGTAGCTGGGAACTGGGTAGCTGCAAGGCTATTTCATCTCCTCTGATGCGTAGACCTTGGAGCCAGGGTAATCACTGCGCTAATTGTTCCTTGTTAATTGAAGATGACATTGGAATCCCTGGCTACGGAGCGGTTTCCAATCAATCCTGAAAGCTGCTAAAGAAAAGGGAACCTGTAGCGCAGCCAGGATTCATTCAGTCCCAGCTCCGAACGCTGGATTTCCCGTACGCCCGCTCTTTGCTCTGCCCTGTCTCCGATCCCCACACCACCACCCAAATTCCTCAGATCCCCAAATGGAAATTTTTCTAGGGATAATTTATCGTTAGGATTGGGACCAGAAATTAGCGAAAGATGAAAAGTTGTGGCTGTGACAAAACACCCCCTAAACTTCAGGTCACGACTCGGGAGAGACGTTATTTGTGGACGCCGTCACAGTTTTTGTATGCTAGTCTTAAAACTCTCCTTCTTTACAACAACGGGGCATATAATATGTACCACCGACTTCAAATGAGATTAAAAAGCGCTATCTATTATGAAAACACAACTCACTTCACTGAGATCTCATAGAATCCTGCAGGCAACGGGGAGAGAGAGAGAGGATAAAAAACAAACCCAAAAAACCACCCTGAAGCCAAACTCGCTCGAATCTGGTATTTTGGACTCAGGCTAGATGGCTGAGAAATTTGATCTGTTAGGGCCAGGGTTTTGGTTTTGGGTTTTTTTGTTTGTTTTTTAAAGTATTATCTAGCAATGTTCAGGGTTGACACATGGTCTCGAGAAAATACAGTTTGCAGCCAAACTGTGCATCCGGTGCAAACGACTCCAGCCCGTTGACCCACTGAGCTCCAGATCCAGGGGGAAGAAAATGAATCTCTAACAGTTACGAAATGAGTTGCAGTGGATGAAATCGCTTCTGGAAAGAAAAAAAAAAAAAATCTCTAAATAATTGGCAGCCACTTTCCTACACGCATTTTTCGTTCCCTGCCCTGTGATTCAGTAACTGCTCTTGCACGTAATCATTTACAAAGGGCAACCGGTCCGCAGAAAATGAAATGTCGGATACATGACTGCCGCCTTCAGAGGGGGAACGGGACACGGGTAAGAACCCATAACTCAGCCCGCAGCCGGGCCCGTTCTCCCGGGCATTCGCCGGGCCCCTCTTGCACGGCGGGGCCAGCGGGCAGCCCGGAACGGCGGGTTGGGCTTGGAGCCGGCGGGGCAGCGCGGAGCCGCCGCCATCCTCCCCTCCCGGCCCGGCCCGGGCTCCCCGGGGTCCCCTCGCCTCGGGGAGGAGGGACGAGGGGCGCAGGAGCAGCCCTGACCCCTACATCGCCTGTCTGCGGTATAAAGCACATCCGAGCCGGCAGACAGCGCTCGCCCCCGAGCAGGCAACTTCTAAGTTCTGTCAGAAGTTTACTCCTGTCGCTCGGTGTTTGGTGAGAACCGCGAATTTAACTTCCTCAGCAAAGCAACCCCGTATCCTACCGAAACAGTCGTACTCTAGGGTGTCCACATTGATATGGCAAGACGTTATGGAAAACGAATCAGACTTTTAAAAACAAGACATTGCACCAACTCTGATTAAGCCAAAAACTTCATCAAGCTGAGCATAAAAATACGCGTATTCACAAACGATCCGGCAGTACCTGGCTCAGATTTGTGTGCACGTTTTGTTTCAGGGGAGCTGAGCACAGAGCCAGCATGGAAAATCAGATTCTGCTGCCGGATCTACAACAGCTTTTCTATTCTGTATTTTGTTTAGTAGTTTAATTTCTGTTTCTCAGCTCCTTGGTTGTAAAGTGGAAGCACAACAATAAATAACTCAAAATGTTATGAGGTAAAAGCCATTCATACTTGCAAGCTGTCTGGAATTAATGTGAAAAATGGAAGAAACTATTCAAAAGTACTTAAAACATTCAAGGCTTTCTCTATATTACCTCTTATATCATAGAATTAATATGTATTTTGAGGGAAACTGTGTTGACTTATAGCCCACAGGATATAGAAATGAGATGGTGAAGAAGATTTCCCTAGGAAAATATTTTGCACAGCTGTTGCTCAAAGAGATGTTTACTTTATTTCATTATATATATGTGTGTGTGTTTGTGTGTGAAAAATACGAAGAGTTCACTTGAAGAATTCTTGGCAATAAAAAGCAAACTGTTCTAAATCTTTCCAAAGCAAAATTAAACAACCCCCCAGTCCTGTTGCAAAGAAACAAGCAATAACGTCTTGCCCGATTTTTTGCTTTCCCTTAGCTCTCCAGGCGACAGTGTAAAACTCTGCTCCATGATGGCCAAACCACATAATGCTGTGTCACCTACATAAAATAGAGAATGAGCTAATCATTGTATAAACTAGGATTGTCTGAGGATACTTGAGGCCCTCGTCCCATTTTCTCTTGAGAATAAAAGCCAAAATAAAGTAGACCGCAGACAAAAAAGCACATCACTGAAACAAAGGCAGTAAGCAGGACAGAGGAGCCCGGGGAAGTTGGTGTTGCTGCTGTAAACCTGAGCGACCCAAGGAAAAAAACACAAACAAACATCTTGCAACTGTCTGAAGTAAAACCTGAAGACTGAATTCTGGTACTCTGATTTATGTCAGCTCATAAATTACGGCCCACGTAGTTTGACTGAAGGCAGTGTGATTGCTTGTGAAAACAAGTAGTAAATACAATCCAAATCTGGTCTGAAACTGTTTTTAAGGCAACTTTCAACTCCCGGTATTTTCAGAAGTGTCAGCTTACTTTGTTTGAAAGTGCAGATATACTTCTTACCAAGACTAGAAGCGAATCTAGCTATAATTAAATATTCACCTGATTTTCTGTCAAAGTGTTGTCTTACCAGCATCTGTTCATGGTGACTTGTCTTATAATTCAAAAGAGAAAACACCTTCAAGAAGCTTTTTATTTTCTCCTGGTTTCAAGTTGCTTTGCCTCTGTTTTTAGCACTGTCAACATCAGTCTCTGTATTGTGTGCTCTCCTTTCCCTCTTTCTCCTTCTCTCTCTTTTTTTTTTTTGAGAAATAGGGATCAACTAGGCATATTAAGTAATCCAATAACTATTGCAAAGCTGTTCAAAAATTCAAAAGAGCAGCTAATGAAACTTGGCCTAGTTTACAGACATTCTGAAGCATCTTTAATTAGCTGTTCTTTAATTAATATTCCCAGCTATGATGACATCATTAATTTTTTCCTGTGTGACTGAGCTATCTCTATAGAATGAGATCCTATAAACTGGTAACCCTTTTTTTTTTAAGCTGAACAGAAAAATATAGATGGATGTCTTTTTTTTTTTTTTTTTCAATACTGCCATTCCTTTCACCAATATGAAGTAATGATGCCATGGTCCCTGAACAGTTGCAACTGTTGTGTACAATTCACACCCATAAAAGTGTAATCTAAAACAAATTCATCATTCATAGACACTTTGAAAATCCTGAATCAGGGAAACTCTTAAAGTTTTGAGCCACTAGCTGGTTGCTTATAGAAACATCCTAAATCAGTATCAACTAAGCTACTGCTGATTAGGGTTGAGATTGAGCGACTGAATCAAGCCTTGGTGCAACTGCTTTCTAGACATCTTTTACAGACAAAGGTCTTTGAGCAGTTCATATAAACTCCCAGGCAGAGTCCAAAAGCAGTTATTTTATCAGCAAAAACCTCCAGACTTTATGCTTTCTTGATGAACTGTCATAACAAACTTTCCTGCTGTATATCTTTTTTTATAGGTGCTTGTGATTTAGGGGAAAAGCTCAGGAACATTCAAAATGCTGGTATGACCTTTATTCTTCTCTCAAGCTAAGAGTGTTTCAATGAGTGAGATTTCAAAATCTGAATGAGATTTCAAATGACTCTTTGAACGCCCAAAGCAAAACCATCACCACAGGGAAAAGACTTGTTTGAAAATAAATGCCAAAGGAGAGAGAACTTTTTAAGTCTGCCCTTAGTAGGTGCAGGCCTGGGGGCCATAGCATGTTTTAAGAATAGGAAAAGGTCATCTTTTGGATCTTTTTTGTCTCATTTAATTACCAAATCGGTACTTCTCCTTGAATCATCTTAGCCCTTCCTTTCTTTCTTGCTTGTTTCCTTCCTTTCAAACAGTAAGTGACTCAAGATTTTTGCCTTGATTCGTTTACCCTATGTGACGCATGGCCACTAACTCCTTGTTTCATTTTATTTATTGGACAGGTTGTAATGAGAACGAGGCAGATCATTTGGACAGAGACCAGCAGCCTTATCCCCCATCCCAGAAGACAAAGCGCATGCGCACCTCCTTCAAACACCACCAGCTTCGCACCATGAAGTCCTACTTTGCTATCAACCACAACCCAGATGCCAAGGACCTCAAGCAACTTGCCCAGAAAACAGGCCTGACCAAGAGAGTTCTGCAGGTAAGAGGCCACATCACAGGCTTGATGGAATTTTCCCCTACCCCTGCCAGTCAATAGCATTTCCCTTACGTGTAACGATAGTGATATATGTAGAAATACTTTTGCTAGGTGTGTCCCTAGTGGGTGTGCAGAGGGGTATGGTATTACATGGCAGGAGTGTCGAATGTACGCCCTACCACCCCAAGGCAGCCAAATACTAAAATGTGCTTTGTAATTAGTTGCATCCTCAACATGAGGAAACTGTCTCCAGAGTCTACCTACCCAGTAGATATCCTGGGATCTGTAGTCTCTCTGTGGTGACCTTATTAAGGGTAGACGTAGCAAATCTATTCATTTTATACACACTGGGTGAAGCCTTTGGGCTCCCCTGAAGTAGCTGATGTGGCCCCTCAGTGAGCAGATCCCCTGACATGTAGGAAGCAAGCTTTGAATGATATGATCCTCCAGGACCAGCTATCTCCTTTCAACGCCTGTTAGACAACTGATACCATTAAGGGCCTACATAGTAAAAAGTCACTTCCCTGTGAAGGACAGCCCAGAAAATTACATTTAAAAAAATCCCTATGTGGTTGTGCTAGCTCAGTGAAGTTAAAGCAAAGTATGTATTGTATGCAGAGTCACAAAGAAAGGCAGTGATTGAGGTAGAAGGAAAATCTATTAGCGGCAATTCCTTTTCTGTGTTACATGTCACCTAAAACATTTTCAGTGAACCTTACAGAACAGAAAGACCCATTGTTGACAGGTGACCCAAACCAACAATCTGTGCGATAGGGATGGTGTAATTACCCCTTCTTCCTCTTCAGTCTTTTAGAAAAATCAAGACAAACTTCAGCCTTGGCAAAAATCTGCTCATTCACCCTTTGCCTCAAACTTTAGCACACTTCTTGACCCCAAATCCACCCATCCCAAGAATACAACAGATGGCCATCAAGAAACTTGCTTTCCTTGGGTGAGTGAGTGAGCAGATTTTGCTTAAGGCTGCTCTACGAGGTCTGCACGCTGGGCTGCAATGCTCCAGTGAGCGCCCGTAGCGCTGGGCCTTGTGCTCAGGGTCCCACCTGTGAAAGAGTCAGTAGTACCAGTAGCAAGTGAAGCTGTAGAGTGACTGAGGAGATTTGCCACTCAAAAGCAAACATCCAAAAATGACTTAGAAGCAAAAACAAAGACAAAAATAAGCAAAACAAAACAAGCATCGGTAAAGAAATCAATTGGGATTGGTTTGCAGGTTTGGTTTCAAAACGCAAGAGCCAAATTCAGAAGGAACCTTTTGCGGCAGGAGAATGGGGGTGTCGATAAAGCTGATGGCACCTCACTTCCGGCACCGCCCTCAGCAGACAGCGGCGCACTCACTCCACCCGGCACTGCGACCACTTTAACAGACCTGACCAATCCCACTATCACTGTAGTGACATCAGTGACCTCTAACTTGGACAGCCACGAATCCGGGAGCCCCTCACAAACTACCTTAACGAACCTTTTCTAACATTTCAGTTTTTTTTTTTTTTTTAATTCTTACTCTTCTTCCTTATTATTATTATTATAATTATTATTTTTATTATTTTCAAGCCTTTTTTTTTAAAAAAAATACAAACCCACAAAATATTTGGGAAAATAAACAGCTTGATGTGTAGCATCTGCAGCCACTTGGCAAATGAGTTTGAAGTAATATGTTGCTATAATAAATGAACATTTACTGTTGTTAAATTGTACTCAAATTTTTTAAATTAATTGAATAACTGAAGAGAAGGTTATGAATAATTCTAATAAGTGCCTCTTAAAATTGTATGTTACTTATTTCCAGAACCTTGAAAAAATTATTTCTATCACAAAAAATGAAAGAAGATTCTTTTCTGTCCTTGATAACCAGATAAAAATCAGTTTAATTATAGCCAAAGGAATGCTGCTTCAGGATTGTGTGCTCACTTACAGCATTTAAGAACCCCAAATTTAGTTTTATTTTTATAATGCATCTACAAGTTTTGTATGGTTTATTTTTAAAATATTGAAAAATAAATACAAAATGAATTAAACTAACAATTGAAATAGTCAGACTGCAAGTGCCAGTGCTTTTTTCTAATGCATTAATCACAAGCCTGACCTTCCCTGAGCACTGGGGAGTTTCACTGGAATAGCCGAGTGCTCCTCTTCCAATTCTTCACCCAGCTGGGACATCCTTAGCCACCACTGAAAGTTGTGCCTGGATGGAGGGCTTGGAGAGAGAGACCCCATGATGAGAATGCATGTGGTTGAGCATGGCAGGATCAGACTGTTGGTCTCCAAATTTGTGTCCTGTGCATGAAGGAGGCAAGCTCTGGGAAACACCCTCCAGAAAGTGCTCACTCCTATAGGGACGTTATTAAAGTAATAACAGCAGAATAACAACTCAAGTGAGGAATCCTACTGAATTGAAATATCGCATAGGCAAGGTTTTTCATTTTTGTCTGCCAAGCAGTTCTGATTCGGAATTAAAAAAAAAAAAAGTGTCGTTCGCTACACAGCCTTGATGTCATAACATTAAAGCGAGCAGGAGGTTGCCCAGCTACTTTAGTGAGCACAAAAATAATTTCCAAGAAGACTTATGTGTGTGTACTGTTAAAATGAGTTTTTGATAAATCACACTTTTTTTTTCAGGGAAAATGGAAATAAGCAAAATATAATTTATTAAGATGTTTAAGGAAAATATTTCAGTACAATTTATTCATATGAATTTTGAATTTACTATTTTGAATTTACTTTAGGTGTTTCCTGAGATTGTATCAGACACTTTGTTTAACACTTGGACTTAAAATCTTTAGTTCATTAATATCTCTAACATATACTTTAACTTTTTAAACTTTGTATAAAAGAAAAAATGTTAGCAAAACTTCTTACAAAAATGGAAATTGGCGGTGAATAATTTTAAAGCAGATAAACTCAGAAGCCTTGTGGATGCTGATCTGAATACATTTCTTAGTTTACAATAGTGATCTTTCTTTTTTTTAATTTTATTTAAGCTAAAAGTCTGAATGGTCTGGGCAGTGGTGAATGTTCATTTGTATCCTTTTATTGTAGTTGAACACCAATTAGATTGTGGAGAGTCTCAGAAACAAAACCGAACAAAATCCAGTCAAGATCTATGTCTTGCTTTTAGTGGATTGTTAAGAATAACTTTGCACATATACCCCACTTTTTAGACACCATCAAATCTCTTTTTTGGTGGTCAAAGTGGCTATTTAATATATTTTAAAGGTGTCCTTTTTGGCTGTATAAATGTGTGGTTACATATTGACAGTTCACTGCCCACATTAAAGTGCATTATTGTAATTTTTGCTCAGGGTTTTTAGAAAATTAGCACAGAAAAGTAGCTTATTTTTAAAAAAAGATGATGGAAGAGATGTTAACACTGTAATAGAAGAAAGGTGTGTTTGCCATTATATATTTAGCAAGTATGGTTATCATCTTCTACGGATATTAAATCTTGACTTTTCCTATTTCTATTACCTTATGGGCATTTACCACTAACCAGACCAAACGACCTTCGTAAGGCTGAGATCTTTATTAATACACTTTTACAGGTAAAAATATTGATACTTATAAATTTTGTTCTTTGACAGAACAATATATGGTACTAGAGATCTACTTTATTAAGTAGACTAATTAAAACTCAGTTCTACTATGTGCCTTATGATATACCTTGGGAGTAAGTTTGTGAAAAATCAGGATATATGTGTTGTTTGTTAAATTAACTGTTTTAAGCCCTTTTGACACCTCACTAGTTTTGTACTGTTTTACCTCTTATTTCTGAAACTCTTTTTATGGTGTATCCTGTTAGAGGGGACAAACATGTCATAGAAAGCAGTTGTGCACT
>JAOXJM010000004.1:9708518-9725477 GCA_026413425.1 Tringa solitaria
GCAGTTGTGCACTCTTTCAGATATAGTTGATAAATCCAATAATCTTATATATTGAGCTTCGTGTTTATAGTACAGTAAGTGGTCTAGCAAAATTGTCCATGTTTCTTTGTTTATTGATAAATGCATTGTATAGAAACTATTTCCCCTAAATATTTATGGACCAAACAATTGTGATATATCCTATTAAATTTGTGTTAATAAACCATTTTGAATCTAAGGAGTTTTATTTCCCATAAGTTTTTTTTTTTTTTTTCTTTTTTTTTTTTTTTAATTTAAAGTCTACATGTACCAGTGCGTCTCTTTGCTTTTACGGTACCTGTGAACAATTGGTATTAAACACGGAAACACGGCCTTTTAAATATTTTAAAATATGGTCCCTTCTTAGGTTTCCAATTTCTTCGTATTCAATGTATATGCTACTGCTGGTGCAATTTAGATTTTAGCCTTTTAACCCCCTTTTTGAACGTGCAAAGTAATGCCCCACTGATTTGATATTGAAACCCTGTCATAGACTTCTAAAAAAGCCAGAAAACTAGCAGCTAAAGTAATTGCATGACAAATATAACCTAAATAATATGATGAAATGAACCAAGATTTAATACTAGGTATATTGAACACAAAATAGAATTGCAGACCCCGAAAAGCCAGGTTGCTCTGTAGTTTAATAAATTGTCACTATGATTTCTTTCAGGGAGAACAAATCATGGGGCATTACAGCCAAACATCCCGACGTTTGAAAATTCCCTAAAGTATTAAAAGAAGGGGAAAAGTTTGATCGGAAATCCACTGCAGTGAAGACAAAGACAATATTAGGTTATGATAATCATACATTTAAAAATCTATTGAGCCAAAAAATAAAAATTAAAGACTTGATGTCATTTCCTGAATGTTAACAAAACATATGTTATTTTATGGTGTCTAATTAACAGAACTGAAGGCTTCAACAAATTGTGTGGTATTAAAAACAAATTTAGAGAAACTATGTATAAAACCAGAGCAACCTGGCAGCAATCTACCCAGCCCATATTCGAAGAAAACTTTTCTTTAAAAAAAATCACATTTGTCAAGCACAAGTACTTGTAAAATAAAATCTGAGTGCATTCATTCCACTTGCTTGCTAATGTGTACTAGTCATACTAGTCTGTTAAATGGATTTTTGTAAATTCAAAGAGAACTTTTCACTCATTTGAGATCATAGGAATCAAAACCCAGTAACGTTAGTACTATTGTTTCTGAATTCCTTAATTTTTTTTTAAATGAGACAAATCTGCATGCACTTTTCCATCTGTCACATATAGTGTACATTTCTGTATGATGAATTTCTCTTTGATGTTTCTTGTATAATAGCTTTCATTAATAAACATTTTATTTGATGCAAACATAGTTAACTTTATGTAAACACATAGCTAATTGTTCCAACTAATTTAAATTTTTCTTTTGAAAAGAAGCAGTACAGTGCAGTTCCAATATGTTATATATACCTAAAATCACAAAGGATGAGGTAGCAATACTGTTGCACAGTGTAAAATTATTTCCTTTGGTGTTAACTTTTTAATTTTTTAACTTCTTGTATAAAACTGACATGTTTTAAAAAAAATTCCCACCAGCATCAAAAATAAAACAATCCCAAATTCTTCATCAGTATAAGAAAACATAAACAGTACAGTACATAAAATCCTCAACACCTTTTAGAGAACAAGGATATAATTTGTGCATCCCTGAGCTGTTTACATGGTCACTATGCAATGAGCAAGTATGTCACAAAAAGTTGGTCCTCCGATTCCCAGTCCTAATCACAGATGATTTTTACAAGCCAATAAGCAAGTGTAACAATAACCAATTCTTAGTAATGAGGTTTTGTAACTGTTAAGCAACTATTTGAAGAAAGATTTTTTAAAAATATATTCCTATTTAGCTGTATAGCCAAAGTGTATGTTAAACAAATTAACATATAAAAGACTTGCCAGAAAATCTTTCATTAAGATGACATTTTTATTATATACTAATGAACCCTATGTAATCAATGTAACTTTTATGAATGATGGACATTAAATATTTCACTTACGTGTATCCTCAGCATTTTGCATGTTTTCTTAAACTTTTTCAGTTTCTGAATTCTAAAAAGGAAACCATACCATTATTAACAACGTAACACAAAGTTACATGCAGATTACTGCAGTGATCTCTGGAAACCGGTAACCAAGAGTGTTCAAATGGCAATAAAAAGGTATCATTTATTGGTGGCAATTATGGGAAGCATTGTTTAAACAACAGTTTTATAGTAAGTTGTAAAGTTCTATTGAAAAAGGTTAGCATAGTGGACTTAATTCAAATCAGATTGATCAGAAATTTAAGTATATTGTGAAATTCTTAAACTGAGCCTTATGTGTACTTATTACGGCAGAAAGTAAGTAAATGTAGGAAAGCAATTATTTTTGTCGCAGCCATAATGTGGTTTCCCCTGTACCAGAGGAAAATATTACAAACATTAATTAACCAAATCAGTAAATAACTTGGTAGTGTTTAGGACCCAGAAAAAAGCCTACATACTATAATCTTTCTTTTGTAAATCATTGCATTCTTTAATAAGTTGGATTCCTTCTCCCCCTGATTTAATATCTATAGGAAAATTTGTAGTCTAAGTTATTGTCCATGTGCTGCTTTTTTCACCTGATTTATTTTAGAAAAATAAATTAATTAAATACTCCTGATGAAATATTACCTCCACTGAAATCAGTGGCAAAATCATCACTGATTAAAGTAAAACTAGGACAATTTTATTTCTCTATGTCTAACTAGAGACATTAAGGTTTGATCGCTTTTAATACTATTCTTTGTTTAGAGATAGTTCTGCTCTCAGTGCTCTGATTGACCTTACTAGTTGAAATAGCGAATTTTTTTTGAAAGTTAAAGAACTGTCTCCTGCAGTAAGAGAGTAAAGAAGTTGAAAGAGAAGCATTATATGAGAAAGAAAAGAAAGGAATAATTTCAGACAAGATTTGAGAGAATGCAAGAAAAATTTAGTTTTTCAGAATTGTTGCAAGTGAGAAATGTGTTAGAAGTCTTTCTAGTGGATACATATCCGTGTCTAGATGCAGCGTTTCTTTGCACTCCTGGTCTTGAAAGAGAAGTTAAATTGTGCGGTCCTAGAACATCTTACTCAGAACTACTCACCAGAGACATGGCTTGCAATACCAGGTCAAATGACAGAAGGCTGACACTGCAGCCCACTGAAATTAGTGATTATTCTGTCTCCGATTCTGTGGGCTTTGAGCCAGGAGCTGAATGAACATGGAGATTAAATTACTCTTTTGTTTCTAAAGAAAGCATAACCTCCAGAATCAGACAGAATATATAGGACAGCCATGCCACTCTGTGCTTTGGACTTCATTCTTCAGAGCTGCTAATCCAAGCACCTGGCACATGCATTAAATTGACTTAAAAATATTCCTTCCTCCTTCACCCAAATACAGGACACAAATTATACCACTGAAATTTCCAGAAGCTACTATAGTGTCAGAGACTTTATTCAGTTATTCTGCAATGTTGAACAATTCTTCTGCGCATCTCACTTGACACAGACTTATCTCGACACATACCTATATACATATCCTTGTCTTGCCTTCAGATAACCAGTACTTTCATATTTATTTAAGTCATTCAAACCTATAGGAAACAACTCCCCATGCTTACATATTCTAGCAAAGGCAGTTGTCATAATATTTTTTGATACTCATCTACAGTAAAACATTTTTTCCAGAGTAGTTTTTATGTTATGAATTTGTACTTCTGTATGTTTTTTTCTTTTCATAGCTTTGGACCAAAAACAATGTAGTGCTTAAAACATCTAAGTGTACAGATTATTTTGCCAGCTTTTCCTGTAATATCTAGAAAAACAAATCTACTGGAATCATTGAATTCATGGCTTGCATGTTACTGTAAGAGTATTCCCCTCTACAAATTTATTTTATCATAACAAATGATATCAAATGCATTCAATTCTAATTTTAACTAATATGATTAATATTAGAAATGACAGCTTTTCAGCTGCACTTGTTTCTGGCTCAAGTGTGTTTCTGCTTTTGGAAATGGGATTGTAAGCAAGCATTCTTTGAAATTTCTGGTATTTGCTACTGCTAGGAGCAGAGGGCTAGACTGAAAGTCTGATCTAGCTTGACAAAAATCAGTGTTATTTTCCAGTTTGCCCTTTTTTCAAATTGGACTTTAATGCAGGATAAAAATACTGTCAATAATTATTTTACTGCTAGAAAATAGAAGTTAGATATGCTTTCCCTTTGCACTTCAGTTGCACACTTCAACATAGATTTCTGAGTGTTTTGAATTTGTGAGATTGCTGCATATAGCAAATAAATAATAAGGGAAAGAACAAGCTAGGAAATGGTTATCAGACTGCAAATACAAGCAGTTACTGGGAGAGATGTAGTAATTTATCATCCTATGTATACTTATTTCACCATTTTCCTTGAGGAATTTGGACTTACCTGAGAGTAAATGATCAAGTAACTTGCTGTTGCCACATGCATCTTGACTGCACAACTGAGATCAACCTGTAACAAGAGTTCTTCAGGAGTAATTATCTAGCAAAATAATAAAATGTTGCCCAATATCCTAAAATCAGTAAAATGAAATGCAACATCATGAAAGCTGAGTGCACTGATTACTATAATATCTTAAGACATATACAGGCTCATGATTGCTATTTAATTTATAGAGGATAATTACAAAAAACCAAACACATATCCCATCACAATAAGAAGCCATGCATGTAGTGTCAGTACGGACAGAAAAATAGGTTTAGAAAGTAACAAACTTGACAGCTTAGAGGCGAATGTTTTTTTTATCTGCAAAGATACTTGCATATTACTGCTCAGACTGCAGCCACCAGTGTTAGACAGTACTTCTCATTTTCTCTTCTGGCTATCCAGCAGAGTATTTTTTGACTTTGTAAGAAAAAGTGGTCTACAGAAAAGAAAGTTAAATGGACACTGTAAAGTACATGAATGGGATTGTGTTCCTTTTATGTGCCTGCTAGCACATTTGATATAAAATGCTGCTGCATTGAGGCTCTGAATAACAGTCTTAAAGAAGCTATTGCTTTCTTTCTGCTTTTTTATTTGAATATACCTTGCTTCTTGTATATGAGGTTACATAAGTGAGCTATAACTACATTAGCTGAACTAATTTCCTACCCTATTTTGTCAAAACTTTTCTTAATAATCAAAACTTTGGACAGATACATTTTGTTTGTGAATCTGGCTGGAGCAAATTAAGAAGTTAGAGCTGCTGCTGTTCATTATGAACTATTAGAAATAGCTCATCTGCCCAGGAGTGCTTTCTACATTCAACAGCGTTAAATTGTCCTGAGTGAATCAATTTCTTCTGCTATTTAAGCTGTAACAGAGCACTAATATGACACTAAATACACAATAATCAATCGTTCAAAACAATAATTTTACACCACTGCTGTTGTTATGGACAGATACAAATTGAGAAGGTCTCCAAATCACAATTTACCACTAAAACAGTAGCATTAGAAGACTATATTACTTGGAGTGCTCAGATCTTTTATAAATAACATCCAGATTCTGAGATATTTTTGCTTATTTTGTGCCATTGTATTATAACAGCAGCAGATTTGAACTGGAGAACTCGGAAGTATGGTTGTGTCCTTGAAGCTATTCAAACTGTCTAAATTAAGCATAGTTTCAGAATGGACTATTGAATTCTGGTGAAATCTGGAACTTTTTGATTAAATTTTCTTGATTTCCTCATTTGGATCTGTCTGAAATAGAAAAATAGTCTTTTAATGGGCTATTAGGCTTTCTGGTCTTTAGTGAAACTGAAAAATGAAGTAATGTATAACATCAGTGAAAAAACAATTTTACAGAACTCAGATTCAGTTCAGAACAGTTCTAAAAATGTCCAGAGGTTTTTTTGTTTGTTTGTTTGCTTTTAGAAGAGAAAAGTAAAAGGGAAAAATATTTTTTGAAACATGCTCTCCATTAACTAGTTTACAATGGCCTCAATTTCACTAAATTAAACATTTCATTACAAAACCCTCTTACTTCAAGGAAGCTGAATCCTACAGTTTCTTTTACTGCTTTTTTTTTCAGTATCTTTGAACATTTCTGTTTCCTGTGTATCATTTCTACCAGCGTAAAACCAATCTGGGCAGGATTGTACAGGCGGCCTTATCAGCACAACCCACATTTGTTTATGAGATCCTTCACCAGGTATAAACCCTAGAGCTAAACATACCTTACTCCTAGCTGCTCTCCTCAAGCAATTTTTACTTCTTTTATTACTTCTGAGGCCTAGATGGTCTATGTGGCACTGGCCAACAGGCCTGTGGGGCTGAGAGCACTAACTGGCCCTGACCAGCCCCACCTGGGCCCTCACCACCCAGGGCCTGGGACGCCATTTAAGATGGGCCCTGAGGTCTCTGTTTCCCCTCAGGCTGTGCTGTACCTCAGCCTGCCTTTGGCCCTGCCTCCATCTGGGCTGCTGAGTGGCCCAGCTACCTCCCTAGGCTGCCTGTGGACCCTTGGGTAAGGTGGGCCTTTGGTAAGAAAAGGAATATTTCATTATTTGGTCAATTTTTTTCCTTTGCAGCTCCATTTTGCAGCTAGGGCTCCTCCACCCTTCTTCCCAGGACAGAGATAAGGACGTTTGCTAAAGTTGCTTAGAAAATAAAAGCTGAAATAGGATTCTGGCCCTTGAGGTCCTGGTTACCCTTTGTAAGCAGGGACTTGTCTGTGCGAGCTGTGCAAGAGGTGGTGGCTTCCACAGGGGCACCTTCCCTCCCCTACACATCCCACCCTCCAACAGGTTTTTGGGAGGGGAAGGTGTAGGCCTGGGAATCTTGAGTGGAGGAAAGGGTGAAACCTCGACCCTGGGACTTGGGGCAAATGTGCTCTGCTTTCAGAGCTATTAGGTGAAAATTAAAATATTTGCATTTATGTGTGCTGAGCCAGACTTGTGATGGTGTGTGCAGGAATTCTGTAAGGCTGCTAGCCTGGCACACTCCCATGCAACACACTAATGGGCAGCAGAACCCTGGTAAGAAAAACTAGCTTAAGCTCTTCTTTCTGCTTCCAACTTGCATCCATATGCTATGATCTTGGTTGTGGAAACACTTATGCATGTCTTTAACTTCCTTATCCTGTGTAATACAACTGAAATATATTTAAATGGAATTATTTGCAGTACTGAACTTAACTGGAGGCATAAACCCATAAAATAAGAGTTTAGTGTGTAACTTTACCAGCTCTGTTTCCTTCTAAGAGCCTTTAAAGATTTTCAGGTATGTTAGTAGAGTACAGTGAAACTTCCCAATAGCTGCTGAATTTTGCATTATTTGTTGGCAGTTGCTTATATTTGCTTAGGAATTAGCATTAGAATGAATGGAAGCAGTTGGACTAATGGTCAAGAGTACAAATTGTCAAAGGATGAAACTATAATTTGAATATTTTGCAAATATGTCACTTCCATATATGAAATACATTCTGCACATATGTTATTATTTTCCTGATTGGCATGGAATGAAAAGGCCTACTTTTTGGTATTTCAGGTTACAACAGATGTTACTTCTTCTATGCTTCCAAATTATGATACTTAATATTCAGCACAACTTTAAAGTAGCTATATGAGAGACAGAGATAGCAATAAAGCATGCCCAGATTTTTTGTTTTTACTGCCAATGTATAAATACAAAGCACTGGGTTTTTTAGTTTGTGTCTGAGCCATGAAGAGGATAAATAAGAACCAGCCTGGGCAGCCTTTAGAAATCTGTGGAAAAAAAAGTTGTTTCAAACTCAACTTATTTTTAGGGCTTTTTGATCCTGATGGCCCTGCTCACAAATGAAATTGCTTTTGTTCTCCTTCACTTTAGGTAAAAACATTCAGGCAACCCAAAGCCTGAAGGGGAAAGAGAAGCAGAGTCTGACAATACTTTCACAACTATGCTAACAGCATTTAAAACCCAGTTCCATCCTCTGCACGCAGTTCCACATGGTCACCTCTGTAGGATAATAGTTTGCCCAGAGCATAAATCCCCGTGTGTGGTGACTGTCAATTGACTCCAACTGTAAAATGCAGTGAGAGCAAGAGCAGTGGTGGGAACACATGCCTGTATCTGCATCGCTGCTCCCCTGCTTGGCACTGATGCTGACATGTGTCAGAATGGAGACTGCCTTTTCCTCTCTGGCTAATAGGGGAGTATGTCCTAGAGTGGTTCTTCACCTGTAGTGCTAATGACAGTCCTGTTCAGAGAGGTTTCTTTTCAGATCCTCCAGAACGCTGTTGTTATTTCTCTCCTGAGTAACACTGTTTGGATAACTGACTGGTTACTAATGTCAGAAGGCAGAATACTGGTATGGGCATATAGGATGTAATTTTGTAATGTTCTGTTTGTACTGTGCCATTGACAGATGAAATTCAGAATGTGGTTTGAATCCTCACAGACTCAGTCTGACCCTAGTCCAAGATAAAATTTGATCCTCTATTATTTAATATCAAAACAGACTAGCAATAGGAGACTGAACAGGTAAATATCTGTGGCTTTCTCAGAAGGAAGTGCTATAGGTTGTACATTTAAATGCAAACAATGGTAACTAATGAACTGAAAAGTTCATGGGTTCAGATTCTTAGAAGACAGTGTCGTTCAATGTGCAAATTCTTTTGTGGTGAATGTCATCTAACTGTGACCTTACACATACTAGGGCCACTGCCGTCTTTAATCAAGTTAGACAAGGATTACACTTGAGCAACTTTCAAGACAAGCAGACCTATCGACTCCAAACTGCAGAGTCTATATGATCCTGATTCATGTGTCCTGATTTTGCACTACATCTTGTTTGAAAGGGAAATAGGATCACAGGTGAGTGTTTACCACTACACAGATGGAGTAAATGATTGGAATTAATCAATATTACTTACAGCAACCCTCAAGTTCAGCAGCCTGTCAAAGGGAGCGCAACAGGCATTAACCAGGTGTCTGTGTATTGCCCTAAAGAGCAAGGAGTGATGGCAGTACTCCCACTGATCCTAGGGAATGCTCCCTGCATGTAGGTATTTCTGTGCTACTGCTACAGTACCTGTATTATCGTTAATTTGGCATCAGTGAAAGGAAATCCAGTATACAGCACTGGGAAATAGAGATAAAAAATTCTTAAAAATACTAAATATGACAAATGTAACAAATACATAGAATTATTATTATGGTTTGTTCCCTGTGCATTGATATTGCACTATTGTTTTCTAATGAACTTATTTATATGACAGGAATACTCACTATGTAGACTCTGCAGTAAATGAGGGTGGCGGGCTGGTACATGGGTATGACATGTGCTCTAACAACCTATCTAATCACATCTTCTTTCCTCAGACTTTCTGCTGCAATTCTGAATCTTGAAACTCTTTTTCTTATTTTACCTTTGCCTGTAATTGTATCACTTCAGTGAAGTTTTGTCCAAATTCACTCTGGGATTGTGAACAGGATCAAAGTTGGTAGTATAGTTAAACCCATCCCATTCACAAGAATTCAATCTCTTTTCTGAAAGCTACTTCATATATATGTAAAATGGGTTTGCTTGTATGTGCTAATGTCCTCTGTTTCCCATTACCTATCCTTTGAGACCTATATATGAGAAAACATTAAGTAAAATATTTTTATTAGGCACTTTCTAAATTTTCTTATGTAGTTTAAAAGTATTCAACAAGTAGGGCAGTAGGTTAAGTGAACTAGCTGTACCCAAGGCATTTTCACCCTAGATCATATGGTGTGACAGTGAGGCTGCACAATTTCAGATTTATCCAGCAATCACAGAATAGAATCATAGAACGGTTCAGGTTGGAAGGGACCTTAATGATAATCAAGTTCCAGCCCCCCTGCCCTGGGCAGGGACACCTCCCACTAGACCAGATTTCTCAAAGCCCCATCCAGCCTGGCCTTGAACACTTCCAGGGGTGGGGCATCCACAACTTCTCTGGGCAACCTGTTCCAGTGTCTCACCACCCTCATGGTAAAGAATTTCTTCCTAATATTGAATCTAAATCTTCCTTCTTTCAGTTTAAAACCGTTACCTCTGTCCTATTGGTCCACTCCATTATTTCTCCTGTAGGGCCCCTTCAGGTACTGGAAGGCTGCTATAAAGTCTCCCTAGAGCCTTCTCTTCTCCAAGCTGAACAACCCCAATGCTCTCAGCCTGTCTTCTTCCTAGTAGAGGTGCATCAGCCCTCAGATCATCTTTGTGGCCCTCCACTGGACCCGTTCCAACAGGTCCATGTCCTCCTTGTGCTGAGGACTCCAGAACTGGATGCAGTACTCACCAGAGCTGAATAGAGTGGCAGAATCACCTCCCTTGACCCACTGCATCCTGCTGTGAGGTAATAATTTGAACTTTGACTTTGTAGCCAAAGAAGACAGATTCTTTCTGGAGCATAAACCTTGGGCTCTGTGACTGAGCTATTCTGTCTGAAAGTTTGCTTTCTCCAGAAGTTTTTCCTGAAGAAACCATTGATCACTCTATCTACAAAATGACTGTGCAAATGTGTGCCAGTATTCTTGCAAAAATGCTACTGCATATTTGCAATTAAAACAGTAGTATTGGCATCATATGCTGCGTGGACAGCTAAACCCATTCTTCATCCTAATATTACAATTTGGTGTTTCTGGATATAGTGATGCAGGTGTTTGCAGAAACCATAAAGGCTTCATGATTCTTACAGATGCTTCATTATCCTGCAAATGTTGTTAGATGCAATTCTTTTTTTTTTTTTTTCCTGTGCTCTACTAGGAGGATTTCTCACTTAAAATGCCACTGGATTTTTTTGAATGTAGGGAAATACTATAGCTTTCTGTACTCTAATTATCAGAAATATTTATATTGTGTTAGCATGGGGAAAAAATTGCAAGCTGGCCAAATTGCAAGAGCCCAAAGTGTAAGAAAATGAAACATCACAGCAAGGAATGTAGGCGATTAGAATGATGCGCCATAATCTATACTTGTTATTAATCAGTTGAAAAATCACAGCTTCATGTGACATGGTAGAACTTTATCTGATTATCAGAATTAAGACATTTGCAAGTAATAATTATTAGTTTCAAAAAACTTCTTAAGAAGAGCGAAACTGTTTTAACAAATGTGCTAGCACACTGGCAACTAAGCTAAGTACAAACCCTGTGGTTTTGTACTTTATATGTCCTCCTCTATAATATGGTCAAAGGCCTGCCTTCTTAATAAACCAAATTGTTTTTGGAACTAATTTGTAGCCGATTAGTATCTCCGGAGTTCTTCATTCAGTCAATGGCTTTCTATGATTAAGTATTGGCAGTGCCACATATTTTCTTTACAAAGAGTAAAGCCGCCTCTGTTCTGTTTGGGTCTAACTGTACATACCCAATAGCAATAACAAAATTATCACCAACTTAATGATTCAGGGTTGAATTAATTCTGTTTAAAAAGGTCTAATCCTGTAAAGTACCAGCTGAATTTCTGTGGGAGTCAAAGTTACTCAATGCCCTTTTTTTATTAGAAAAAATTTAAAAAAAGTAATTTTTATTTAAAAAAAAAGGCAGGATAAGAAACATATTAAAATTTCATTTATGATCTGGCCAGCATTCTATTTACATAAAAACTTTGCTTTATAATTTATAAGATATAAAAATAATATAAGATGGTGTCTGCCTTCTGTTTTTAAATTAAAATTTAATGGGGAATTTGAGTTTAGAGGAAAACAGAGCTTCCATCTCGGTTAGGTCTTCAGGTAGTAGTATAATACTACTACTAATAGCAGCTATTTCTCATAACTGAAGGAGTACATCTGATCACACTACTACCATTCATTAGCACCTTCTTAATAATTTCAGTGCCTGCAGGTCAGCATATATTGCATTGCTCCATTAGCAATGGAACCACATTGGAGACAATGATTTGCAGCCTTATTAAAAGAAACAATAAAAAAAATCAAATGTTTATCGGCTTGCTGTAAATAGACAACACAACACAGTTGATTCTAAGGGGAAAAAAAAAATTAAATCTGTCTCCCAGCTCTTCATCTGTGAGAACTAAGACCTCTCTGCCACTAGAGGGTGAGACAACTACAAACCAAATTCTTAAGTCTTAGTCATTCCTGTAGAAGCTACAAATGTAAGTTAAGATGCAGAAGGGACCTTAGTTATTCATATTTAGGAGAGAAAGATACTGCAGGCATAGCAAGTACTCATATGCTTAAAGCCAGAGCTGCAAAGAAATATGGGAACAATCTGTGATAATGAACAATAGTGGAACAAAACTCACTATCTAGACAATAGATTTTTGGGCCTTGGGAGCCATAGTTACAAAAAATAAGTTCTGATCTTGATTCAAGTATTGAATCAAACTGTTTTGCTTCAAGAAAGAACTACTTCTGGCTTAAAATATATCCCTTCTAGTCAAAAATCTGAAAAAAGGTCTGGCTTCCTGCTTGCTTTTAATCTACCCGGTCTATACTGAAGATTTTCTTAGTTGTTTTCTTGTAGTTCTTTGACTTTTCCAGTATTTCTTTCCTTTTACTACAAGACGATCTGATGCAGTTGCCCTGATGTATCTTTCAAAATGGTTAATTATTTGTTTTGTGTAGTTTAATATGGCAAGGTATCTTGTCCTGGCAGAAAGCACTAATTCCTACTAAAATGTCCAATGTTTCTTGACTAAACATTTTACAAATAAGTCATGTTTTGATGCTTGCAGAGTCTCTTAGAAAATAATTTTCTCTGAAGACTTCCTTAACTCACAAAGAAAATATGCCATTCACGTTTCAATTTATAAAAGCTGCTCTTAAATCAGAGATTTAACAAATCAACATGTTGTTTCTTCAGGAGCAATATTTCTTGATTTAAAACAAAAATCTAGTCCCACAGAGTACTGTAACACTAAGTAATTTCTTTTTTTGTTCTTACAAAGGTCTCTGAAGAATTCTGTCTTTAAATGTGTTTTGACAATGCCTGCTGCCTTGTCACTCTGTTGTTGCTTCAGCGAACTGAAGGTCCAAATTCTAATTCCCTTTTTTCCCTGAAGAAAGACTTTGATAGTGAGTTTTAAAAAAATACCACAAAGGGGAGATATGGGTTCAGGAGAAACAAAATTATGTCATGAAGTGGTAGTAAAAGAAGAGGCAAAAGAGAAGGAAAATATTAAGTATTGTAGAAGAAAATACTTAGTATCATAGACAGTTCTAAACTATCACCTGGGAGACTTTAGTAAGCTATTCAACTTACCACAATTGTCTTTCATTTAAGATAAGAAATAGAGTGAAATCCTGAGATTCTATCTAGTTAGAAAAGGGCAGCATACATTTTTGTTTAGGGAATTACAATTTCATGCTACAGAACAGATTTTTGTTGGAAGCTTTTTGTGTTTATCAACAGCACTTAAATTTTAGGGATATTAACTGTTGAATTGGAAGTTACATGTAGGATTTTGCGTTTTCTGGCCTGAAAACTTTTCATGCCCAGGCTTAGCTGCATGCCCAGATTTTGTTGGCTGTGTACTTAAAGCATAAAACCAGTTCTTATTGAACCTTGTTGAAATAAATAGGCTTTAAGAACATACTAAGCTAATGTTAAATGGAAACTCAGTCTGCTGTTTATATTGGTTTACTTATGGTTCTTTTATAATATTTGCATAGCTTCAGAGAAGATATATAATAGTCTTCCTTTTTTTTTTTAAAGGTGTTATTAGAGCAACAAATGCTTGCTATTCTTTTTATTTTATTTATTTTTTTTTTTTTAGTTTTTAACTGAAAGGAAACAAATGATGGCATTCCCTTGTGTTGACATTAAAAATCCCTGGCCCCTTTCTATGAGCTCTTTTCTTTTAGTGTCCTAAATACCATAGAAGTAATAGAGCGTTTACAGTTGGAGGCAATGATTGCTTTCTTCATTTCAGAAGGAGAGATTTTGAACTCTATCAAATAATTTTAACCCTAAAACTATCCAAAAGCTTTATTGGTAGGTACAAATGAAATCACACAGAACAATCATTTAGGATATTGTTTTGCTACTCTGAATATCACATGAAAAGCGTGAAATGCTAAAAGCATTTTTTTTTACAACACTTCTGTATTTAGCACAGTTCCTTATTCTACGTCATCTTTAGCATCTTCCTGCTTAGTATTTTCTATAGGATTTGCAGCTACCCAAATACATGTATTTGCAAGAATACACCCCAAAACATTTTTTTTTTTTCTGGACAATAAATCATAGCTGGTATTGTCGGGAAAATGGGAAATCTGTCCAGCTTTTATCTCCTTCTGTTACAGCAACAATACTAGATGTTAGCTGCCTACTAGTTTTTAAGGCTCAGAGCCAGACCTGGTGCCAAATTCAGTGACTAAACTTACTATTAAATTCAATCAGATTCGTTATCAGTCTCAAACTACTGTTAGCAGGAAGGCCCTTTCAGTTGAGATGCGGGAGCCATGGTTTGATTATAAAGGCAAAACTTGAGGTAAAAAGCCTGGTCCATGTTTCAGTTTCTAGGGCATTGCTGCTATCTCTCCCTAGAATCAAAATGCCAGAGGCTAGAAAAACACATCTGTATGCCACCTGAAAATGGTGTTAGGGGAGGGTTGGTGCTATTTAACTTGATTAATAGAAAAACAATAGCAAAAATCCTAGAAATGTCCATGTCAGCTGAAGGATTCATGCAACAGAAGGGAATTCCGGCATGGCTTATTCTCTTCCCATGATCTAACTGGGTATTTGTGGTCTGCTGTTGCACAGCTCACATGCACCTACTGGTACCCGAACAGACTTGTTACATTGCTGTAATAGAACTCCTCTCATCTAGGGTAAACAATGGAAGGCCTTTGAGACTATGGTGGAGGGAATGATCTCCCCACGCCTGACTGACTGAACTCTCATCTTTTCACCATGGTATGGTTGGTGGAACCATAAGCTTCTGCATTTTTTTTTTACAGCTTCCTTCAGACTAGTAACTAAATTAAAGCTGTTTATATGTTTTCTTAAAGCACTTTTGCAGCGTATCTGAGAGAGGAAAAAAAAAACCATTTAGGTACCATTTCCCTTTCACTCCATGTCCTCCACTGTGCAGAGCAGTTCCTCAGGTTCTCTTGCAACAGAAGCGCTTGTTGCTTTGGTGCCACTTCACTGCTCTGGGATTTTGGGAACTTTTCTTATCCTGAGTTCCTTCTCTTCTCACTGTATGGCTCGGGCTGCCAGCTTTAGCTGATCTGACATTCCTTCCCACAGAAACACGAATAGGAATGGCAGGTAGCAGCACAGTGGTTATCTGTTGCTTATTTCAAATGTGGCAGATAAGAGTTGAAAATGAGATTTTGCAAACAGCACCTCCCGACAGGCTATTACAGGACTGAGTAAACGACCAGAAAAAAAACCCCTACCAACCATTTTGCGAGACCTTGAAAGTAAGGGTAATTTTATTATACTTAGAGTCTGGCAGTATTTTTAGGCCTGAAGAACTCAGTGATAAACATTTGAATTCATTATTCTAACAGTTTCCAACTTTCAAAGTAAATTATTTGTTCTAAAGCTTGAACATGTTACAGGGTAATAGCATCTAACCAGCAGCTATGAAATGTCAAAGGAATCGGAGGAGACAGATAAGTTAGCAAAAGATAATGACTAGGACAGCAGAGCACAAACAGTAAAAACAGACAAGATAGGGGGGAGGAACTCCAAAAACCTAAGTTTTTACTTTATCATATATTTTTGGATCACGCTGTAACATCACAAAGACCAACATGTCATATAAACTCAGTCTGAAAAGATGTTTTAGTCAGACAGAAGTACCAGAAGGAAACGGATGGCAAGACCAAATTCTGGCCATGGTTGTACATGATGAGTTGGTAACAGGAAGTGCAAAATCTATTATTATTCATTTGTTTTTTGTGATATGACACTAAAGCCCATCAAGCACACAATTTTTTTTTAGTTCTCATTCTATTTTCTTTTTCCAGACAGATCCATGCAGAAGAAAGGTTTAAATAAGATAGTTTAGTGGGAAGAAAGCTTCTGGAGGGAAACCCTCCACCTGTGAAACTCCCATATTTTTGTGGGAAAAGCATTACTTTTAAATTAAAAAAAAAAACGACACAACAACCATCAAACTATTGGCTATGAAGTTTCTAAACAAATACCCTTATGCTCAAAATGTACTCCCTTTATATGGTACACTAAGACAAAACACAATGGCTTAGTAAATTTTTTGAAGTGAACATCTAAGGAGCTGGTTTTATACTGCACTGTACCTTGGAGAACCATCTACTGTGCAAGCTGAACTCAAACTTTAAAAATTTTACAGTCAAAGTTTTATTTCCACTTTTTGCTCACTTTAGCAGAAAAATCCCTCAAATTCTTATGTTGTAAGACACTGTAGTGTAAGTAGAAAGTGAATTCCTACAATAAAGACTAAAAAAACAAGTTGTACTAGCTTTGAAACATGGTGTATGTTTCATGTCTGAGGTCTATTGTTACAGAATAGATGGAATACTAAGGTATCTGCACCAAGGTTATTGGAGTTCCTGACAACATGCTGCATCACAATATTGATATAACTAATGAAATTACATATTTAACACTTTATACCCTATTATATGCTTTATATAACCCATTAAATTGAAAGTAACTACTGCACTACTTAACTATTTCTTGGTTATTGCTGGAAACAGACTACATCTAATTAGGACACTACGGATGAAATGTTATTGTTTACTAAAGATATATTGCTGGTGCATTTGTATAAGTCTTGTATTTTAATTGCATATGAATGAAGATAAGATATAAAACATTTAGCAATATGGATAAGCAGGCTCTAAACACCAGGTACATAGGCAGAGTAGAAACATTCACAGAATCTTCCAGGTTGGAAGGGACCTTCAAGATCATCTTGTCCAACCATCAGCCTAACTCTGACA